>JAZKJV010009863.1:0-371655 GCA_037367405.1 Ottelia alismoides | reverse complement strand
TGGATCTGGCATCCTAAGCATAGAAGATGAGCCAAAATGGGGACGATTGTGGTTTACGAAGAATATACAAGTGTTGTAAATCTCCAGAAAGAATGGCTCAAAAGAATTTGTATAGGAAGAAGTGAAGGAATGATCATGATTCCTATACAAAATTGATCACTTTAGCCAGGATCATACTTAATTTTCTGCTTCTTATGTATGTATTGATCGTTGGCTAGAAAAGTAGAGCCGCCTCTGTAATTGAACTCTGTATACGGCATAGCTCTCTTTTCTGAAATATGCGTCTTTTGGAGTCGAACTACAGAAGGTGTTTATATGTGTAAGCATTACACCATCCGACTCTCTACGTTGAATAGACTGTATGATCTGTGCAATGTATTCGATTGACTCTGTGCTGTAAAATGTGTACTTTCAATCTGCGGCACAGAGATATCTATTGCAGGTGACTGCTCATCTGAGTCTGATATGAAATCTGTCTCTGTATATGAACAATCATCTGAAAAACTAGGTACCAAGTGATCTACCCTATCCTCTTGTAGGATATCGTGGGTATCAAAATAAACACTCTCAAGATCAGGAGACTGTGTCTCATCTATGTTCTGGCAATCTTCCGCAAGACTGGTGTTCCTCTGAAGTGAATGACAATACTGATCTAGGACTGCTACATTCTTTCTCCATCTCAATGTGTATCTCTCCGTTGTCTGTGCAGAATGATACTCTCCAGCATCATAATCGAAGAGTGCTCTTGCTGTCTGCAAAAAGGGTCTCCCGAGAATGATTGGAGCAAGGTGTAACTGTGTAGGGCATGTCATGTCTAGGACCGTAAAGTCCACGGGAAATTGTGAGCCCTAAACAGTCACGATAATGTTCCTCAGTACACCTCTAGGTCTCTTTATAAATCGATCTACAAATTGGGTATCGCTCGTGATTTATAGAGAGGACCTAGCTTGAGCTTATCAAGCAAAGAGGATGGAAGTAAATTGATCGAGGAACCATTGTCTAAGAGAGTTCGATGGAATGTAGTGTCTTCAATCTGGCAATCGACATAGTGAGCTCCCAAATCTTTCTTCTTCTTTGGTACCTTGTTCCGATTGCACACGAAGTTGCCTTGGTCAATATATGCTTCTCAACTCGTGATCTCTTTTTCCTACACGTGGTGCATCGGTTCCTCAACTAATTCTTGAGCCTAGGAAAATGATCCAAGGCATCATGCAGTGGAATCTACATAAAGATGTGATCTTTCACTAAACATTCGGTTTCTGGATTGACAACATTCTTTTTGGTCTTTTTCTTTCCTCTTCCAAACAAAGCATCGAGAAAAGAAAACAATTTCAAGGGTTAGAAAATCAGAGCTTTTATTCAAAGTGGAATCAGCTTGTACATCGAGAGTCTCAGAATTATTTACAAAGCTCTCTAAAACAGGGAAGAAATATTTTATCGGGGCTCTCTGCCTGATCTGGCGTGATGTCATCGTCTGAGTCGCTAGTGTCCATATCTGATGTGTTGGCCTTGCTCCCGTCTCTTGAGTCTGCGTATTGGTCCTCATTCTCTTGCGGTTTCTCCTCCTCGGCTTCAAGATCATGGTTCAGCTCGTGCTCCTTCGGTGCCCTCTCCCCTTCTCTAGTAGGTGCTTGCGGTGATCTACCGCTCCTGAGACGAATGAAGTTAGATAAAAATTCAGGAAATGAGATCTTACCTGTAGTATCTACCTGCTCTGGATGTCTCCTCTTGTTGTTCGGGTTCATCTGAGGCTGGGCTGGGAGGGTGGTCTTCGGTACGGGTTAACTCGTCTAGACGACGGTTAGCCTTCTCCATCTCTGTGTTGTGCGCGATCTAGAGCGTACTCAGCATTCCATGATCTGGTTGAGCACCTGGGCTTGTGAAGTCATCTCTGGTTCGGTGTGATGGCCCTGGCTTGCTCCTCTCTCCCGCCTTGGCGTGAAATGCTGAGAGGTGGAAGGCTGGGAGTAGCGCTGAGGTGTAGAGGAAGGCTGTTGCGGCTGCTGATAAGAATAATTCGGTGAGTAGTGAGCAGGGTGCTGATATGAAGGCTGCGGTCTCTGATGGTAGACATTCGGATGAGACTGTTGCGGCGTGAAGCTCTGGCGGTGCCGGAATTGCAGACGTCCATGCTGCGGATGACTGTACGGCTGCTGCTACTGATTCGGTATACTCAGCTGCTGATAAGAATAAGTCGTTGTAGTATAGTGGTGAGTATTCCTGCCTGTCACGTGGGTGACCCGAGTTCGATCTTCGGCAACGGTGCCATTTTGATAAGGCTTGAAAAATCGGTTTCGCGGCTTTTCGTTTTTAGAGAAGAAAAGAGCAACACTGTCAATGTAGCCAAAAAGCCGCGAAACAAGAATGATCTTCGAACCTATCAAACAAATTCGGTTTTCTTTCGGAAAACCGTCACTAAATATTTTACCAGGCAAGTGTTCCTGGGTCGAACTCAAGGAGGCAGAATAGATTCCT
The DNA here is from genome assembly GCA_037367405.1 of Ottelia alismoides. Classification (NCBI taxonomy): domain Eukaryota; kingdom Viridiplantae; phylum Streptophyta; class Magnoliopsida; order Alismatales; family Hydrocharitaceae; genus Ottelia; species Ottelia alismoides. The sequence continues at coordinate 369,180 of JAZKJV010009863.1, read as the reverse complement.
TCGATTTTTATCTTTGTTATTTTATTTTTACCTCTTCTCAAAGTTATCAAGGCAAGAAGCTTTTTTTAGTTGATTTTTATTTTTATTATTTTTATTTGATTTTATTATTTTCCAATTTTTATTTAATTTTCAAAAAGGGATATTTTTCAAAAATATTTATTTATTATATAATAGTGGATATTATATAGGTGGTAAAATATAGTATAGTGATTGGGGTCGAGCAACGAGCTCGAACAACTCAAGAAAACAAAAACAAAACGAAACGAGATTCGTCAAAGTCAAAACACGTTGAAAACCCGACAAAATCTCATGAAAACTTTATACTAAGTAGGTCGGATAGTTGCGTAACTACCCTAAAGAAACCGTCAAAAAACAAAGTCAAACGAAGTCAAAACAGCCCCTACAGCCGAGGGGCATAAGCGCAAAAGAAAACTATTTAAAATGTTTGCTAAATGGTCCTCAGGGACTGTTCTGAAAGAAATATATGCAAATGTTTACATTTAGGTCCCTGCAGAGGGACCTAAATGCAAATATCAGAAATCTAGGAGGCGGAACGAGATTGCTGGAAGCTGCTGGGTTTAATAAGCAAATTTCACACCGTTTCATAATGGAAGGCTGAGATTATAATGCTTCAGGTGCAGATCGGCGGTTGCGGGTGCACCACGTGTCGCGCACCTGTGCCTCCCCTGTTCTTGAGTTTGTTGGAGTCGCTGGCGAAGGGCGATCTTCTTTAAATTTTCACGACCAGCTGGTGACGTCTTCGGCACGCCAGCGGGGACAGAGGGGTGGCGCCTCCACCCCTCGAGCTCGCCCGTTGTAGGGTGGTGGCGGAGGCTGCTCCGAGCGGCGGAGAATGCAACGGTGAAGACGGCGGTCTCAGCTCCCTGGAGGTTGATCAGACCTGACGAAGCTCCTTGGAGATGGATTCTTATGAATATGGGGGTCTTCCAGATCCGAAGAAATGGCTCGCGATGAAGATGGATCTGCAAGTAACAGAACACCTTGCTCGATTCTCCAAGGAATCGGCCGATGGATGATAAAATATAGATCAAAACATGATGAAAAACTTTGTTTCCAGATGAACTTATGAAATGCGTGAGAATGGCGACAAAATGAAATGCTCAATCGAATAGAGTCGAACTGATTTGGAAGGGGAAATTACGAGGGCGTCTAACCTAAATGATTAGGCTAACTAACAATGTGATTAGCGTCGCTAATCGACGCACGACTACCGAGAAATAAAACGAAGGAATGAAGGCGAAGGTCTGGGAAGAGTCAAGGTTTATTACCTGGACGGAGTGCTCGACGACGACCTTTGACCGGAGCTGTACGTGGCGAAGCGCGGCGATGCAAGGCTTGGCTCGGCCTTGGAACCTTCTCCGAAGAATCCTCCTCCTCACGGGCGTCTCCACGGTGCTGTCACCACCTCAAGTTGGCCGGGACGAAGCTTGGAAGATGGGGGTCAGGCTTCTGGAACTTGAGGTTTCAGAGAGCTGGAAAGTTGGTTGGCGATGGCGACCTTGAGGGGTATTTATAGCTGGGTTTTCGTGGGCATCAAGCTTAGATCTAGGGCTGGCGTTGAAGTAGGTTATTAGGAGAAGGGGATCGACGGATTGGATCAGTCAGAAAGCTCTAGAATCACGCGGGAAAAATGAGGGAAGTCGGCCACTTGAAATAGACGGGCACAACAGACTCTTGGGGAAGATGAACCAGGTGCTGACAAGTGTCAGCAGCTGGTTCGCCAGAATGTATAATATTGTTATAAAGTAAGAATTAAATATTAAATGAAGTTTTCTTAAATAAGTATAAATACAAGAAATGTATATAAATTAATTCTCCTAATTTATGGGCTAGTTACTTTTATTAAATAATAAATATTATTTAAGATATAAATATTATATTAATAAATATGTATTTATAAATAGGTTTTAGATTTATAATTTAATAAATAAATAAATAAAAATTAATTATATTTTTCTTAATTATTAGTATATTAAATAAGGTTTATACGAATTTTTATAGATTTTAATAAATTAATTTGCATATTTTTAATAAATAGAGGTATAAGTTCTCTAGTTCATTTATACCTATATTTTAGGATTTTTGATTTTATTAAATAATAAATGTGGTCCAAAAATTATGAAATAATTTATGGTGAAACTACAAGATCATGAAATAATTTAAAAATTATAAAATTAAGAAAATGATAAATAATGTGTGTTACAAAAACTAAATAGCCCAGAAACCCCGTTGTCTTTTGGTCCCAAAACCGACTTTTTGCAAACGGACTCCGAATTCGATGAAACCATTTTATTAATTAGAGAATATTATTTTTTGAACATTAAAGGTGAGTAGAGTGAAATTGGAGTTCGTATGAGGAAGTTATGATGTTCGGAAGTTGAGATTTTGACAATTTACAGGCTGTGTTTCTTGGGCATATATACAGGGTATTATTTTTAACTTATTTTTATATTTTTATATACATTTTTAGGAATAATTAGGAGAAGAGTTGGTGAAAAATATGTTCATATGAAATAATTAAAAATCTTTGAAGTTTTGTATTTATTGTATAAATAATGAAAGGTGTATATGTGTGTTAATTTATTTTTTTTCTTTCCTTATCTCCCCTACTTATTAGTTTGTCGACCAATCCATGCTGACTTGGTCTCGGGGGTTGGGCTATAAATATATCTTACAGCTATATTTATATTTTGAAGTCATATTGTACATATATACATATATCCAATCTGCCTTTTCTTTATTTTTTTGTTCTTTATTTATTTACATGATTTTAGTGGTTAAAAGTGAATATTTACACATGAATGATGCTTTGTTAAAAGATGAGAATTACTGGATATTTACATGTATTTGTTAAGGGTTTTAAGACAAAATGCGACAGAAAAGTTAATGAATCATGGATTCATCATATACCTAATTTTGATACAGAAAATAATTTTACAAATATTTTACAAAGAACACATTTTTATAGCTATTTTAATTAAAAAAAGTACGAGTTATGGATAAAGTATATATACATTATATACAACACCCCCTATACTTTGCTCGAACTATGTCTTCATAGTGATCAAAGAGATACAAAGGAAGACATAACTCATGATAAGTATAGAAAAGTGAAACGAATACTATACAAAAATGAGTCAAAGAATAGACGAAAAGAATCACAGTCAATGATCCCCCTATTCTTAGGATCAAATAATCCTATGTATAGAAGATTGTACAAATGGGGAACACTGACAAAGAGAGTGAACAAACTCAATGACTCGACTCGTCCTCCCCTATACATAGCATAAAATACCCCTAAGTATAGCAAAAGAATATCAACAAGTTGAAGGACAAGCGAGAGATCAGAAGAAAGAAAAGAAAAAAACACAAAACAGACGGTATGAAGAACATCACTCCCCTTATACTTAGGGTAAAGGATCCCTAAGTATAAGTACAAACAAGAGTGATGAAACATGACAAACATCAATAACTCAAATCATTCACCTCCCCAATACTGAGGATAGAGTACATCCTAAGTATAGCACACACAGAGAGAGAGAGAGAGAAGAGGTGAACGATAAAAATGAAAAAAGAAAGAATAAAACAAAAGGATATATACAAGAGAAAATTAGCTCATGTATCAGACTCATGAGATGCCAAAACATCATCGTATGACACTACACATATAGAATAAACCATGAACATGAATGTATCATGATCTAGATAAGGCAGCAAGTGTCCGTTCACATCAAATAGTTGTGTGTTAGATGACAACCCAGATATGACAATACTACCATTGTCACGGACAACTCTCACAATGTATGTTCCTGACCATTTGCTTTTTAATTTGCCTGAAAATAACTTCAATTTGGCATTAAACAACCATACTTTTTGATCATGGTAGAAAGTCTTCTTTCTAATGTGTCTATCATGCCAATGCTTCACTTTCTCCTTATACATGAGTGAGTTGTTGTATGCAAAACCTCGGAATTCTGGCAATCTATTCAGATCCAATTTCCTATTCTTTCATGCCTTCTCATAATCCAAATTGCATGCATAGAGTGCCCATAAAGATTTGTGAATTAATTCAACTAGCAAGTGGCAAGGATTTCCATACACCAATCTGTAGGGAGACATACCCAATGGAGACTTATACACCATCTGACAAACCCATAGAACCGAGCCTATCATCTGGGACAAGTTCTTATCTGTACGTACAAGTTTTTGCAATATAATCTTAATCTCCCTATTTGAAGTCTCAACAAGGCCATTAGTCTTTGGGTAGTAAGGAGAATCTACTATGTGCTCAATGGCATACTCTTTACAAGTTTCTTGACTTCTCTATTAATGAAATGGATTCTCCCATCTGAAATGAGTTTATGGGAATCCCAAACCGCATAATAATATGGTCCTGAGAAAGGAGCACACCGTATGGCTATCAGCAGCAATAGTGGGGATAGCCTCCACCCATCTACTAACTTAATCCACGTCAAGCGAGATGTACTGAAATCCCTGACTGATAGGAAATGGATTGATGAAGTCTATGTTCTAAGCATAAAAAACATCAGAAATCTTTATATATCTTAGGGGCATGGAATCTTTGGAAAAAAACGGTTCCTCCCATCTTCTAACCGTCAGTACAACCTCGAACATACTCCGTAGAATCCTTAAATATTGTTGGCCACCATAGGATGCTCCGTAAAATCTTTGTTGTCGTGCACTTCCTCAAATGATACTCACCAGACTTTAATTTGTGATAGTGCTCAAGTACATTGGTGTATTCCTTCTAGGGAATTGATGAATATGCGATTCATCACTCTTAAAGTTTAAAATAGAGCCTTGTTCCCGGGTAATTTGGAGCATATTTCTACAAAAATTGCACAATTAGCATTCATGCATGCATTGATAACATCTGCATCTTAGCATTTGCATCTGCATTATATGAGAAGCCCAAATCACCTGTAAAATTCACCCTATATATATTATACTAGCTAAATCAACTCTATACTATATATATTACTGACAAAAAATACAAGAAAAATACTAAAAATTGTTAACTTGAATAATTGACCAATAAAACCACACACCTAGTTGGAGGCCTTAAACCTTAAAATACACATATCCTTTCATACAGCCTCCAATCTAGGTCTATTCACTTTAAAACTAATGCACATTCAGAGACCTTCAAAATGAGACAAGTTTCGTTTAAATCGGAGCTTGTACAGAAAACATAGGTTTTGGGACCCCATTGTACACAATATGTATATATATTTATAGCAGTGTAATATTTTACTTTATTTGACCTCGTTTCTGTCTTTGGTAATTATGAAACACGTAGATCTCATCGAGATCTACAACTTTCAAGTTTTGAGTTTTTCCAAATTCAGCCATCTTCTCCCCCTTATCTCACATTCTTTTTCAGCCATCCAGATCGGGCCACGTGGCGCCCTCTGATTGCGCCATGTGGCCCACTCCATTGTTCGCCATGAACCCCCTTTCCTGAGCCGTCTGATCATTCATCCTCTCTCCAGATCTGGGTCTTCCTTCGCGCAACTCACCACAGCCATTCGATCTTTCCCCTAGATGTCATCTCGACCGTTAACGCCTGCCTCAACCATAGCACTCCACGTGGCATGCTCTTGGCCATTGGATCTTTGCCCTGATGATTAGACCCCATCCGCCATAGAGAGAGGTATCCTAGAGATCTTAGCTTCCCATTGGCGACATCAATTGAGGGAGAAATCGAGCGACGACAGGTCTTCACCTCCGGCGAGATCCACGGCATATCCCCACCGTGTCGCAGCTCCTCCGACGAGCTGCTTGAGATCGGACCCTCTACGTCCCTCGAGCTAAGACAGGGAGCACTCTTCGAGCTTCCAATCCTCATGTAGACCCCTCCATTTCCTATCCGATCTTCTTCTTTCTTTCCTTTGTTCTTCTCTTGCTTTATTTTGCCACCTTGGTCGAATTCACCTTCCACCGACTGTCCACCGAGCTCCGCCTTGGAGCTCGGATCTTCGCGCACCTATTCAATCGCTCCGACAACGCACCACACTCCCCTCCAACCCATGTTCCGCCTTCACAGTGGAGGAAGTCACCGGACCACTTTCGCCCCGCTTCCAGGCCTCACCGCACATCCCTTGCACTCCAGAAACACGAGCACCACGGTTTTTGGCAACAGCTAACCTTGCAGGAGCTTCCTCTTCACTGGAAGGAACCATCACCAGAGCTCCTTCGAGCTTCGTTGCCACCGGCCTACAGACTACTCCCGTAGCTTCCAGAACCTCCAGTGGACTCCTAGCACTTCTACGATTGATCCGAGTCACACAGCAATCGCTACTGAGCTTCCACGAGCATGGGGGGAGGCGGCGATGCCAGGACACCTTCACCGGAGCCCTGCCAAGTCCGCCGCAGGAGGCAACGAGCCTGAGGAATAAGAAAAGCAACTATCATCCAATTTCCTAGATCGGATGGTCCCGCATGAGCCACGTCTTCTAATCCCTGCCTCCATTGTATCAGGAGGGTATAACGGTCCTTACGTAGCCACGTTGCCCCTCGTATCCAACTCCAAATACCGTCATATCAATCTGGGTCTGACGACCCGCTTCAGACCACGCCAACAACCACCACACCGTTAGATCTCTCTAATCTGATGGTCCTTGATCGAGCCACATTGAATGCATTACGCCACTGTTGGATCAGCCTCGATCTAGCTGTCCAGCCTTCGCCGCGTGGAGACTCCGAGCCTCCTCCCCGACCCTAGGCTCGGAGTGACCGAAGCTGATCTGAAGCAAGCCTGATCCTCCAGAGTCTTCTGAGCCTTCGCTCGAGCCTCCAACGCCGTCCGAGCCTAGCCCCCTCACACGTCTCTCACGTGAGGGCTAGGTAATTTGCACAGAGGTCCTGGAAAGTTTTGAAATTGCATTTTGGTCTCTGCCAGGTGCGCCATGTGAGGACTACATGTTATTAGTGGGAATTTTGCTCTCATACCCCCCACATTATAGGTATTTGCACTTAAGTCCCTGTCTGGACATTTCATTTTCAGAAATTTTATTTTCTGTATTGCATTTTGGTCTCTGTCTTTGCACGCATATTTAGGTGTCCATTTATCATCATTTTTAATTTATAAAAATTGCATGTTGTAGTTTAACTTGTCCTCTATCTTGTGTGACATGTTCTTATTTTTGTAAGCCACTCTGATTTTAATAATATTATTTTGGTGTAATTTGATATATTTTGCCCATTGTGTGCCATTTAATTAATATTAAATTCTTTGTTGCTCCAAAAATGCCCATCAAATCACATTAGACCTAGGATAAATTACTCTACACTGTGCTAAAAAATCATTACATTTACACGCATCACGAGTCTGAATAAATCAAACAGTAATTTTCTTAATTGATTTTTAATAGGTCCAATTCACATAAATTTTTAGGTTTATTAATTTTCCTGTATTCATATTATTAATACTTATCTAGGATAATTTTTATATCTAAAAATAATGTGTCTTGGTATTTATTAAAATTAATTTTGTGAAAACTACCTTGCATTCGTGTTTTATTCTTATTAAATTCATCTAGAGTCTAAAAATTCCAAAAATATTGTAGACACTTAATTTCATTGCATTCCATTATCTGGCCAAATTTCATTAATTTTGGACTCCATTTGATTATACTTCTTGGTTTAACTTACAAATTGGGCCTGAAATTGCATTGTTTTTTCTTAATTGCATAAAAATTCCTAAAAAATACCAAAAATATTCTTTTGAAAATATTATTTTTAAATTAACTAAAAATTTACCTAAGGAGACAACTGCCTCCTTAAGTTCGACCTTGGGCTTGCCCAAGTAAAATAAATCTATCGCATCAACTAGATTTTCATTAAGTCTTAGTGATGTTTTTTATGAAGCTATCTGAACAAGAACGAAGACGCCGTATGGAAGATCCTGGAGAAAAACTGCAAGGCAATAGGCAAGAGAATCTCCGATCTCTACGGGATAAATCCGGCTTTATGTTCGCATCATATCTACTTGGAGAATGAGGCTAAACCCTCTCGTGAATTCCAACATCAGTTGAATCCAAATTTACGAGAGGTAGTGAATAAGGAGATGCTTGCGGTAGTGTTCACCTTGGATAAGTTCAGACCTCACTTAATTGGGTCCAAAGCAGTTGTGTTCACGGACCATACAACGCAATGATACTTAATGGAAATGAAGGATGTGAAGGCACATCTTCTTAGGTGGATTCTACTTATCTAGGATTTTTATTTGGACATTCGTGATAAACCTGGAAAGAAGAATGTAGTAGCTGATCACCTCTCCCGTCTCGAGGATCTTAATGCTTCTGATGATACCCTGATTCGAGACTCCTTCCCTGACTAGTCGATTTTTGTTGTCGACTCACTCCCATGGTACTCCAATATCGTGAATTATCTTGTCTCTAAGAAAGTTCCCGAAGATTGGCCCAAGAGCTACATAGACCGACTGAAGTCGGATTCGAGACATTACCACTGGGAGGATCCAGTACTTTTCTTTTAAGGACCGGATTGTGTCTGGAGACGATGTATTCCTTAGGAGGAATATCAGAGTGTCCTTACTTTATGCCACAGTCTAGTTGCAGGAGGACACCACTCCGGGAGGAGGATCGCATGGAAGGTACTTCAGTGTGGCATATACTGGCCGACTTTGTTTCGCGATGCGCTCACCTTTGCGAAGTCGTGCCCGATCTGCCAGCGAATGGGAGGAACTGTTGGTTCCAAGGATGAGATGCCAATGCAACCTGTCATCATTTGTGATGTCTTTGACGCCTAGGGCATCGACTTCATGGTCCCATTCCCTGTTAGCCACAGATTCGAATACATCCTTCTCACGATAGACTATCTGTCAAGGTGGGTGGAGGCTATCCCAACCATAGCCGTAGACAGCAAGACTGTTTGTAAACTCATTAGAGATCACAACATCTCTAGGTTCAGGATCCCCAAATTGTTGATATCAGATGGGGGTAGCCACTTCATGCACAGAGATGTGAAGAAGTGCCTGAAGGATTACGACATCGAACACCGTGTCGCTAGTCCTTACTACCCACAAACCAATGGCATGGCCGAGGTGTCGAATAGTGAGGTGAAAACCATATTGCAGAAGCTTGTCCTCCCAGACAGGAAGGACTGGTCCCAGATCTTGGATCAAGTCCTACGGGCTTATAGGACAACTTACTAGATACCATTAAGAACCTCCCCATTCAGGATGGTATTTGGGAGGTCGTGCCATTTGCCCGTAGAATTAGTGCACAAATCAGAATGGGGAATCAAGAAGGTCAATTGGAACACACACCTAAGGTAAAAACAAAGAGAGATGGATCTGAATGAGCTTGTGGAAGTCAGAAACCGAGCATACGACAACAGTTTGGTGTACAAGGACAATGTAAAGCGTTGGCATGATAGATATATCAGACGAAAGATATTTGTTCCTAGACAGAAGGTTTGTTGTTCAATGCAAGGCTGATGGTTTTCCAAGGCAAGTTGAAATCCAAGTGGACGGGCCCATTCATAGTCTGTGTTGTGCATGATAGCGGATGTGTTGAGATCTTAGATCTCACAGATGAAGCACAGACATTCCTAGTCAATGGACAACTGTTGAAGCACTTCGTCGAACCCAATGAACAATTAGTCCATGTTGAGGAGATTGTATTCATGTGCGAGACAGACTCAGCAGATACACAAAGAGTCGCGCATGAGACCTTACAGCAGTGAGCTCTCGCCATTAGCAACATCTAGAAAGATTCAGACCGCGATCCTTGTATATACCCACCATTCCTGTATATTCTCCCCTCCCTCCCGCGACTCTAATCACTCGCCCTAGCTTCATATATTTCATATACAACTATACTTTGGATGAACAGATCCTAAGTATAGGGGGGAGAGTCTTCTGAGTCTATTCGTTGTACATCCTCCAGATCTCATTGGTTCTTACACTCACTCCTGTCCTATACTTAGGCATACCAGAGCCTAAGTACAGGGGGGACCGATGCCCATCATGTATACTCATCCACTTCCCCTCTTGACCTTGTCCGCCCTGTTTTTGATTCTCTACTGCACTTAGGCTACTAGAGCCTAAGTATAGGGGGGCAAGATGTCTTCTATACATTTTTGTTACTTTTGCTCTCCTACACTTAGCACAAGCTATGTCTTCTTCCTCGCTTTTCATGCTCTGAGGACATCGCACACACTAAGTATAGGGGGGCGTGCATATATTACATATATACTTTACCCATAGCTAGTACTTTAACGTATTTTTGTATATACTATACAAAAATTACGGGTGGGTAAAAATGGAGAAACGTTTTTTGTAAAATACTTGTATATTTGTATTATATTGGTATATTCTAAAAAAATGGAAAATCAAAATCAAAGGCTTCTTATTTACTCGTGCATATCATCTCTGCATCAGAAAAAGAAAGAAAAAGAGTCTTGCATTTACATAACATGTCATCTACATTTCATCTGCATATCTTGCATATGCAAAGTGAAAAGCTAGTGGGTTCTGAACCAAGTTATGAATAGATGTTGAGGAGGGACTTGATTTCACTTTAATCCACCTAATTTCATAGGAACCTTATAGGAACTGGAGTTAAGATTTCCGAGGTCAAGTGACTTAATTCTTTATGTCCACAAGTCTATGTTTACATGTCATATTGATTAGTCTAAGTAGAATATCTCGTGCACATGCATGATTCTTTTTAGACAGTGACCTAACTTGGACATGCACAATGCATGTAGATTTTCATTGATGAGGTGGTGAGGAGGTAGAATCCTTTAGCTTGGAATAGCACACGGGTGGAGACATCCGTCCTCCTCTAGGGAGGGTAGTGCATCTCAACCTAGTCCGGTGGTGTTGACGTCTAAAGACAGGATGCTGTGGGTTGCAATAATGCTTCAAAAGAAGGATATTCCACTGGCTCAGAGGAAAAACTCCTGATGTACATGCTGCACCTTGTATATAGTTTGAAAAAAAATCAAAAACTCCAAAAAATTAAGACATGTCAAAGTGAAAATAAGATACCTGTCGGATTATGTATATTAGTAAGAAGTCTGCAATTGGATGACTTGGCTACACATATCAGGCATCCCAGGATAAGTAGCTACACTGGCTACTGTCCATTCTTTTTCTCCACCCCTCCTCTTGAGTTGGTCGCACTTTAACTTAGAAGGGAAAACCCCGCTCCTCGAGGAAAGAGTTATTGTACCGGGTAATTAGAGTTACCCTGTTAGAGGAGGCTGGTTCTTAGCCAATTCTGATGTGGAGAGCTATTTATCACTTATACAGTACAAGTAAGAATCATAGTCATCAGAAATTTACGTTAGAGGATTTGTTCTGACATGACTATTAAGGCGTCCTGAATAGAAGACTTGTGGAATATGAAGTCTGTTAGGTCTTCAGTTCAGATCCCAATAAGGTTCCACCACACACTTAATCCAAAGGCTGAGTCAAGCTCTATTTTAAACTTTTGTTCATGACCTTGGTATGGAACCCAAAATCATTTCACTCTTGCATTTCATTTTAGTTGCTCGCGGACGAGCAAGGTTTAAGTATAGGGAGTTGATGAATCTGTGATTCATCATTCTTAAAGTTGAAAATAGAGCCTTTTTCCCGAGTAATTAGGAGCATATTTCCACAAAAATTGCACAATTAGCATTCATGCATGCATTTATAACATCTGCATCTTAACATTTGCATCTGCATTATATGAGAAGCCCAAATCACTTGTAAATTTCACACTATGTATATATTTTATACTAAATAAATCAACTTTATATTGTATATATTACTGACAAATAATATAAGAAAAATACAAAAATTTGTTAACTTGAATAATTGACCAATAAAACCCCAAACCCAGTTGGAGACCTTAGACTTTAAAATGCACATATCCCTCTTATACAGCCTCCAATCTAGGTCTACTCACTTTTAAATTAATACACATTCAAAAACCTTCAAAATGAGACCAGTTTCGTTTAAATCGGAGATTGTATGCAAAACCTTGGTTTTGGGACCCCATTCTACACTTTATGTATATATATTTGTACCCTTGTATTTTATTGCTTTATTTCACCTCATTTCTGTCTTTGGTCGACATGAAACTTGTGGACCTCATCGAGATCTACAACGTTCATGTTTTGTGTTTTTCCAAATTCGGTTATCTTCTCCCCCTTATCTCACATTCTTTTTCAGCCATCCAGATTGGGCCACATGGCACCCTCTTATTGCGCCATGCGGCTCACTCCATTGTCCGCCACACGCCCCCTTTCCCGAGCCGTCCGATAAGTCATTCTCTCTCCAAATCTGGGCCTTCCATCCCGTAACTCACCACAGCCATTCGATCTTTCCCTCAGATCTCATCTCGGCCGTTAACGTCTGCCTCAACCATAACACTCCACATGGCACTCTCGTGGCCACTGGATCTTCGCCCTGATCATTAGACCCCATCCGCCATAGCAATAGGTATCCTAGAGCTCTTAGCTTCCCATTGATGACATCAATAGAGGGTGAAATCGAGTGACGACCGGTCTTCACCTCCAGCTAGATCCACGGTAAATCCCCGTCGTGCCGCAGCTCCTCCAACGAGCTGCTTGAGCTCGGGCCCTCTACCGTCCCTCGAGCGACGATCGGGATCACTCTTGGAGATTCCAATCCCCAGGTAGACCCCTTCATTTCCTATCCGATCTTCTTCTTTCTTTCCTTTGTTCTTCTCTTAATTTATTCTGCCACCTCGTTCGATTTCACCTTCCACCGACCGTCCATTGAGCTCCACCTTGGAGCTTGGATCTTCATGCACATATTCAATCGCTCTGACAACGTACCACATTCCCCTCTGACCAAGGCTCCTCCTTCACGGCAAAGGAAGTCATCGGACCACTTTCGCCCCGCTTCCAGGCCTCACCGCACATCCCTTGCACTCTACGAACATGAGCACCACAGTTTTTGGAAACAGCTAATCTTGCAGGAGCTTCCTCTTCATTGGACAGAACCATCACCTGAGCTCCTTCGAGCATCGTCTCCACCGGCCTACAGACTACTTCTGCAGCTTCTAGAGCCTCCGGCGACTCCTAGCGCTTCCACGATTGATCTGAGTCACACAACAGTCGCCAGCGAGCTTCCATGAGTATGTGGGGAGGCGGCGGAGCCAGAACACCTTCACCGGAGCCCCTCCAAGTCCGTTGCAGGAGGCAGCGGACCTGAGGAACAAGAAAAGTAGCTACCATTCGATTTCCTAGATCGGACGGTCCCGCATGAGCCACGTCTTCCACTCCCCGCCTCCGTTGGACCAGGAGGATCTAACGTTCGATACACAGCAACATCGCCCATCATCTCCACCTCCAGATACCATCGGATCAATCTTGGTCTGACGGCCCGTTTCAAACCACGCCGGCAACCACCACACCGTTAGATCTATCTTATCTGACGGTTCTTTATCAAGCCACATTGAACGTATCACACCACCGTTGGATCGGCCTCGATCTAGCGGTCCAGCCTTCGATACGTGGAGACTCCGAGCCTCCTCCCCGACCCTAGGCTCGGAGTGACCGAAGCTAATCCGAAGCTAGCCCGAGCCTCCAGAGTCTTCCAAGCCTCTACACGAGCCTCCAACATCATCCAAGCCTAGCCCCCTCACGCATCTCTCATGCGAGGGCTGGGTAATTTGCACAGAGGTCCTGGAAAGTTTCTGAAATTGCATTCTAGTCCATGCCAGGCATGCCACATGTGGAGTACGTGTTCTTAGTGGGAATTTTGCACTCACACCCCCCGCATTATAGGTATTTGCACTTAAGTCCATGTCTGTACGTTTTATTTTCAGAAATTTTATTTTTGTATTGCATTTTGGTCCTTGTCTTTGCATACATATTTAGGTGTCCATTTATCATCATTTTTAATTTCTAAAAATTGCATGTTGTAGTTTAACTTATCCTCCATCTTGTATGACATGTGTCTTATTTTGTGAGCCACCTTGATTTTAATAGTATTATTTTGGTGCAATTTGATATATTTTGCCCATTGTGCGCCTTTTAATTAATATTAAATTCTTTGTTGCTCCAAAAATGCCCATAAAATCACATTAGACCTAGGATAAATTACTCTACAATGTGCTAAAAAATCATTAGCATGAATAAATCAAATAGTATATTGCCTAATAGATTTTTAATAGGTCCAATTCACATAGATTTTTAGGTTTATTAGTTTTCCTAGATTCATCTTAGTTAGACCTATCTATGATAATTTTTATATATAAAAATAATGTCTCTTGGTATTTATTAAAAATAATTTTGTGAAAACTACCCTGTATTCATATTTTATTCTTATTAAATTCATCTAGAGTCTAAAAGTTCCATAAGAATTGTAGACACTTAGTTTTCTGGCCAAATTTCATTAATTTTGGACTCCATTTGATTATATTTCTTGGTTTAACTTACAAATTAGGCCTGAAATTGCACTGTTTTTCCTTAATTGCATAAAAATTCGTAAAAAAGACCAAAAATCTTCTTCTGAAAACCTGATCTCTAAATTAACTTAAAATTTACCTAAGGAGACAGCTGCCTCCCTGAGTTTGACCTTGGGCTTGCCCAAGTGAAATAAATCTGCCACTTGAACTTGATTTTTCAATAAGTCTTAGTGATGTTTTTGATGATGTCTTAATTTCCCGACTGCAACAAACTCAACTTTTAATTTGATCGATAATTTGATTGAATTAACAAGGGTAGACGAGGCATCATCAGGAATGCACCTTCTCAAGATATAATCCATACCCTCACGAAATAGGTACAGATCCTCCCATTGGTAAAAATGTATCTCAGACAGAAATCGTCTACCTTGTGCTTCGACCAATTTTGTGGAACTTTCTTAGAAACAAGATAGTTCACAATATTAGCATACCATAGGAGTGAGTCTGCAGAAAAAATGATCTCATCTGGAAAGGTCTTAGAAATAGGGATCATACTCTGCTCAGAAGTCTCTACATCTGTAGTGCGGGAAAGGTGATCTGCCACAACATTTTTTCCTCCAAGTTTATCTCGAATCTCTAAATCAAACTCCTATAGAGGAAGGATCCATCTGATAAGGTGTGGTTTGGCATCCTTCTTTGATTATAAGTATTGTATGGTAGTGAGATTCATGTACACAATAACATGCAAATCAATGAGGTAAGATCTAAATTTCTCTAATCCAAACACACCTGCTAACATCTCCTTCTCTATGACTGTATAATTACGTTGTGCCTCATCCAGAGTCTTGCTAGCATAGTGTATAGCAAATGGTTCCCCATCCCTTATCTGCCCTAAAATAGCTCCAACTGCAAAATCAAACATGTCCGTCATGATCTCAAAGGGGAGAGACCAATCAAGTGAATGTAGGATAGAAGCACTAGTAACCACGTATTTCATCTGATGAAATGCAAGGAGGACTTTCTCATCAACAAAAAAACTAACTCTCCTTTCATAGAAGCTCAATCAAAGGTATAGTGATCTTGATTAAGTCCTTTAATAAATCGCCTATAGAATCCAATCCTAGAAATGACCTCAAACAACATCAAATTCTGCGGTGGCTCTAGTTTGGATATCACATATATCTTAGTCGGGTCAAC
Source organism: Ottelia alismoides (assembly GCA_037367405.1). Lineage (NCBI taxonomy): Eukaryota > Viridiplantae > Streptophyta > Magnoliopsida > Alismatales > Hydrocharitaceae > Ottelia > Ottelia alismoides. The sequence goes on along the minus strand of JAZKJV010009863.1, from coordinate 353,548 downwards.
CTCCATACCATGTTTGGAGATGATGTGGCCCAATACAATCCCATTAGGCACCATGAAGTGACTCTTCTCCTGCGAGAGCACTAGGTTTACCTCACAACAACATTGAAGGACTTGGTCTAAATGATCAAGACATGTGTCAAAACTATCCTCGTAGACCAAGAAATCATTCATAAAGACCTCTAAAAAACAACCCACCATGTCGGCAAAAACGACCAATATACCCCTTTGGAATGTAGCGATGATGTTACACAATCCAAAGGGCATCCATCTAAAGATGTAACTGACAAATAAACAAGTGAAAGTAGTTTTCTCCTAATCCGCAGGAGAGATAGCAACATTGTTATACCCCGAGTACCCATCCAAGAAATAAAAGAACTCTTTCCCTACCAACCTCTCAATACTCTTATCAATTAAGGGCAGGAAAATGATCGTTCATGGTAGCTGAGTTCAAGCATCGGTAATCTACATAGACATGCAATGAAGAAGGTACACGGGTCAGAATCTCCTCACCACAGTCATTCTTCATGATAGTAATCCCCGATTTCTTCGGGACCTCATATAGAGGAACCACATGGAATCAAAAATGGGATAAATGAAGCCTGCATCACTGATGAATCTCAAATTAATCACTCTAAATCTCATTAATTAATCTCAAATCCCTCAAAATCATCAGCATTTATGCAGTTATTATGCATTATTAGCATTCATGCATGTTTTCATAAGAAATGCATTTTAGTACTTATTTTTTAACAAAATAAGAAGCCAAAAATCCCAGCCAAAATTGACCTGTTAATAGCCTAAATTCCTCGATTTTTAACTAATTCATGCTAACTACAAATGACCCAAAACCACCTCCATTGTGTACATATCACTAGCAAGAATAAATGAAAAATACAAAAAAATCACTAACCCAAATATGTGGACCAAAAACTCAAAACCTAGTTTCAGGATTTCCAGACTAAAACCCTCATATCTTCCACATCCAGTGTCCTTTTTTGATCCTACTCACTTTTGAACTAATGTACATTCAATTACCTTCATAACAAGACCAAGTTCAAGTGAATCATAGCTCATATGTGAAAGTTGGGTTTTGGGCCTCTTTTGTACATTTTGTATCTTAGCTGGTTTTGACCTAGTATTTTATGTACATAATTAACCTATTTTAGTTTATTTGTTTTTCATTTGTCTTCTTTGATAAAAGTTTTATTAAAATGCGTAAAAATCAAAATCAAAACGTAGCTTGAAATCAAAGAAACAAATTGAGTCTGAGTCTTCACTAACTGCCTGTACAAATTGGTCTTTTTCGTATTTTTATTGCATTTCATCTTTTTCTTAATTAATAAAAATCCAAAAAATAGATTAATGTGCAATTATTTATCTCTGATTTTATCATATTTTTCCGGAATTTTATCTGGGTTAAAAATGAGAAAAAATTACAAAACCCAAAAATATAGGTGTTCTATGTACGTTGGATACCCCAAAAATATCACTTTATGCAATTGATCGATTTTGGGTTTGATGTGTTCAAGAAAGTTTTAGATATCATCAAGGCGAAGAATTTTTGTAATGAAACTTTTTCGATTTGAGGCCGTTTGCTATTTATTTTTGATTTTACAAAATATTTATTTTTCGATTTTTATGATGCTGACACGTGGCAACTCATGGAGCTGCCACGTGTCAGTCATTTTTGGCATTTTTATTATTCATTTTTATAAAAAAATTAAAAGCAACCGCACGTGCGTAGCACGTGCCTCCCAGGCACGCGCAACGCATGTGCCCCATGCCTTATCTCCTTAGCTGCCACGTAGCGATCTCCTCGTCGCCCGATCTCGGCCGATCGGATGGCCGAGGAGCATCGTCCTCCTCCGCCACCTTTCCCAATTCGTTAGACTCTGTCACCCTCGATTTCTCCGCTGGCAATCTCGCATCCGCTGCCTTCGATCCATCAATGATTCGAGCACCTCGTCAAAATCCATCTCCGATCTGCATCGAACTTCAATCATCCCCGCATATCTCAATCAGGTCGAACCCCAAATCGCATCGCCTTTTTCCTTCTCCAGCGCATCGCCTCCCCCTATAAAACCTACGCCGCCCCGACTAAAGCCCTCATCCGTCAATCTGCAATTCGAGGTTGCCGAGGTGACAGACCGGCCCCCCCTTCAAGCGGCGAGATCCGAAGCGCTTCGCCGTGCTTCGCCTGCTGCTCGAGCGTCATCCGCCCGCTGCTTTGCTCAGGTGATAACTCCGTCGAGCCAACGATCCAACCACGACTTCGACGTTCATCTCCGCAAGTTCCTGCCAACTACTTCACCAGCATCACCCGCCGCGCATCGCTACGGTCGACTTCGACCTCCTTCTCTGTTACATCCAGTAGCTACTCCGACTTCGCCAATCTTCTTCAAGAGTTCCCCCCTTCTTCGACAAGTCCTGGCTGGAGCAAGGAGCCTCCTACATCGAGCCACCTCCGACTTATCGCACTTCCCCTGCGACCATAGCGTCACCTTCATCGCCATCATCTTTGCCCATCGTTGTTGCTCCATCCATCGGAGGCCGAAGCTCCACCACATTAGGCCAGGGCCCTTCATCTTCGACATACGACCCTATCCTCTACCTTGACCGGGCCTCGCCGCCCTCGTCAGCATCGCCAGCGTTGGGCTCCAGTCCCGAGACCCCCCGCACGTGCGGAGCACGTGCGTGGGGGGGATGCTAGCTCACTTCACTAGGGGCCACGTGCTTTGTACGTAACCTGCTGGGAAAATTGCATACACACCCCTGGAGTTCCTCCTATTTGCACATTAGTCCGCCGACCAAACGGCACGTACGCACCCTCTAGTAATTTTGCAAAGACACCGGCTAGTTTACGGTAATTACATCTAGGTCCCCCCCTGCATTTCTATATTTATTTATTTAAATATTGCATTGGTACCCCTGTATTCCCCCTCTGTTTTAGACATCTCCATGACATTATTTTATTTCTCAAAAACTGGATTTTTGTTCCTTATTTAATTCTCTACATTTTTACATATTATGGATATTTTTTGTGATCGATGGTTAATTAATAATTAATTGTTTTGTAGAAAATTGCATGTTTCGCTCATTTTGTGCTCTTAAATTTGTTATTGATTAACCATTGCTCTAAAAATTCTCGAAAAATCATAGATTGTAGAATTAATTGTCATTGACATTGTTCCCAAAAAAGAATCGTATTATGCATGCATAGATTGCCCTGTAAAATTTATTTTGCATATTTCAATGTTTGATTTTTAATAGGTATTGAATCTTGTATTTTTGAGGTTTAGGATTTTTTTGAGGTCAATTACTTAGTGATAGATCTTAATGGCAAGTTTCATATTTTCCGGACATTGTTTGAGCGAAATTTACATTTTAGTCCCTCAAATAGGCCAAAATTGCATCTCGTATCTTTAATTACAATAAAAAATTACGAAAAAACAACCTCGAAAACCGCGTACGAATTTTAATAGACATAATTCTAGGTTGTTCCTTTGCCTCCTTGTGTTCGACTTTGGGACTTGCCCAAATAAAATAAACATAAAACCACGTTATTAAAAATTGAATAGATATTTGTGGTTATTTTCTTGACCGATTCCGATTGCCGCCTACAACGAAATGACACATTATTTTTAACACACAACAAATACATGATCAAATACACATTTATACTTATTTAACAAGCGCAACAACGGACTCGTCAATCACAATGTTTCTTGATCTCTTTCATGACAACCTCCCTTATATTCGGATTTAGATGGTGTTGAGTGAATGGTCCGCTAGATATGTGATATAATTTGTACTCATTGTATAACAGGTACTTAGCGAATCAGCCTGAACCGAGAAAAGATCTCTGTGAAGATGACTCATCTTAATTTTATATCTTTGGCAAGTCCGAGGCCGAACACAAGGAGGTAAAGGAACACCTTTGGGTTAATTCAGAAAATTTAGGTCTAGGTTTTCAATGCGGTTTTTTTTGCATTTTTATGCAAAAATAAATGAATACAAAATGAGGGTGAATTAAGCTAATAAGAAAATACACAACTTAACCAAATTAATTTTAATATAAATTAATTTCATTTAACCAAATTATATTTTTCTACAAACCTAATCTAGTGATGAGTAAAACACATATTTTTTTGGAATTTCATGGATTAAAATGCAACAAGGAAAAATGCACACTTTTTATGGAGTTTTTCACAATTTTTCATACAAACAGAATGCAAAAATTAGGAAAATTTTATTGGAATATAAACATATTGCATTGAGTCTAAGTATTTTTTTGGAAATTTCTGACAATATATGAAATTTTTACGGATTTTTTAATGTAAACAGAGTGACAGTGAGTAATTAGTTCCTAATAAATCCATAATGTCATTTCATCAAAAGAGATAATTATCTCAAAAAGATATTTATATGAGGAATCCAGGAAAGTTGGAATTTAACAAAAATAGCATCTGTAGATTTAATTAAAAATCATTTACAAAAATCACTCTACAATTTATTTAAGGTACAGAACAATTCCAGTTAAGATGAACTTTTAATCATAATTAAACCATGTTTCAATACATCATTTCCAAATTTTTAAGAATGTTTGGAGCAATTATGAGTCAATATGAATTTAAGAGTCCAAATTGGGTAAAATATGCAAGTTTTAAATAAAATAGTTGTATTTAATTACCCAAAAGTCACAAAAATACAAATAAATAGCAAAATGGTATACACTTAGTTGCTCAATACCATGACATTTTTCATAAAATAAAATGATGCAATATAGAAGTACAAATTAAAACATGAACATAGCGTTATTTGTACAATTACAAAAAAGAAAATGACAATGCAAACTGGGCACGAGGACAATTTTGGAATTAAGAAAACACACAGGGGAAACTTTCCAATTTTTACAAAATAAAAATAAAATGAGGAATGGACCTTCTTCTTCAGCCATTTAGGGCACGATAGGGGACAACTAAGCGGTGGTCCAAGTGTGGGCGGAGGACGAGGTGGTTGGAGACAGGGCACCGTTGCGCGTGCGTGGATGGCAAGGGGGTCTTGCGGGATGGAGACTGATCGTTGTGCGTGAAGGGGCACGGTCGCGGCTGAGGATGAAGCTGCTAAATGGTGGTGACCTGCTGTGGCAGCAAACGACACAACAGAAAGAAGGTGTTGGCCGCAGTTGAATTGCGCAGTTGCGGGCGGAGGAGAGTGGACCGCACGTGGGTGCGGGAGGCGGAGCATGCTGGTTACGGGAGGGTTGCAGTGATGGAGGCCACGACCAGGAGGTTGGCAGGCGACGATGGCTAGAATGTGGCAGTTGGCGGCGATGGCTGGTAGGGGTCCTGACCAGTGGTGTGGCGGTGGCCGGCGGTGGCTGGGGGGGGTGCCGACCACCTGCTGTGTTCTTCTCCTTTTTTCAATTTTTTTGCTGTGTTTTGAATGATTTTTTTAATTTTTTTTAAATTTTTTTTAATTTTCTAAAATAAGAAATAAAAAATGCAAATACGATAGATTGGTGGTGGTGGTGATGATATAAAATATGAAGATGATAAAGTAGAACAAATAAAGGGGTGGTGAATGTGATGTGATAAAAAAATATGAAAATAAAAATGATGTGGAAGGATAAAAACATGGCTTACCTACATTGGAAACAATCGCCTATGGCGTGCTCATGAGAAGCACTCTTCTTTGCTCGAATCGTCGACGAGCTATGAGCTCGACCAATACATGGAGGAGGTTGTGATGTTAGCCAGAATGCCAACGGATCTCACCATAGAGGAGACGGGCGTCGCTCGACCACGGTTGTCACACTGTCACCAATTCAACTCAGGGAGATCGGACTCTCTCTCACATAAAGGTGGATATACAAAAATGTGAATGAAGAGATGTATAAAAAGAGAAGATAAAGGGAGGTTAGAAAGGTGGTGGAGTTGAATGGGAGGTTCGATTAGAGGTGGAATTGAAAGGGAAGTTAGATGAATGGTGGAGTTGAATGGACGTTAATGGAATAAGAGAAGTTTTTTATAGAATGGGAGTTAAATAAAAGTAAGCTATTAAAAAGGGAGAATAAAATAAAGAGAGAAAAATGGAAAATTTACAAAATTAAGACAAACAATATGTACATTTTTTAACTTTTCTAATTTTATTTTTTTGTATCTCAATAAAAGTCTTTTACAAGATAAAAATAAAATAAAAAATTGGAAATAAAATACAACACAATAATGATTTTTATGGATTTTTGTAATTAATAAAAATAAATAAATAATGAGAAAAGAAAAAACATGTACCATATATACAATGTACGCCTAGGTCCCAAAATCCAAATTTCGCAAATGAGCTCCTATTTTAATGAAACCACTTCCATTGGATAAATAATTTTATAACTTAAAGTTTAAAAGTGAGTTTGGTGAATTTGGAGTTCATATGGAGCGGGAATTTGACCGAGAAGTTGGAATTTACGGCTTTTTCTCTTTGGGATCTAGGAGTATTTATTTGAGGTGGATTTTATTTTGCATTTTTCTAATTTTATAGTCATTTTTATAAAAAAAAAGTTAGAGGAAGAGTTATCCAAAAAGGAATTGAAATGAAATTATTAAAAATACACGAATTTTGAGCTATTTACATGTGAAAAACTCCTTTAGTTTGTGGCTTTTTATTGTTGTTTTTTTTGTATAATACAATATACAATAATTAGTGTATTTTACTTATAAGAGTTATTTTATTAATTTATTGATTTTATGGATATTTATTTGAGATTTTACTCAGGGATTTTCCTAAGATCAATATATTTAGATGATGAATCATGTATACATCACTCCCATATACTTAAATTTTGCTAGTCCTCGAGCAAATAAAGAATGAATAAGTTGGATTAACCCCTGACTGTGCATGTAAATACAAGACTTGATCCATTCAAGAACTCTCGATTTTAGAGATCCTCAAATTCTAAGTTGAACCAAGCTCTAGTCAAAAGGTATCCAATTTCCCTAATCATCAGACTCTCTTTGTATGCATATATAATAGGGATATGACTTTAACTTTGGACTGTAGTTACAAGAGTAGAGTCACAACGTCACCCAAGGTTTCAGTCCATGAGACTATCCTAAGAACCTGATCCTCAACACTAGGGAATAAACCATTTCTTGCATCCAATCCACCGTCTCTTCAGTTGTCAGACTTAAAAGTGTAGTTGGAAGGCCAGTTGATGGAGGGCATAGGATTGTGTCATTTCTTCTCTCCCTCTCATTGGAACAAGGATCCTCTCGAGTGCCTTATTAACTCAACACATGTATTTTTTGATTGTTGATCTGTGTGCCCGTCAAGAGAATTCAGAGTCATCTGCACTTGTTTTCCTAGGAGTAAATCGTGGTGTTTCTCTTTTGAGTATCTAAGATACCGTCGACACCCAGACTTGAATCACTATACGACACAGAGCCCTTTTTTGGTGCTAGCCTGACTCCTTGGTCCTAATAGTGGTGGTCCTAGTATACACTTTGAAATGGTTGGGAGAGCTCGTCTTTGGTGGAAGCTCTTTGATATTTGACTTTGAATGGTGGGAGATTTTTTTTCAACATTTCTTTCTTCTTCTTTTCTTTGATTTTGACTAGCTCCACTACATTTACCAAGAGTTGGCACACACTGATCAACAAATTTTTTATATTTTATCACACCCCGGCACATAAGTAAATGTCAAGAGATAGTACAAGAATCATGTTCTCATACTAGCTAACGGTGTTGGCACTCAGGTTTCATGAAGCCTTCATTGATTTTATCCCATCCTCGAGCATCATTAAATCAGGTCCAAACTCAAATGGCTCATCCCAGTTCCTCAAATGAAATATCAACTCATATCATCATAACTGCAGTCATGTATGTGAGGTGCTTATCACAATCTTAAGGTAGACACTAAGCATGCAATATAGCACACAAATCTTTGAAACTAGGAAAATGTGAATAATTAAGTCAAAGACCCTAATGACTATGGATGGTTAACTCAAAATCTCAAGACCTCATAAACCAAGTGTTCTTGAACATCACAAGTCTTGTGTAAATGTGTAAGTGTCAGGGATTAAACTAACTTATTAGTTTGGATATTTTTTATTTATTAATAATATTTGAAAAAGAAACGAAAAAAGGATTTTTTTGAAAAAATGATTTTTATCTTTTCTTTACGTTTTTAAAAAGAAAACTAAATAAGAAAGGACACATTTCTTTTGAAAAAAAGAATTTTTTTTTGAAAAACTTTTTTTCTTTAAAACATATATGGAAAGAAAATAGAATCTTTTTAGAGTTTTTTAATGTATAATATACACAAAAAATTACGTGAATGTGTGAGTTATGGGTAAAGTATATATGTTACATATACACGACCCCTATACTTAGCATGTGTTATGTCCTTAGAGCACAAGAAGCGAGGAAAATATATAGCTCGTACTAGAATAGGAGATCTAAAATAAAAAAATATAGAAGTCGATCTGCCCCCCTATACTTAGGCTTGGGTCAGCCTAAGTGTAGAAGAAGAGAAAAAATGGGGCGGTCGAGGTCAAGAGGAGAAATGAATGCGCATATACACATGGCGAGCATTGGTCCGCACTATACTTAGGTTCTGGTTAGCCTAAGTATAAAACATGAGTAAGTGTGAGAACCAATGTGATCTAGAGAATATTCAGAGATGGGAGAATGTACAAGAGTGAATGAATATCTAAGCTGCTGAATCTTGATGCAGCATCTTCATGAAGAGTAAAATGATGTATCTGCTCTATGCTCACTCTGCATGAAGATGATGACCTCGACTTGGACTAACTGCTCTTTCAAATCAACAAAATGCTTCAACAATTGTCCATTCACCAAATGGGATTGTGCACCATCAGTGAGATCATCTATCTCTAGACTCCATTCACGTGCACTTTCTTAACAACAAAGGGACCCGCCCACATAGATTTGAGCTTCCCATGGAACATCTTCACACTAGCATTAAACAACCATACCTTTTTCCCAGGGACAAAGTCTTTGCACCTAATGTGCTGATCATGCCATCTCTTCATTTTGTCCTTATAAATCAACTTGTTGTCATATGCCATGTTTCAGATTTCAACGAGCTCATTCAAGTTCAAGTCTCGACAATGCATCCCTAGGTGAAAACTCGAATTAATCTGCTTAATTGCCCATTCGGATTTGTGAATCAGCTCTGTGGGCAAATGGCATGACTTTCCATATCTTTCTGAATGGTGAAGTACCCAATGGTGTCTTATAGGCTGTCCTATAGGCCAATAAAACTTGCTCCAGGAGATGGGACCTGTTATTCCTATCGGGACAAACCAAATTCAGCAAAATACTCTTCACCTCTCTGTTCGATACATCTGCCATGTGATAAGCGTCTAAAAATCGGTTTCGCGGCTTCTTTAAAAGAAGAAGGTTGTCGGTTGTAGCAGAAGCCGCGAAACAAATTCGGTTCTTAAACCTATCAAACAAATTTTACGGTTTTCTGTCGGAAAACCGTTTCACTATTTATTTAACCAGGTTCCTGGGTCGAACTCAAGGAGGCAGAATATATTCCCTAATTTTTCTTCTTCGTAATCTTATTTTAATTCTTCTCTAAGTCAGAAGGCCTTTTTTAGTGGTTTTTATTTTTTTTTGTAATTTTTATTTGATTTTATTCTTTTCAATATTTTTATTTAATTTTCGAAAAGGGATATTTGGCAAAAGATTTATTTATTATATAGTAGGTGAATAGAATATAGGTGGTACTATATAGTATAGGTGAACGATGTTTGAGCCGCGTACTCGAACTGCACAAGAAAACAAATCAAAACGAAGCGGTTTTCGAGAAAATCAAATCACGTTAAAAACTTGTCGAAAAGCCGCGAAAACTTTATACTATGTAGCTGGGGTAGTTGTGTAACTACCCCTCAAGAATCGTCAAAATCCGAGGTCAAACGGACAAGATACAACCCCTATAGCCCAGGGGCATAAGCGTAAAAAAACTAATTAAAATTTGTTCTCAAAAAGGTCCAAAAAGGACTGTTCTGTAAGAAAAGCTAACAACTATTACACTTAGGTCCCTGCGGAGGGACCTAATTGTAATTATTAAAAACTATGGAGGCGGGAATGAATTCTGGAGACTTCGCTGGGTTTATGTAGCAATTTTTCCACCTCTTCGCTTTGAACGGCCAAGATTAGATCTCCTACGCGCGATCGGATGGTGCGGACACGGCCACGTGGCGCAAGCCTGTGCGTCGAGGCGTCCTTGAATCAGTTGGAACTCTGGCGGCGGCGCCTCCTTCTCCGAATTATTGCGGCCAACCTCCGGCGTCTTTGGCTCGCCTGCGGGGCCAGAGGGGTGGCTCCTCCACCCCTCGAGCTCGCCCGCGGTGGAGATGGAGATGACGACGCTCCGATCGGCAGCGGTGGCTCGAAGAAGATGGCGGCTTCAACACTGGTGGCTTTACTTCTGTTCTGGAGATCCAACTTCAAGATCGGAGATCGGCGATGTCGTAAGTCCAAGCTTCAATGCAATTGCTTCGCGAGCTTCCTGGATCTGCAATAAGCATAGGGCTATGCTCGATTTTTGTTGAATCGGCCGTTATGTTAAGAAATTAAGCTCGAAAGTTTAGAAGAAAATCATAAACTTCAGCCAATCATCCAGAACGTGAAGAAGATGAGAGTTTGAAATCCGATTAAAAGCGAGATTGAACGAATCGAATGGAGATTTTAGATGTGCGTGAAAGGTTGGCGATTAAACTATCTAAGAACATGATTAGCCACGCTAATCGTGGCTCGAATGTCGAGAATTAAAATTGCAAAGTGGAGGAAGTAGGCCTATGAGTTTCCAAGTGTATGACCTGGGAATGGCTGCTCGACGGTCGACCTTCCCGGAGCTTCACGCTGCACACGGCGGCGATTCAAGGTGGTTGTACACCTTGGATCCCTTCTCCTTCGACTCCTCTTCCTCGCGAGCTCCTCCTCCGGCGCTGTCACCGCTCAAGTGGTTGGGAACAAGGCTAGGAAGTTGGGGTGGTCGAACAACCTGGAGCTTGGTAGCTGAAGGTGGAAGAAGATGGTTTGGACATGGCGACTTGGAGGCCTTATATAGGGAGATTTCGTGGGCTCCAAGTTAGATCTAAGGGCTTGCGGTGTAGTTGGTTGTTAGGAGAATAGGATGGAGGGTTTAGATGGGTCGGAGAAGTTAGAGATTAGGCGGGAAAATGGTTAGAAGTTGGGTTGTTGGGACAGAAGTCGGCAAGCCTTCTTGGGGAAGAAGGCTCCAGGTGCTGACACGTGTCAGCACCTGGTTGGCCCAGATGCTATAAATACTTATAAATTAAATATAAATTAGTAAATTACGTTATTTTAAATAGGTATAAATACAAGAAAGTTAAATATATTTATTTTCTAAATTATAGTATAATTACTTTTAATAAATAATAAATATTATTTCAAATATAAATATTTTATTAATAAATATGTATTAATAAATAGGTGTTGTATTTTTAATTTAATAAATAATTAAGTAAAAATTAATTTTATATTTTCTTAATTATTAGGGCATTAAATAAGACTTATACAAATTTTTATGGATTTTTATGAATTAATTTACATATTTTAATAAATAGAGGAAGTTTCTTTATAGGTCAAATATACCTATATTTTAGGGTATTTGATTTTATAAAAATAATAAATAGTCTCCAAAAATTATGAAATAATTTATGATGAAACTAGAGGATCATGAAATAATTTAAAAATTATAAAATTAAGAAAATAATAAGTAAGGTGTGTTACATAAAATAAATAGCCCAGAAACCCCTTTGTCTTTTGGTCCCAAAACCGACTTTTTGCAAACGGACTCCGAATTCAGTGAAACCACCTTTATTAATTAGATAATATTATTTTATGAACTTTAAAGGTGAGTAGAGTGAAATTGGAGTTCGTATGAGGAAGTTATGATGTTCGGAAGTTGAGATTTTGACAATTTGTAAGCTGGATTTCTTGACATATTTACAGGGTAATATTTTTAACTTATTTTTATATTTTTATTTACAATTTTATGAATAATTAGGAGAAAGATTTGATGAAAAATAAGTTAAGATGAAATAGTTAAAAATTCCTTGAAGTTTTGTATTTATTTATAAATAGTGAAGAATGTATATACATGAGATAGATTATTTTTATTGGTTTTCTTTCCTTATTTCCCCCTACTTTTTGGTTTGTCGACCAATCCATGCTGACTTGGTCTCGGGGGTTAGGCTATAAATATATCTTTCAGTTATATTTATAGTTTAAGTCATATTACATATATATACATATATTCCATATGCCTTTATTTTTCTTTTTCTGGTTCTTTATTTATTTACATGAATTTAGTGGTTAAAAGTGAATATTTACACATGAATGGGGAATATGAGAATTAGTGAGTATTTACATGTATTTGTTAAGGGTTTTAAGAGAAAATGCGACAGAAAAGTTAATGAATCATGGATTCATCAACCCCCTATACTTAAACTTTGCTAGTCCCTTAGCAAACACTTATTTTGAAAAAGTAAGTGAAAAAGAAAGAAAGTTAGAATGAATTTGTTTTCCTAAACCAATTCATGAGAACAGACAAAGGACAGAGCTCGATCGGGCCTGAAACAAGCATTTTGTCGGAACCTTAACTAGGATTAGGATTTCATCCTCAACGGTCTTCAAGTTCCATAATCCTTACTCAAGATCACTTCATCGGCTAGTTCATACTCACTTATTCATATCGCAAACTCTATCATCCTTGAAGTCAACTTGCACAGTGTGTGAATTGATTTAGCTCTTCCTGCTTAGAGAACCGAAGAAACCGTCAATCCCGGCTATACACTCCTATGGCTTCCTCATCCCTCTACTCTTTCCTCGGGGAGGGAGGTATTCCCTTCTGAGTTCAGTTCTGCTATGTCCACAATCGAATATAGGGAGAAGTTAGAAGAATGAGAAAAGAAGTGGAGTGCGACCAGTGTAGACGCATCTCCTTGTGAAGCCCAACCGGTGTAGCTGAGTCTCCACTAAGATGTGCAGGCATATTTGGTGGAAGCTTTGACCAGTTTGGTCTTATTTGGTGGCTTCTGTTTTGCTTTGACTTTGTAATTTGCTTGCACTGCATTCATCTCTTGTGCCTCGACGGTTATAGAATCTTTTTAATCCGTCCATTTTTTGAGGTCTTAGAAAAATTGTGTCAGCAGATCCTTCCCTCATCCGAAGCAACTATCGCAACCCCAATCTCTCCCGTCTTTAGACGTCAATGCCGCAAAGATAAGGATAGAAATGCACTACCAAGATGTACTGTCCTTCGGAACTCCATGCGAGTTGAGTTAAGTGCAGAGTGCATGTGTTCAAGATTGGTTCACTGGTGAAGAGTTGTACGGATGACTCCAAGTGGTCTACTTAAGCTCAGATGACTTGATTTCCCGAATATGGTCTTACGGAACCCAAAGATTTAAGTCACCAGACCTGAAGAGTCTAAATTCCAGTTCCTAATCAAGCTCCTTACAATGAGAGTTAAAGGCCGTAATCAAGCTCCATCCTTCAGACTAGACTCAGTCCTTAGTTGCGGAAATCAAACTTAATCTGAAAAATGCGAATGCAAATGCAACCATGTTTTTGTGAAGTCTATTTTCTGGATTTTACTCATTTTTATGAATTTTAAGAATTTTGTAATTTTTACAAATTTTAGGACTTTGTATTTTTTATGGATTTTATGATTTTTATAAACAAGATTTTATTTACAAATTTCAAGATAAATTTTATTAAAGTTAAATGTCTAATGTATTTTACAAATTTTATCTACAGAGTATTTTACAAGGGTTGAATGGCTTTTATACAAATTTTAATAAATAGGATTTTAAGTACAAATTTTAAATACAAATTTTAATTACAAGTTTTAAGCATTTTTTACTTATTTACCAGGATTTTATAAATAAGAGAGTGGATTTTAAATTAACCCGTACCCACTTTTTATGGATTTTATAGGTATAGAAAATACATAAAGTACGAGTTATGACCGAAAGTATATATACAATATATACGCACCCCCCTATACTTAGCTTGAGCTATGTCCTCAAAGCGTCAAAAGAGAAAAAGGAGGGCATAACTCGTGCTAAGTAAAAGTGGATGAAAAAGGGATATCGATGCCAAGTCAGTCAACCCCCCCTATACTTACGATCTGATCATCGTAAGTATTATGAGGGAGCAAAAACGGGATGATTGAATGAAAAGAATAACTAACGAAGAATTCAAAAGGAAGGAATACGAAATCATCGAAATCACTCGGTCCCCCCTATACTTAGGATAAGGCATCCTAAGTATAAAAAGAATGTAGCCAAAAATTGGGGATCAGTGATTCGTGAAAAAGAATGGCTATACAAAAGAATTAGTACAAAAATAAAACGTAAATCAACGAGCAATCAGTCCCCCCTATACTTAGGATCTGGTATCCTAAGTATAGAAGACAAGGAAAAACGGGGACGATTGTGATCTATGAAGAATATACAAGTGTTGTGAATCTCCCGAATGGCTCAAAAGGACTTGTTCAGGAAGAAGTAAAAGAATGATTATGATTCCTGTACAAAATAGATCACTTCAGTTCGGGCCAGATGATCAGTGGTCTCTACGAAGTGCTTCAGCATCTGCCCGTTAACCATGAACGGTTATCTGATTGCTCAACCAGGATCATACTGAATTGTCTGCTTCTTGTGTGCGTAGTGATCTTTGGCTGCAAAAGTAGAGCCTTCTCTGTAAGTGAACTCTGTACACGGCATAGCTCTCTTTTCTGAAATATGCGTCTCTGGAGTCGGACTACAGAAGGTGTCTATATGTGTCAATATTACACCATCCAACTCTCTACGCTGAATAGACTGTATGATCTGTGCAATGTATTCGATGGACTCTTGTGCTGTAATATTTGTTCTTTGAGTCTGCGGCACAGAGATATCTATCACAGGTGACTGCTCATCTGAATCTGATATGAAATCTGTTTCTATATGTGAACAATCATCTGAAGAACTAGGTACCAAGTGATCTACCCTATCCTCTTGTAGGATATCTTGGGTATCAAAATAAATACTCTCAAGATCAAGAGATTGTGTCTCATCTATGTTCTGGCAGTCTTCCGTAAGACTGGTGTCCTCTGAAGTAAATGACAATACTGATCTAGGACTGCTACATTCTCTCTCCATCTCAATGTGTATCTCTTCGTTGTCTGTGCGGAATGATACTCTCCCAGCATCATAGTCAAAGAGTGCTCTTGCTGTTTGCAAAAAGGGTCTCCCGAGAATGATTGGAGCAAGGTGTAACTGAGTAGGGCATGTCATGTCTAGGACTGTAAAGTCCACGGGAAACTGTGAGCCCTGAACAGTCACGATAATGTTCCTTAACACACCTCTAGGTCTCTTTATAGATCGATCTGCAAACTGAAGTATCGCTCGTGATTTATAGAGAGGACCTAGCTTGAGCTTATCAAGCAAAGAGGATGGAAGTAAATTGATCGAGGAACCATTATCTAAGAGAGTTCGATGGAATGTAGTGTCTTCAATCTGACAGTTGACATAGTGAGCTCCCAAATCTTTCTTCTTCTTGGGTACCTTGTTCCGAATTGCACACGAAGTTGCCTTGGTCAAAATATGCTTATCAACTCTTGATCTCTTTTTCCTACGAGTAGTACATCTGTTCCTCAACTGATTCTTGAGTGTAGGAAAACGATCCAAGGCATCGTGCAGTGGAATCTTCAGAAAAATGTGATCTTTGAGCAATTTTTCCATCTGTGGAGATTCGGGATTAATTTTGGTCTTTTTCTTTCCTTTTCCAAACAAAGAATCGGGAAAAGGAATAAAGTCAGGAGTCAGAAAATCAGAACTTTTATTGAAATCATTGGAATCAGCTTGTACATCGAGAGTCTCAGAATTATTTACAAAACTCTCTAAGACAGGGGAAGAAATGTTTTTCTCTGGGGATTCTGCCTGATCTGGCGTGATATCGTCATCTGAGTCGCCAGTATCCATATCTGAACTGTTGGCATTGCTCCCGTCTCTTGATTGTACGTCCTCATCCTCTTGCGGTTCCTCCTCCTCGGCATTCGGATCATGCTCGTGCTCCTCTGGTTCCCTCTCCTCTCCAGTAGGTGTTTGCGGTGATCTACCGCTCCTGAGACGAATGAAGTTAGACAAAAATTCAGGAAACGAGATCTTACCTGTAGTATCTACCTGATCTGGATGCCTCCTCTTGTTGTTCGGATTCATCTGAGGCTGAGCTGGGAGAGTGGTCTTCGGCACAGTTAACTCGTCCAGACGACGGTTAACCTGCTCCATTTCTGTCTTATGTGCAATTTGGAGCGTGCTGAGCATGTCCATGATCTGGTTGAGCGCCTGGGCCTGTGAAGACATCTCTGGTTCGGTATGGTGGCCCTGGCTTGCTCCTCTTTCCTGCTTTGGCGTGAAGTGATGAGAAGTGGACGGCTGGGAGTAGCGCTGTGGTGTAGAGGAAGATTGCTGCAGCTGCTGAAAAGAATAGTTCGGTGAAAACTGAACAGGGTGCTGATAAGTAGGCTGCGGTCTCTGATGGTAGACGTTCGGATGAGACTGCGACGGCGTGAAATTCTGGCGGTGCTGGAATTGCGGACGTCCATGCTGCGGATGACCGTACGGCTGCTGCTGCTGATGATTCGGTATACTCGGCTGCTGAACTGGAGTATACCAAATCCCATTGATCTCGAAAGTGGCTTGCGGCTCCACCTCCATCGCTGCAGTGCTGATGACCTGGCCAGCATTGGCATGAGACTGATCCTCATGCCAATCAATCTGCGGAATCTCGGGCTCGCTCTGAACATATTGTATCTGACGGGTGGGTGGAGCGGGTGCGATCCTCCGTGCTGGCTGTGAAGAAGTCTGACTCTGCTGGTACTGAAGTTGAAGATCAGAGACCTTCTTCGAAAGATCACTCAGCTGCTGAGGTAGAGATGAGAGTTTCTCCAACTCTCGCAGCGGTTGCAGGTCCTGGACTTGCTTGTGAATCACGTCCACCAACGTTAATTTCTCACCAATGAAGCTCATGTTGGTGTTGGATTCAGAGTCTGCTATATTCGCCACCTTGTGATGCTCTCAGTGATGTGGTGGCTGCGGGGCTTTCTGATATGCCCGAGTAGAGTCTACAACTCTCGAGTTCTCGGCCATCCCTTTGAAGATAGCCCAGACTGACTCGGCATCCTTGTTCAAGTAACTGCCGCCACATGCGGCACTAACTAGCCCCTGAATTTCCGGCTGGAGTCCTCCGAAAAAATTTTGTACTAGCACCTTCATTGGTATCTCATGATGAGGACATCTCTCTGTCAGGTCCTTGAATCGATCCCATGCCTCATGGAATGATTCGTTTGATAATTGCGTGAAGTTGGAGATCTGACTCCTCATCATGTTCGTCCTTCCTAGAGGGAAATACTTGCGCAGGAAGGTGGACTTTAGGTCGTCCCAAGTGGAGATTTCTCTCCCTAGATGGCTTAGCCAATAAAGGGCTTTATCGGCTAAGGCAAAAGGAAAAGCCTTTAAGCGCACGGCTTCCTGTGTCACTCCTGGATAGCAGGCCGTTCCGCAGATCATCTCAAACTGCTGTAAAAACGTGAACGGCTCCTCTGCGGCATTCCCATAGTACTTGGGAAGCAAAAAAATGAAGGACGGTCGGAGTTCGTATGGCCCTTGATTCGGCGGTAGCCGAATCCAGTGATGGAGCGTTCTAGCACCCGGGTCATACTCGTCCCGTAAAGTAGCGGGAACCGCAGGCGGTAACTGGTTCCCGGCCCCTGCTCTGATTGCGGCTAATTCAGCCTGCAGCTCGGTCTGAACTCTAAACTGTTCTCGAATCTGTAGATTCATCTGCTGAAGTGTGTCGAGAATTCCTGTCGTGACATCTCCGTTCTGATCTGCTCTTCCCTCATGATGGTCCTCAGCTGCTGGCCTCTCATCTGCTGCCGATGCTTTCCCACGAGCCATCTGATCGTCTGGAAAATGAAAACTCTCGTAAGAACTCATCGAGAAATACTCAGGAGATTTGGATTCTGTATTGAGGCGAAGGTCTGCCTCAATGATCTGGCCAGGAGGCGAGGGAGTCTGGGTCTGACTCGCCTCGAGATCGGATGGGACCAGCTCGGGAAGAGGGTCATCCCGAGCCTGTGAAGACATACGCTCGACGGTGGACGGTTGAAAGCTCACAAAGTCTGAGCCGAAAAGCCGTCGAGACGTCATCTTCGATGTCAAAAGAAGATTGGGAGAGCACGTGTACGATTCAAGAGAAGAAGGAATGCGAAAGCCGCGGAAAACTCACGCCCCGCAAACAAACACAAGGCAAACCCCGTTTTCACCAACTCAACCCTGATGAAGACCGTAAGAGTTTGGTCTTTTTATCTTTTTGGTTTTAGGGTTGTGATTATCAATCGTTGCGGTTACGCGGGCTGAGCAAGCCAATAGGAGCCCGATAGTTTCTCCAAGACACTGGCCCGAATCCTTACGCGAGACCACTCGCACTCAGCCAGTATGGGAGTAAGTACGGACCGTTTCCGGCTACCCGTGTTACTTGAGGACGGAGCCTTGCGCAGTGTCCTCTAAACCTCCCAATCTGCTAAGTAAACCCGGACCGTTTCCGGCTACCCGAGCTTACCCACTGAGGAACAGCGATCAGGTGTATGGATCCAGTAGTATCCTGCAAGAAATACGGGGTTTTGTCTCTATCCTTAAGTGTCGGCTCTCAACTCGCGCACTCTGAGAAATGTGCGGGGGTTACTCTCCCCAAATCAATTGAATCGATTTTACGGTTTTTGATCAGATATTTTTAGCAGTCCCAATTTTTAATTTTGCAATTTTTATGTATTTTCAAGCAACGTCTATTTTTTTTTCTTTTTGTTAAAACCCTAGAGCAAGCACCTAGGTTGCAAGTCCTAAAACTAGCTACGAGGCACAAGCAGATAGAGCGAAAAAATCCTAAGCAAGCATCTAGAAAACCGTGGAAAACCGATAAGCGATAAAAGCCGCGGTGGGTGCCTTGATTCACCAGATACACGGTATCCGATGAATCAAGCCCCTAAAAAAATGAAAATTTTATTAAGCTAGTACAACTCTCTCCCTTTCTCTCTCAAATAAAAGGATACTAAATCTCTGCTCTTTCAACTGACTCGGCTTCCGAGGAAACCGGTTGATCCTGCAGGCCCTGCAAAGATGATTAGCACAAAAGAATATCGAGAAAGCCGAGAAAGCCGTAAAGAAAACAAGAAAGGAAAACAAAACACGAAAAAGCCGTACGAAAAACCGTACGAAAAACAAAGAGAAGAATAATAAAATCACAAAAAACGAAAAATCAAGGGAATCTAACGCCTCCCCGGCAACGGCGCCATTTTGATAAGCGTCTAAAAATCGGTTTCGCGGCTTCTTTAAAAGAAGAAGGTTGTCAGTTGTAGCAGAAGCCGCGAAACAAATTCGGTTCTTAAACCTATCAAACAAATTTTACGGTTTTCTATCGGAAAACCGTTTCACTATTTATTTAACCAGGCAAGTGTTCCTGGGTCGAACTCAAGGAGGCAGAATATATTCCCTAATTTTTCTTCTTCGTAATCTTATTTTAATTCTTCTCTAAGTCAGAAGGCCTTTTTTAGTGGTTTTTATTTTTTTGTAATTTTTATTTGATTTTATTCTTTTCAATTTTTTTATTTAATTTTCAAAAAGGGATATTTGGCAAAAGATTTATTTATTATATAGTAGGTGAATAGAATATAGGTGGGTACCATATAGTATAGGTGAACGATGTTCGAGCCGCGTACTCGAACTGCACAAGAAAACAAATCAAAACGAAGCGGTTTTCGAGAAAATCAAATCACGTTAAAAACTTGTCGAAAAGCCACGAAAACTTTATACTATGTAGCTGGGGTAGTTGTGTAACTACCCCTCAAGAATCGTCAAAATCCGAGGTCAAACGGACAAGATACAGCCCCTACAGCCCAGAGGCATAAGCGTAAAAAAACTAATTAAAATTTGTTCTCAAAAAGGTCCAAAAAGGACTGTTCTGTAAGAAAAGCTAACAACTATTACACTTAGGTCCCTGCAGAGGGACCTAATTGTAATTATTAAAAACTATGGAGGCGGGAATGAATTCTGGAGACTTCGCTGGGTTTATGTAGCAATTTTTCCGCCTCTTCGCTTTGAACGGCCAAGATTAGATCTCCTACGCACGATCGGATGGTGCGGACACGGCCACGTGGCGCAAGCCTGTGCGTCGAGGCGTCCTTGAATCAGTTGGAACTCTGGCGGCGGCGCCTCCTTCTCCGAATTATTGCGGCCAACCTCCGGCGTCTTTGGCTCGCCTGCGGGGCCAGAGGGGTGGCTCCTCCACCCCTCGAGCTCGCCCGCGGTGGAGATGGAGATGACGACGCTCCGATCGGCAGCGGTGGCTCGAAGAAGATGGCGGCTTCAACACTGGTGGCTTTACTTCTGTTCTGGAGATCCAACTTCAAGATCGGAGATCGGCGATGTCGTAAGTCCAAGCTTCAATGCAATTGCTTCGCGAGCTTCCTGGATCTGCAATAAGCATAGGGCTATGCTCGATTTTTGTTGAATCGGCCGTTATGTTAAGAAATTAAGCTCGAAAGTTTGGAAGAAAATCATAAACTTCAGCCAATCATCCAGAACGTGAAGAAGATGAGAGTTTGAAATCCGATTAAAAGCGAGATTGAACGAATCGAATGGAGATTTTAGATGTGCGTGAAAGGTTGACGATTAAACTATCTAAGAACATGATTAGCCACGCTAATCGTGGCTCGAATGTCGAGAATTAAAATTGCAAAGTGGAGGAAGTAGGCCTATGAGTTTCCAAGTGTATGACCTGGGAATGGCTGCTCGACGGTCGACCTTCCCGGAGCTTCACGCTGCACACGGCGGCGATTCAAGGTGGTTGTACACCTTGGATCCCTTCTCCTTCGACTCCTCTTCCTCGCGAGCTCCTCCTCCGGCGCTGTCACCGCTCAAGTGGTTGGGAACAAGGCTAGGAAGTTGGGGTGGTCGAACAACCTGGAGCTTGGTAGCTGAAGGTGGAAGAAGATGGTTTGGACATGGCGACTTGGAGGCCTTATATAGGGAGATTTCGTGGGCTCCAAGTTAGATCTAAGGGCTGGCGGTGTAGTTGGTTGTTAGGAGAATAGGATGGAGGGTTTAGATGGGTCGGAGAAGTTAGAGATTAGGCGGGAAAATGGTTAGAAGTTGGGTTGTTGGGACAGAAGTCGGCAGGCCTTCTTGGGGAAGAAGGCTCCAGGTGCTGACACGTGTCAGCACCTGGTTGGCCCAGATGCTATAAATACTTATAAATTAAATATAAATTAGTAAATTACGTTATTTTAAATAGGTATAAATACAAGAAAGTTAAATATATTTATTTTCTAAATTATAGTATAATTACTTTTAATAAATAAATAAATATTATTTCAAATATAAATATTTTATTAATAAATATGTATTAATAAATAGGTGTTGTATTTTTAATTTAATAAATAATTAAGTAAAAATTAATTTTATATTTTCTTAATTATTAGGGCATTAAATAAGACTTATACAAATTTTTATGGATTTTTATGAATTAATTTACATATTTTAATAAATAGAGGAAGTTTCTTTATAGGTCAAATATACCTATATTTTAGGGTATTTGATTTTATAAAAATAATAAATAGTCTCCAAAAATTATGAAATAATTTATGATGAAACTAGAGGATCATGAAATAATTTAAAAATTATAAAATTAAGAAAATAATAAGTAAGGTGTGTTACATAAAATAAATAGCCCAGAAACCCCTTTGTCTTTTGGTCCCAAAACCGACTTTTTGCAAACGGACTCCGAATTCAGTGAAACCACCTTTATTAATTAGATAATATTATTTTATGAACTTTAAAGGTGAGTAGAGTGAAATTGGAGTTCGTATGAGGAAGTTATGATGTTCGGAAGTTGAGATTTTGACAATTTGTAAGCTGGATTTCTTGGCATATTTACAGGGTAATATTTTTAACTTATTTTTATATTTTTATTTACAATTTTATGAATAATTAGGAGAAAGATTTGATGAAAAATAAGTTAAGATGAAATAGTTAAAAATTCCTTGAAGTTTTGTATTTATTTATAAATAGTAAAGAATGTATATACATGAGATAGATTATTTTTATTGGTTTTCTTTCCTTATTTCCCCCTACTTTTTGGTTTGTCGACCAATCCATGCTGACTTGGTCTCGGGGGTTAGGCTATAAATATATCTTTCAGTTATATTTATAGTTTAAGTCATATTACATATATATACATATATTCCATATGCCTTTATTTTTCTTTTTCTGGTTCTTTATTTATTTACATGAATTTAGTGGTTAAAAGTGAATATTTACACATGAATGGGGTTTTGTTAAAATATGAGAATTAGTGAGTATTTACATGTATTTGTTAAGGGTTTTAAGACAAAATGCGACAGAAAAGTTAATGAATCATGGATTCATCACCATGCCATTGGACTGTGGTGGTAAGTACTAGTAACTACATGTTGAAATCCGCAGTCCTTAGCTAAAGATCTCACATCTCGATTAACAAAGTGTCTACCCCCATCAGATATCAGAACTTATAGCACCTTGAACTTGGTAATAATATGGTGTCTCACAAACTTACAGACAGTCTTGCTGTCTCCGTTTCGGATTGGGATAGCCTCCACCCACCTAGACAAATAATCAACCGCCAACAAAATGTACTCATGTCCTTATATGTTGGGAAAGGGACCCATAAAATCTATGCCCCATGTAGCAAAACATCATAAATAATCACCGGTTGCATGGGCATATCATATCTCTATCAAACTGTCCGTCCCATACTTTGACAAATCGGGCACGACCGCACAAAATCAATAGCATCTCTAAACAAGATCGGCCAATACATTCCACATTGAAGCACCTTGTGAGCGGTTCTATTTCCCAAATTGTGTCCTCCAGCTCAAGTGAATGACAATATGTGAGGACACTCTGGTACTCCTCCTGAGGAATACACCTTCTCCACATGAAATTCGACCCCTCGAAGAAAAGGAAAGAATTATCCCAGTGGTATCTCGTCGAATCCGACTTCAGTCGATTAATGCTACTCCTAGTCCAACCATGGGAACCTGCTTGGAGATAAGATAGTTCACCATGTTGGCATACCACAGGAGTGAGTCAATAACACAATCTGACTCGTTTGGGAAGGTCTCTCTAAACCGCTCATAATCAGGAGAATCCTTAAGCTCAATCTGAGAAAGGTGATCCGCCACGACATTCTTCACTCCAGGTTTATCTTTTATCTCGAAATCAAACTCCTGTAGGAGTAAAATCCACCTAAGAAGACACGCCTTCATGCCCTTCTTTTCAATTATATATCAAATAATTGTGTGGTCAGTGTAGATTGTCACCTTATAGCCCAATATATACAACATGACCTTCTCGAGGGCCCATACTACAGCAAGCATTTCCTTTTCAGTCATGGTGTAATTCTTCTGTGTAAGGTCTAATACTTAGTGGATTGCAAATAGGATCCCCTTTCGCCGTTGTCCTAACACAGCTCCTATAGCGAAATCTGAAGCATCAGTCATGATCTCAAAGGGGAGAGACCAGTCAGGAGCTTGTAGGATAGGCGAGGCACAATTTTTCATCTCCAAGAGCTCAAAGGCCTCCAACACCTGTGATCTACATTGAACTCTGTGTCTTTCCCTAAGAGCTCAGTCAGTGGGTAGGTAATCTTTAAAAAATACTGAATGAATCTCCTATAAAATCCAATATGCCCTAGAAATGACCGCACTGAGTTTAAGTTGGTAGGTGGATCGAGTTTCTTGATGACCTCCACCATGGCAAGGTCAACCTCCATTCCCCTTTTGGAGATTACATGCCCCAACACGATACCCTCTGTCACCATAACGTGACTCTTCTCCTAGGAGAGTACCATATTCACCTCTCAACACCTTTTAAGGACTCAGTTCAAGTGCCCTAAACTTGTATCAAAGGAATCAGCATGAATCGAGAAGTTATCCATGAACACATCCAGGAAATCTCCCACCATCTCGCTAAAACAGTGATCATGCACCGTTAAATTTGCTTGGGGAATTGCAAAGTCTAAATGGCATGCGCCTGAACGCGTAATTGTCGAGTGTACATGTGAAAGTGGTCTTTTCCTGGTCTTCAGGATCTATGGACACCTGATTGTAGCCTGAGTACCCATCAAGAAAACAGAAGAACTCTTTCCCTACGAGTCTCTCCAAAATCTGATCAATAAAAGGCAAGGGAAAGTGGTCTTTCTTGGTCGCGGCATTCAAGTGCCTATAATCGACACAGATGCACCACGACGTGGGTATTCATGTCGTGATCTCTACCCCCTCCTCATTGGTGACCATCTGAATTCTCGACTTCTTTGGGACAACATGAAGTGGGGCCACCCACTTGGAGTCAGAAATAGGGTATATAAACCCTGCCTTGCACCATTTCTCTATCTCGTTCTTCACTACTTCTCGTAGATTGGGGTTAAGTCTCCTCTGGAACTCACGGGAAGGTAATACATTATCCTCATTAAAAATGTGGTGCGAGCAGAGAGCAGGGTTGATCCCCACGAGATCCGACACTGTCCAGCCTATTGCTTTGCGGTTACTTTCTAGGACCTCTAACAGCCTAGACTCTTAATATAAAGTCAAGTCTGAGTAAATGATAACAGAATATTTCTCTTTGGGTCCCGCAAGAAAGGTGTACTTGAGTGTAGGAGGTTGTGATTTCAGTTCTTGCATTGTGATGTCATCAAGCAGATCTGACTCAACTAAATCTGAATCTTGTTCCATACTACATGAAGGTAGTCTAAGATGCGTACTCGCGACCAACTCAGAAGTAATAGGAATCGGATCGCAAAAGAATTGTGCTAAGTCAGCCAAAGCCATATCCGACTCATCATCAATGTCCCATGACCATTCCAAAGGGGATGGAACTAACTGATCCGGATAGATCATTATGTCATAATGAGAATAGGTAGATGCATCTCTAACAAGATCAGCCAACACCTGGAAAGTTGATGACACAAAAACTGAGATCGGCTAAGATGGTAAAATAATCACATGTCGTTGTTTTCAACCAATCAATTAGGTTAATCAAGAAAAAATCAAGCTAAATAAGACAATAAAATGCACAAAATCGATGTCAGCGATCTCCGCTATTTATTTAACCTAGTATAGCGACCAGGGTCGAAGACAAGAAGCACGAAAATGTACGAAGTATCCTAATCAGAGAATAAAAAGCATATTTTTGTGGTCTTTAATTTCCAATTATATATATATATATATATTCAAAATGTGCAAACAAAAGAAAGAACAAAAGCAAGCAAGCTTCAACAATTTTTATTAAGTTTAAAAATGCTCAAAAATCAGAAACAGAAATGTTTTTATATTTTTCAAATATTCAGATGTTTTTGGGAATTTTATAGGATTTTTCTGATTTTTATATGGTTTTATAAAAATAAAACAAGAGCTAAAAAGTGAGACAGTGCACAGCTAGGATAAAATTACAAGTTAAAAGTATTTAAATGTCCTAGATAGCGACTGTGTGACAAAGTAAATAAAAATATTTATCAGTAGAAACTGGAATTAATTTTTTTTCGATTTTTGTAGAATTTTTTATTATTTTTATAATTTTTTAGACTTTTTCGCTTTTTAGGGTTTTTATAATGATTTTTAAAACAAAAAGGAAGAAACTAAAACACATAGAAACAAATACACACTAATTTTTTGAAATTTTTGAAACATTTTTATATTTTTTGGTATTTTATAAAATAGACATAGCATTTTTTATGTGTTTTGATTTTTATAAAATATCAAATAAAACTAAATTAAATCACAAAAATCGCCATTAATATTATGTGTTAGCAGGAGCTAACAATAATTTTTGTGGGATTTTTGGAAGTACTTTGGTAATTATTTGATGAAAAACAAAGCACACAGAACATAGGAACCTTCTTGCAATTATCCTAAAGTCTCCAAACCAAAAGATAAGCCATATAAAAAGTTCAGGGGTGTAGTTGAAAAAATCTCAGATGAACGCATGCCTCATACATGAGTCTGGCTCAGAGGGGTATAATTGCAAATACTAAAATGTTTTCATTCAAATCAGAACATACACGAAGTCTAGGGTGTAAAATGCAAATGTACCTGAAGAGAACGAGGCACTATACGTGAGTTGACACAACTGGATTAAAATACAAATACTAAAAACATGAGGGTCTAACTGCAAAATATCCAAACTAAAAATAACTATGACAAATTTACAGGACTAAATACTAAATGAAAAATAAGAAAGGGCCTAAGTGCAATTTACCCTTTACTAAAGCTCGATCCAACGGCTGAGAGGTCTCCACTAACGGATGGACGGTCTAGATGCGAGGGTACCCCTTCGACAATGGACGACTGCTGAAGGACCATCAAATAGATCTGACAGTTCAGACCCCTCGAGATTTGATGTTGACGATTAGACCTAGAAGAGGCCGAGATCCAACGACTGGGACGATCACTAGAAGAATCGACAAAGAACTCACCTCCGACGAGTTTCGGACGGCCAATACATGCGACAGTGACGTCCGCTGGAGCTTCTCTGGTCGCGAAAAGGTTGGGGATGACTGTCCGTAGTTGGGGGCATGCTAAGAAAGTCCAAGAACCCCGGAGGAGTTCCTGGTGAGTCATGGAATCTGGAGTTGTTGTGCTCTGGTATCTCAACCTCCAGATGAGGCCTCTTGGCGTACTAACCCTGCAGGAAAAGAATGTCATGCTCGAATATGAAGATCCAACGAGGTCTAGGGAACCAAAAGCATAGCAAACCAAGGGGGTCAGTGAACGAGGCAGGTCATATGTGAAGCAGAGGATTGGACCTGCTATGCGACTCCAATCCGATGATTGGAGTTGATGGAAGAATGCGGGGAATAACATAGAAGTGGAAGGTAGTCAGAGCAGAGTGGAGTCACGTCGGGGGTGCATGAAGTGACGGGGAATGGAGGCTCATCGGAGCTACTCTATGTGATGATAAAAAGATGGATTCGGACTGGAAGCGAAGGTAAAGCGGGTACTTGGATATGGAGGAAGGTCGCCTGGGAGTCGTGGATGAAGCCCACAGAGGTGGTAGCCTCAATGGACGACGGTTCTAGAGGTTGTTGCTCCTTGTGGAGGAGAGGAGGCAGAGATCGTCGGACCTAGGGTTACCACACTCAAAAGGATGCCCTCGCCTTCTCCCTCTCTCGCTGTCACTCTGGAAAGGTAGAGGTAGGCGCAACCGAAGAGGTAGAGCAGCAAAAGGTGACAGAAAAAGGGGGAGGAAGGTTGGGTTATATACACGCGAGCGTCCGACATGTAGGGAGGCACATCCCACATTTCGAGGCATAGATCGAGGAGGGATTATGCGGGCGAGGGTTAGGGATCCGCTACCTCTAATCAGGGCGAAAGATTAGGTGAAACAAGGCTCGGGTCTGTCATGGATAATTGGGAGAAAATCGGGTGAAAATGAGGTTGGCGACACAGGAGATCCAGGGGGACCAGTTGACCGAGGTCAAGAATCCGAGGTGGTTCAATCAGAGGCCGCCTAGGATACAGACAAAATAGGCTACATGACAAAATAGGAAGAAAAATGAAGATAATAATGTTAAAAATAGTAAATACATTCAAATGAAAAAAATAAAATAAAATAATAAATGTTTATTACTTTTCAAGGAATTTTTCTGTGATTTTTAAATATTTTTTTTAAAAAAATAAATTAGTATATATACAATATATATTATTATTTACAAGTATAATATACCTATGTATTTTATATAATTATTTTTAGTTTATTATTTTTACATAAATATCCCTATTCTGTATTTTATTTATTTTCAACATAATATTAGGAGTTCAAAATATTTTTTATTTTATTTTTATGATTTATTTACAGGTATAGAATAAATAGGGAAAATGAACTATATACATGTATCTTATACAAGTGAGAGGATTTTATTTTTATGATTTTTATTTTATTTTTGTTTTCTTTTTAGGAATATATACAAGGAGGTAAAAAGAGTATTTTATTTTTATTTTATCAAAAATAATTATTTATATACATATGCAATATGTACAACATAGAGTAGGCCCTATCTCTCTCTACTTATTCTATTTGACGATCAGGTCAATGCTTGACCTTCTCTTAGGGTTCAGGTCACTCTGTATTAATTTTAAATACCTCCTTCCTTTTTCTTTTCCTTTATTCTTTTATTTATGCACAAATACATGATAATTATACAATGTTAACACATGCATGTTGAATGCTAACTTATTGTATTTGCACCTATTTACATGATGCTTTGCCAAGATATATAGCTAAAATAAAAGAATAAAGAGTGAGAATAAGGGATTCATTACCCCCTTATACTTTACCTTTACTAGTCCCTTAGCAAACACATATTTGAAAAAGAAGTGAAAAAGAGAAGAAAAGAAAAAGAAGGAGAATCAAGGTTGATTATTAAGCTTCTCTTTATTAAATTGAAATATGGAACTCAATCAGACCTTTGGATTATTAGTTTGTCAGAACCTTACTAAGATATAGGATTAAGACTTAACATCCTCAAAGTTTCACCATTCTATGGTCAAGACTCAATAATCCATATTTGAACAAGTCTACATACATAAACTCTAATGACCATGAATCTTTCCTTGTACGGTGTAAGTGATATGCAGCTCCCCACCTCGGAAATGACAAGGCAACAACCTCCCTTGCCAAGGTAACTCTAATTCTATAGTCTAGCAGCTCTTTAATCGAGGAGCGGGGTATTCCATTCTAAGTTCAAGTTCAACCGACTCAAGAAGGGGGGGAGAAGACAATGGATTGTGCCATCGTAGCCATGTATCCCTTGGAGCCCAACCAGTGTAGCTAAGTCTCCCGCTGCAAGCTTCATGAGATAAGATGGTGTAACATAAGCTCTTCTTTATTTGCTATATACACTCCGGTAGAAATTTTATTTTCTATCTGTCCTGTCCACTTTTTTGGAGTTTTTCTTTCTTTTGCACACATTTTTTTGAGTGTGCATATGTACAACAAATCTACATGGTGCAACATATCTACATAATGACTTTTTCCTCTTGAACTAGCAGACTATCCCTCTTTTGAAGCATTATTGCAACCCACGGCTCCTTTCTTTAGACCTCAAGACCACTAGACAAAGTTGAGGCACACTTCCCTCCCTAAAGGAAGACGAGAGGTTCCGCCTAGAAGTATTGCCCTTGTATGCTACCCCAAGCCAAAGGAAACTGCCTCCTCACCACCTCATCCGTGTGGAGATGAGTGTAAATTGATGGTCCAAGTCAAGCCATTGTATATGAGAGTCATGTGTGCGTTGTTAAAAGTTCTACTTAGGTTCATCAAGATGACATGTGATCATAGCCTAGTGGACTCAAACATTTAAGACACTAATGGAACTGAAAAGTCTTAACTCCAAATCCTATAAGGTCCCTCGAAGAATTAGGTGGATTAAGGTCTTAACCAAGCTCCATTTTCCAATTTAATTATATACTAGTTTAAATGTCAACTATGATTTAAAAGAATATAGAAGTATATACAAAAACCTTTTATGCAATATTTTTGAAAATGTTTAAATGCATGCATGAATGCATAGTTTTGCAGACTATTTACAAACATTTACACTATGGTTTTTGCAAACTTTATTTTTCAAACATTTTTCAAAATTTTTATACTATATACATAAATTTAATACAAAAATATATACGCAAATTTTACAAACAAAACCTTTTTTACAAACCTTTGTATAAAATAATTTTTATAAATATCTATGTATGTGCAGGAAGGAATTTTATTTACAAGGAAAAATTTTAAAATTTATGTGATTTTAGCAAGTGATTTTTAACCATTTTATTTATTAACACACTCACACAAGGTACGAGTTATGGCTAAAGTATATATGGAATATATATGACACCCCTATACTTAGCTCGAACGATGTCCTTAGAGTGTTCAAAGAGCGATGAAGAAGACATAACTCGTGCTTAGTATAAGGGAGTGAGAAGAGAGTCTATACTATAGCAACAAATAAAAGAATAGGTGAGTGATCGATGACCCCCCCTATACTTAGGATCAAGTAATCCTAAGTATAGAAGACTGTACACAAAGCGAAACCTGAGTGATAGAATGTACATAGTCTCTCACCCCTATACTTAGGGTAAAATATCCCTAAGTATATACAACAAAATAGAGGTAAAAAGAATCAAGAGAGTAAAAAATTTCTTACACCCCCTATACTTAGAGTAAAGTACACCCTATGTATAAGACAAATAGAAGATGTAAATGGGGTGTTCGACAAAAGAATGTGTGATATGGACGTCTGGATCTATACAAGGGCGGAAGACAATGATAATCATACATGAGATGCAAATGACGTGAGTCAAAAGACAACATCTCATGCAAAATTAATCAGGGCTACGTCAACAACCAGCGGATCATGATCTAGATATGGCTTAAGGAGCTGGCCGTTGACGCGAAAGGTGGACTCAGATGACATCTCAGATATGTTGATACTACCATTGTCATGCATCTTTCGGACCAGGTGTGGTCCCTTCCACTTACTCTGCAACTTCCTTTGAAATAATCTAATCCTGGCATCAAACAACCATACTCTCAGATCTGGCTCAAAATGTTTATGGCTTATATGAGAATCATGCCATATCTTTACTTGCCCCTTGTAATGTAGGCTTCTTGAAAAGGTTATATCTCTAAGCTCTTTTAGGGCTGCTAAATTTTCCTTCCATTGATTACCTATACTCTCTGGATCCAATAATATCTCAGTGACAACCCATAGTGACTTGTGCTTAATCTCAACAGGTAAATGGCATGGCTTGCCATAAACGAGACGAAAGGGAGACATACACAAAGGAGTCTTGAAGGATGTTTGATATGCCCACAAGACCAAGTCCAAAAGATGTGACCAATCCTTTCGGCTTGGGCGGACTACCTTCTGCAGTATCGTCTTGATCTCCCTATTCGATACTTCAAAAAGACCATTGGTCTGAGGATGATATGGAGTGGCAACTCGATGGGTCTATGTTGAACTCGTTAGCAAGGGCCTTTACCTTATCGTTGATAAAATGAGACCCCCATTAGATATCCGTAGTCTAGGCACTCCAAATCAAGAAATGTTATTCTTCCTCAAAAATTTGCAAATAGTCTTAACATCTACGGTTTCGACAGGAATGGCCTCAACCCAACGACTCACATAATCAACAGCCAACATAATGTACTTGAATCCCTAACTCTTAGGGAATGGACCCCATGCGTCAAAAACCTCACAGATGTGAATGGGCTGCATCGGCATCATATCACGTTTTCCACAAGTGCCCATCCTCTGACCGTCAATACACCTCTTCACGAATTCATCAGAATTGTTGAAGAGGGTAGGCCACCATAGGCCAGATTGGAGCACTTTCTGTGTTGTTCTCCCAGAATGATGTCCTCTTGCCTCAAGCTTGTGGCAGTATGTGAGGACATTGTGGTGCTCCTCTTGAGGAATGCACGGATGACATATGCTATCCCCTCCTTCATGATAAAGGATGAGATCATCCCAATGGTATGACTTGGCCTTCTCAAGGAAGATCTCAAGTCATTGCATGGGACAACTTTGTGGAACTTTCTTAGCAACAAGATAGTTCACAATGTCGGCGTACCATGGGAGAGAGGCGATAGCAAGGATCGCCTCATTTGGGAAGGTCTCTACAATAGGATCAGTCTGCTCAGATCCCTCAAGATTTTCCAAACGGGAGAGATGATCGACACCCCCATTATTGACTCTAGGCTTGTCCTTAATATCAATTTCAAATTCCTAGAGTAGAAGGATCAATCTTGTCAATCGAGCTTTGACATCCTTCTTTGACATAAGGTACTTGATGGCAGTATGATCAGTAAAGATAGTCACTTTGGATCCAAGAATATATGATCTGAATTTCTCCAAGGCAAAAACTACGGCTAGCATCTCTTTCTCTATGACCGTATAGTTCCGTTGAGCAGCATCCAATTTACGGATAACGTAGTGAATGGAAAATGGTACTCCATTCCTCCTCTATCCTAGAATGGCCCCCACGGTAAAATCAGAGGCATCCATCATGATCTCGAATGGGAGTGACCAATTAGGCAACTGAAGAACAAGAGCCTCAATAACTAGGTCCTTAAGAGTCTCAACGAGCGCAAGACAATGATCATCTACAACGAACTCATTTTCTTTCGTCAGCAGTTCAGTGAGCGGTCGGGAAATCCTACTGAAGTCATGAATAAAACGTCGGTAGAAAACCGATATGCCCCAGAAAAGACCACAACTGTCGTAAATTGGACAGTGGATTGAGTTTCCTAATGATATCCACCTTGCTGGATCAACCTCCATGCCCCTGTTGAAGATAATATGACCAAGCAACGTCCCCTGAGTCACCATGAAGTGACCCAAGAAAGAACAAGTTGGACCTCTATGCAAGAATGAAGCGCTTGGTCGAGGTAATCAAGACAAGAATCAAACCCATCGCTGTAAACCGAGAAGTCATCCATGAAGACCTCTAAAAAGTCACCCACCATGTCCGAGAAAATGGACAACATGCACCTTTGGAATGTCGTCTAAGCATTACATAGACCAAAGGGCATCCATATGAAAGTATATGTCCTAAATGGACAGGTGATTGTCGTCTTATCCTGGTCTTCTGACGTTATGTCCACCTGATTGTAACCGAAGTACCCATCAAGAATGTAATAGTGACTCTTCCCAGCTAGCCTCTTGAAGCCGCCTCGGGTACCCTTATTAATTCAACCGAGTTATCGATTAAATTATATGTTAAGTTCATTGCAGTCGGGTAATCGAGACTACATCAAAAACACCACTAAAGTTTTAGTTAATTTAGGGATCAGATTTTCAAAAGAATATTTTTTTTGGTCTTTTTATATTTTTATGCAATTAAGGAAAATGCAGTGCAAATTCTAGCCAATTTTTAAATTAAAAAATAAGAAAGCTAGTCAAATGAGATCCAAAGTTCATGAAACTTGGCCAAATGATAGAATGCAATGAAGCTAAGTGACTACAACTTTGACTCTGTATGAATTTCATATGAATAAAATATGAATGCATGGCAGTTTTGGCAAAATTAATTCTAATAAATACCAAGATACATTATTTTTAGATATAAAAATCATCCTAAATAAGTCTGAGTGAGAGGAAATTAATAAACCTAAAAATCTATATGAATTGGAGTTATTAAAAATCAATTAAGCAAATTATTGTTTTATTTATTCTGGCCTCGTGATGTGTGCAAATGCAATGATTTATTGGCACAGTGTAGAATAATTTATCCTAGGTATAATGTGATTTTATGGTGATTTTTGGAGCAACAAAGAATTTAATAATAACTAAAAGGTACACATTGGGAAAAATATATCAAATTTCACCAAAATAATATTATTAAAATCAAGGTGGCTCACAAAAATAAGACACGTATCACACAATATAGAGGAAAAGTTAAACTACAAATGCAATTTTTAGAAATTAAAAATGATGAAATATGGACACCTAAATATGCGTGCAAATATAGGGGCAAAATGCAATACAGAAAATAAAATTTCTTAAAATAAAACATGTAGACAGGGACTTAAGTGAAAATACCTATGATGCAGGAGGTACGGATGCAAAATTCCTACTGGAACGCATGCTCTCATGTGGTGCGCCTGGTGGGGACCAAAATGCAATTTCTGAAATGTTTTAGGGCCTTTGTATAATTTACCCAGAACTCACAAGAGAGACGCGTGAGGGGTCTAGGGTCAAGGAAGAGGCTCGAAGACTCCACGTGGCTACGGTTGGACCGTTAGATCAAAAATCAATCCAACGGTGCTGATGAATGGTGACGTGGCTCGATCAAGGAACGTTATATCAGGGAGATCTAACGGAGTGAATGCAGACGACATGGCTAGCTGTGGGACGGTGGATTGCGATCAATCCAACGGTATATGGAGGTCGATGAAGAGGCGATGTGACGTGACGTGACGAGGTCCATTAGATCAGGAAGATCCAACAGATGCGGGCACTGGTCCACGTGTCGTGACGAGAACCGTTGGATCGGGAAGATCCAACGATAGCAGGGAGTCTTCTTCTTTTGTTTGCCACCCCCTGTGACGAACTTGTTGGGGCTCCGACGATGATACTCTGGAACCGCCGCCTTCGTCTGTGGGTGTGGAAGCTTGTCGGTGACTCCTTGATGACTCAGGTCTCTCGTAGAAGTGTCAGGAGTCCGTCGGAGGTTCTCGACAAGGCTGGAGTCGACCAGAGGCTAGTGGGGATGAATCTCGGAGTGGCTCGATGTGAGGATTGACCAATGAAGATGATGGGTCCTGCAGGGTTATTTCGTGCAAGATGGCATGTGCAACGTTCTCGTGAGGTGAGTCTGAGTGCGGTGAGGCCTGGAGCGTGAAATGAACGGTGGCTGATGGTCCTCCTCCGCCATGGCGATAGAGCTTTGGTAGGAAGGGGGTGCGAGGTGTTATAGGAGTGAATAGAATAGCGCACGAAGGTGAGAGCTTTAAGGCAGAGCTCAGAGGATGGTCGGAGAAGCGTGAAGATGATCGGTGGAGCGGAATAAATTAAGAGAAAATCGAAGAGGGAGAAGATGGAGCTCAGAGAGGTCAATGGAGGTTGCTACCTGGGGTTATAAGCTCTGAGAGGAGCTCCTGGTCTTCGCTCGAGGGTCGGCAGCTAGCCCGAGCTCGTGCAGCTCGTTAAGAAGGCTGCGGCATAGCGGCTATACCTTGGATCTTGTCGGAGAAGATAGCACTGTCGTCGCTCGATTTCTCACCTAATTGCTGTCACCAATAGGAGTATAGGAGCTATAGGTATCTCTCTACAGGGGCGGATGCGGTGGAATGTGGTCGATGGTGGAGGTGCAGGTGATGGGGCGACGAGGTTCATGGAGCATGTGGAGCGACGTGGGCGAGTTTCATGGAGGTAATGGAGGTCGGCGAGGATGAGGGAGGTATAGGTTACGTCGTGTAGGTGATATCGGGCAAAGAAGGTGACTGGAGTGGAGCCAGAAATAGAAAGGGGGTGGAGCCATCGTGAGGTGGGCAACGTGGGCGAGGCGCCCTTGGGAGGCAGACGGTGGCCGTTGGATCTAGTGATCCAACGGCCAGTAGGTAGGCAATAGGAAGCGAACAGGATTAGATCAGAGCGGTGCGATCAGAGGGACGTGATCTAGCCACGTAGCAGCATGAGAGCGTGGCACTGAAGAACGGTGGAGATCAGATCTGTTGGGAAATCTATGAGTTGTGATAGAGTGGGAGTGAGCGGGTGAGATATAATCATCATGGCGAAGATCCAGTGGCCATGAGCGTACCACGTGGAGTGCTATGGTTGAGGCGGTCGTTAACGACAGAGATGAAGTCTGGGGGAAAGATTGGATGGCCATGGTGAGTTACAGAATTGAGGGCCCAGATCTGGAGAGAGAGTGAATGATCGGACGGCTCAGGGAAGGGGGTGCGTGGCAAGCCAGAGGGTGCCACGGGGCCCAATCCGGTTGGCTGAAAGAGAATGTCAGATAAGAGTAAGAAGATGGCTGAATTTGGAAAAAACTCAAAACATAAACATTGTAGATCTCGATGAGATATATATGTTGCATGTTGACTAAAAACAGAAACAAGGTCAAATAAAGTAATAATATACAAGGGTATAAATATACATACATATACTGTACAATGGGGTCCCCAAAACCCATGTTTTGCATACGAGCTCCGATTTAAATGAAACCGGTCTCGTTTTGAAGGTCTCTAAATGTGTATTAATTTAAAAGTGAGTAGATCTATATCAGAGGCTATATGAGAGGGATATGTGCATCCTAAGGTCCAAGGTCTCCAACTTGGTTTGGGGTTTTATTGGGCAATTATTCAAGTTAGCAATTTTTTGGTATTTTTCTTGTATTATTTGTTAGTAATATATACAATATAGAATGAATTTATGGGATTTATAGTTAGTGTAAAATATATACAGATGAGTGAATTGGGCTTCTTATTTAATGCAGATGTGAATGCTAAAATGCAAATGTTGACAATGCATGCATGAATGCTAATTATGCAATTTTGGTGGAAATGTGCTCACTCGGGAACAAGGCTCTATTTTCAACTTTAAAAGTGATGAATCACATATTCATCAACCCCCTATACTTAAACCTTGCTTGTCACCAAGCAAGTAAAATGAAATTCAAGAGTGAAATGATTTTGGCTTCCATACAAAGGTCATGAACAAAAGTTGAAAATGGAGCTTGACTCGACCTTTGGATTAAGTGTGTGGCGGAACCTCATTGGGACCAGAACTTAAGACCTAACAGACTTCAAGTTCCACAAGTATTCTATTCAAGACGCCTTAATAGTCAGGTCATAACAAATCCTCAAACACAATTCTGATGACTATGATTCTTACTTGTACTGTGTAAGTGTAAAATAGCTCTCCACACCACAAATAGCTAAGAAGCAGCCTCCTCTAACAAGGTAACTCTAACTGGTCCAGTAACTCTTTCCTCGGGGAGCGGGTATTCCCTTCAAAGTTCAAGTACGACCACCTCAAGAGGAGGGGTGGAGAAAGAATGGATGGTAGCCAATGTAGCTACCTATCCCGGGATGCCAGACCAGTGTAGCCAAGTCATCCAACTACAGACTTCTTGCTAATATACATACTTCGACAGGTATTTTATTTTCACTCAGGCCTATCTTATTTTTTTGGATTTCTTGCATTTTTTTCTTTTTTTGAACTATATACAAGGTGCAGCATTTACATCAGGAGTTTTTCCTCTTGATCCAGTAGACTATTCCTCTTTTGAAGGATTATTGCAACCCACAGCATCCCGTCCTTAGATGTCAACATCACCGGACTAGGTTGAGATGCATTTCCCTCCCTAGAGGAGGACAGATGTTTCCACTCGTGTGCTACTCCAAGCTAAAGGATTCTACCTCTTCACCACCATGTCAATGAAGAGCTACGTCCATTGTGCTTGTCCAAGTTATGTCACTGTCTATAAGAATCATGCGTGTGCACAAGATATTCTATCTAGACTAATCAAGATGACATGTGAACATAGACATGCAGACTCAAATAATTAAGGCACTTGACCTGATAAAACTTAACTCAGCTCCTATAAGGTTCCTCTGAAATTAGGCGGATTAAGGTTAAATAAAGTCCCTCCTCAACATCTATTCATAACTTGGTTTAGAACCCACTAGCTTTTCACATTATACATGCAAGATATGCAAATGAGGTGCAGATGACATGCTATGTAGATGAATGCAAGACACTCTCTCTCTCTCTCTCTCTCTTGAATGCAAGGATGATATGCACGAGTAAATAAGAAGCCTATTTTTTGTTTTGTTTTTTTATGTGTGTTTTTTTCAAAAAAATGGTATACCTCCTATTTTACAACAAATTTTCAAGAGTTTTAAAATTGTATATAAATTATACTTTTGTTATACAATTTACATATTATACAAGTATACATGTGTTTTAATTTTTTTTATTTGCAAAAGTTTTACAAGTATTATACAAAATACTATACAAGTATATAAAAAAATTCAATTTTTTCCCACCCATAATTATTGCATAATATATACAAAAATATGCGAAAATACGCGAAAGTACGAGCTATGGGTAAAGTATATATGTAATACATACATGCCCCCTATACTTAGCATGTGTTATGTCCTCAGAGCACGAAAAGCGACGAAGAAGACATAGCTCGTGCTAAGCATAGGAGAGCAAAAAGAACAAAAATGAACAGAAGTCATCCTCCCCCTATACGTAGGCTCTGGCAGCCTAAGTGAAGAAGAAAATAAAAAATGAGGCGGACGAGGTCAAGACGGGAAGCGGATGAGTGTATATACATGATGGGCATCGGTCCACCTTAAGGCTTAGGTCAGCCTAAGTATAAGACAGGAGTGAGTATGAGGACCGATGTGATCTGGAGGATGTACAGTGAATAGTGTACGGACTCAGGTGACTCACCCCCCCTATACTTAGGATCTGGTCATCCTATGTATAGTCGTAGATGAAATATATGAAGCTGGGGCGAGTGATTAGAGTTGCGGGAGGGAGGGGAAAATATACAAGACTGGTGGGTATATACAAGGATCGCGGTCTGAATCTTTCAAGATGCTGCTAATGGTGAGAGCTCACTGCTGCAAGGTCTCATTCGCTGCTCTATGTGTATCTGTTGAGTCTGCCCCATGCGTGAATACAATCTCCTCAACATGGACTATTTGTTCATTGGGTTCGACGAAGTGATTTAGCAGTTGTCCATTGACTAGGAATGTTTGTGCCTCATCTGTGACATCTGAGATCTCAACACATCCACTATCATGCACAACACGGACTATGAATGTGCCCGTCCACTTGGATTTCAGCTTTCCTTGGAAAACCTTCAGCCTTGCATTGAAGAACCAAACCTTCTATCCAGGAACAAAGGTCTTTATTCTGATATATCTATCATGCTAACGCTTTACTTTGTCCTTGTACACCAAACTGTTGTCATATGCTCGGTTTTCGACTTCCACAAGCTCATTCAAATCCAGCTCTCTTTGTTTTTGCTCTAGGTGTGTTCTAGTTGACCTTCTTGATTGCCCATTCTATTTTGTGCACTAATTCTATGGGAAAATGGCATGGCTTCCCAAATACCATCCTGAATGGGGAGGTTCCAAATGGTATCTTGCAAGCTGTCCTATAAGCCTGTAGGACTTGATCAAAGATCTGAGACTAGTCCTTCATGTCTGGGCGTATGAGCTTCTGCAATATGGTTTTCACTTCCCTATTTGACACCTCAGTCATGCCATTGGTCTGTGGGTGGTAAGGACTAGTAACACGGTGTTTGATGCCGTAATCCTTCAAGAGCTTCTTCACATCTCTGTTCACAAAGTGGCTACCCCTATCTGATATCAACACTTTGGGGATCTTGAACCTAGAGATGATGTGATCTCTAATGAATTTACAGACAGTCATGTTGTTTGTGGCTCGGGTTGGGATAGCCTCCACCCACCTTAACAGATAGTCTACTGTTAGAAGGATGTATTCGAGTCCGTGGGTAACAGGGAATGGGCCCATGAAATCGATGGCCCAGGTGTCAATGACATCAAAAATGATGACAAGTTGCATTGGCATCTCATCCTTGGAACCAACGGTTCCTCCCATTCGCTGGCATACTGGGCACGACTTCGCAAAGGTGATCGCATCGCGAAACAAAGTCAGCCAGTATAAGCCACACTAAAGTACCTTCCATGTGGTCCTCTTCCCAGAGTGGCGTCCTCCTGCATCTAGACTATGGCATAAAGTAAGGACACTCTAATATTCCTCTTGAGGAATACACCGTCTCCAGACACAATCCGGTCCTTCAAAGAATAGGATCAGATCCTCCCAATGGTAGTGTGTTGAATCTGACTTCAGTCGGTCTATGTGGCTCTTGGACCAATCTTCGGGAACTTTATTGGAGACAAGATAGTTCACGATATTGGCGTACCATGGGAGTGAGTCGACAGCAAAAACCGACTCATCAGGGAAGGAGTCTCGAATCGACGTATCATCAAAAGCATTAAGATCCTTGAGACGGGAGAGGTGATCAACGACTACATACTTCATTCCAGGTTTATCACGAATGTCCAAATCAAACTCCTGGATAAGCAGAATCCATCTAAGAAGACGTGACTTCGCATCCTTCTTTTCCATTAAGTATCATAGTGTTGTTTGGTACCAGAACACAACTACCTTGGATATGATTAAGTGAGATCTGAACTTATCCAAGGCAAACACTACCACGAGCATCTCCTTTTCCGTAACATTATAGTTACGCTGAGCAGTATCAAGCACTTTTCTTGCGTAGTGTATGGCGAACAGGACACCATCCCTCC
This sequence comes from Ottelia alismoides, assembly GCA_037367405.1. Classification (NCBI taxonomy): domain Eukaryota; kingdom Viridiplantae; phylum Streptophyta; class Magnoliopsida; order Alismatales; family Hydrocharitaceae; genus Ottelia; species Ottelia alismoides. The sequence goes on along the minus strand of JAZKJV010009863.1, from coordinate 313,556 downwards.
TTTGTCCTAATACAGCCCCAACAACAAAATCTGATGCATGATCTCAAAGGTAGAGACCAATCTGGGGCTCATAGGATCGAGGCATCCATGATCATTCCTTGTAATTTCTTAAAGGCTTCAAGACATTTGTGATCAACAATGAAGTCCATGTCCTTGCCTAAAAGCTCAATTAGCTGTCGGGCAATCTTAGAGAAATCCTTGATAAATCTTCGATAAAATCCAACATGCCCGAGGAAGGACTGGAAATGTTTTACGATGATTGGTGGCTGGAGTCAAGTGATCACGTCCTCCTTGGTAGGGTCAACCTCCATTCCTCTCTTGGAGATGACATGCCCCAACATAATACCCTCTGTCACCATGACGTGACTTTTCTCCTAGGAGAGCACCAGATTGACCTCACAATACTGCTTGAGGACTCAGTACAGATTCCTAAGATAGGAATCGAAGGAATCATCGTGGATCGAGAAGTCATCCATGAAGACTTCCAGTAATTTGCCGACCATTTCGGTGAATACAACAATAATACACCTTTGAAAAGTACCAGGAGCATTGCATAACCCAAAGGGCATGCGCCTGAAAGAATAGGTACCAAAGGGGCATGTAAATGTGGTTTTCTCCTGTTCCTCAAGAGCTATGGCTACTTTATTGTAGCCTGAGAACCCGTCTAAAAAGCAGAAGAATTCCTTCCCCTCTAATCTCTCCAAGATCTAATCAATGAACGGTAGGGGAAATGATCCTTCTTCGTCGTGGCATTCAGGTTTCTATAATCCACACAGACGCACCACGATGTGGGTACTCATGTCGCGATCTCCTCTCCGTCCATATTGGTGGTCATCTGAATTCCCGACTTTTTTGGGACAACATGGATTGGTGCCACCCATTTAGAATCGGAGATGGATAAATAAAACCCGTGTCGCACCATTTCTCTATCTCCTTCTTCACGACCTCTCGTAAATTTGGATTCAACCGACGTTGGAATTCACAAGAGGGTTTAGCCTTATTCTCTAAGTAGATATGGTGCTAACATAGAGCAAGATTTATCCCGTGGAGATCAGAGATGCTCCAGCCTATTGTCTTGCGGTTTTTCTCCAGGATCTCTAGCAAGTGAGATTCTTGCTCCTCGATCAATCATGCGCTAATGATGATCGGATATTTCTTCTCTTGTCCTGTAAGAAAGGCGTATTTTAGTGTTGTGGGTAAAGGTTTGAACTCAGGTAAGGTGTGATCATCAAGGAAGTCTGGTTCAATCGAATTTGTCTCTGTTTTGGTAGTGGCTGGATCTATCCTTGAAATTGCTTCACCAACTCATTCAGCTCTGGAATCAGATCGTAAAAGGTTTCCAAGCAATCGACAAAATATATGTCCGACTCATCATCCTCATCTTCTGATTGTCCTAAAGAGGGAAGGATTGACAGGCCCAGCTAGGCCTCTACATCATCGAAGATGTAGGGGGATGCACATTCTACGTTGTACTCGTTCCTAAGGTTCTCGCTAACTAACTCATGCACATGATCTTCTCCGTAGGATAGGGACTCATTGGTGCTAGCTGGGTTCTATCTCCATGGCCCAACGGTGTCTACATGAATATAATATGCTTCAGACGAAGAGTACTCGATGCTGGATTCTGATCTGGCCTCTGCCATCTGGTCTTCTTCATCTCAAGTTCCTCATCTCCCCCTGGAGTTTGGAACTGGATCTTCCTGATCTTTTAATCAAATAAGGCCCTTGTTGTTATGCAGACGGGCCTTCCTAATATGATGTGGGAATCTTTACATTTTCGAGGGGTCTCCATATCGAGGACTGTAAAGTCCACCATATACTCCTGACCCTCGACTTTGAAGATAACGTTCCTCAATTCTCCTTGGGACCTCTTGGTTGATTTGGCTTGCAAATTGGAGTAAGGCTCTGGATCTCCTAAGAGGTCCGAGATTACGCTTCTCATAGAACGTTGTAGGCATCAAGTTAATTGAGGGTCCATTGTCAAGGAGAGTGTGTGAAAATGTAGTGTTATCATCATGATTCACCACATAATGTGCATCCATGTCTCTTTGTTTCCCCGTAAACGCATTCTTTATTGCGCAAGTAGTGGCTACTGATAGAACATGTTTCTCAACACAGCGTTTGGTCTTCCTGCCGACCATAGTAGGTGTACATCTCACCATAAGGTACTTTTGGAATGCAGGTGTCATGTCCACATACTTATCAGAAGGGATTGTGACCTTGATGTACTTGTTACATAATTCTTCCATCTTGAGGTCATCTTTTCGTATTTTTTGTTTTTCTTCTTTCCACCCTTAAGAGCTCGGGGGAAAGGGATTATTGATGCTATCTTAGATTCCAAAATCGAAACATTTTCATTGAAATTAGGAACTGAGTTCTGTATAGTACTCTGACACTGACTCTGACTAAAAGAAAATTTCTGCTGCAAAATCGGTGATGCATCTTCCGCGACTGTTGGGACATCCTCCTCAGATGGAGGTGCAGGCTCCTCATCGGTCTCGGTGGACTCACTGCTGGTGCTGTTCTCCTTCTTCTTTGAGGACTTTGAAGTCCTCTTCTTCTTCCGGTGGTGGTGCTGCTCCTATGCCTCCAAGTTCTCCTTAGGTAGAGACTTGGCGGCCTCTTCCTTTGGTGCACGTGTCTGACCAGGTATGGCCACGGTCCTTCCAATCCTGAGGGACATATGATTTACATTATCATACGAAAGGATCTCATGTTCAGATAAAGAGTTATCTGAATTGTATACCTGATCTTGTGGTCAGTTTTGGTCTTGGTTCATGCTATTTGGGTTAGCTTGAACCTGGGCGGGAATTGGAGTCTTTGGCGCCATCTGTTGGTCGTGGGTACGAGAAACACGGTTCAAATCTGTTCTCATATCCAGGTAGTCAATATGAATCTCTTGGACCCTATCAGTCAGGGTCTGAATCGCCAAGGTAAGGAACTCTAATTCGTTTGTGGATGGGACTTGTTGCTGTTGACTCGTAGATGAGTTCTTATATTGGCCATGCTGGCCATGCCGGTACTGCTGTTGATGGGAAGGTGGTGGAGGGCCATGCTGTTCCAAGTGGAACGTGCGCTGCAGCTGGTACTGCCGAGGCTGGTACCCTTGTCCGGGCCGGGACTGTACGAAGCGTGGTGCATGGACAGAGCTTTTTTCCTGGTAAGCTAGGGAAGGTCGGTGTGGCGGACCGTTCCCCATCCCCGATTGTCTACCGACAGGGTCAAGGCTGTACCACAGCCTGTTGATCTCGAACACATGTGGAGGCTCTTCGTATCTTGTCTCCACTTTTGGGGGTACGTGCTGCTCCTGCTGAGTGTCTGTCTGCTCCTCTACCCAACTACTCTGAGGCCCCAGTGCTTGTTCCTGTACAATGTGAACTCGGTTTACAGGTGCAAGTGGTGCAGAAGGGGCAGGTAGCCGTATCTTGGCTACCTTCTCAGTCAGTTCCTCCACTTGTTTCGGCAATCGCGAGAGTGCCTCAAGGTGAATAACCCTCTTGTGAATCTGCTCGACCATGGTTAACTTGTCAGCTATTATCCCCATGCTGGGAATGAGGTCGTCCATCAGATCTGCTCAGTCCTCCGTCAGATCCGCTACAGTCCTCCTAGTTGTCTCATTTGATAGGCTTGAAGGAGACAACTGATAGGCCCTAGTGACCTGAGATCTGCCTGTTTCCGCCTTCTGTTCTAGAATCTTCCATAGACAACTTCGTTCTTACTCAGAGAGCTTCATCTATAGGTGGCACTCACTAACCCCTGCATCTCCGGGGTCATGCCACAGAAAAAGGTCTAGAATAAGATTGCTTTTGTAATACCATGGCAAGGGCATTTCTGCGTAAAATCATTGAATCTATCCCAGGATTCATGGAATGGTTAATTGGGTCCCTAGGAGAAACTCACCATCTTGGTTCTCATCTGATTAGTCCTACTGAGTGGGTAGAACTTCTTCAAGAAAAGGTCCTTAAACTGCATCCAGGTCGTACATCCACTTCATTGGCGTTTCCGTTGAACTTCGGAAGCAAGCTCAAAAAGTGGTACTTCAGCTCGAATGCTTTAGGTGGAACCTCGGATACTAGCCAGCTATGTATTTCATTCTCTGCAGGATTGTATGCGGCTACCATGGATTTGTCAATTTCTTCAGACTCGATCACCTGCCCCATCCTAGCCATCAGTTCTGCATTCAGTTGTTCGACTCTAGCTAGCCAAGCCAGGACTTGGAGCATGGGTCCTCTTTGGGTTCCTCATCGTCAATGTTTTTCTTCGGCATTTTGTCCTCTTTTTCAGGGTAAAGAAGGTGGTCTGGGTTAGAGGACATATCAATGAAGACAATCTCACTGAGGCAATGGTCTTCCTCGGTGAGATCAAAGGAGAGAAAGGGGTTGGTTTGAGAGTAACCACCCTGAGGGTGATGGATCCCGAACTCAAGAGTGTCATGAGCTCAGGTTGGCCCAAGTCGTGCTTGGGCTAGTGAAGATGAGCTTTGTAGGGGGTTCAAAGAAGGATTGGCGAATTGGGAGTAGATATCCCCCCAGTCAGTCATCTTAGATGGCGAGAAGAAGAATCGGGAGTTCTAAGTGTAAGATATGATTTTACTCCTACCTGAAGCAAGCAAATGAATCCAAACCCTATTTTTTCACACTCAACAAGGTGAAGGACCCGAAACCGAGTCCAATTAATCTTGTTGATTTTAAGTGTGAATTTTCAAACAAGTAGCAAAGGTTACGCGTCCTTTATGGGAGTCGGATAAAAGCCGGATGCGACTCCCCTATTTAAGTTGTCGCCTTAGATACCAATGCCCTTCCTTTCTCCGCTCCTATCACCAGGTGAAAGTTCAGGACCTGCCCCTATCAACCTACAGAGTGGGTGGAGGCTGACAAGGCTATAACTTCACCCCTATCTACCTGCCGGAGCAGGCAGAGGCTACTAGCAACTTGTCGTAGCGCACCGCAATTTCGCCCCTATCTACCTACCGGAATAGGCGGAGGCTACTTGGTGCTGGTCAGTTGAATTTGTAGTTCAGCCTGTGATATTTGCTCGGATCGGGGTACGTGATATGTTAAGCGGGGATTTTTGGCTCTGCCCTAGGGCACTCACACACTCTAGTACCCTTACTCAGCCTGAAAAGAAGGTCGGGGTTTCTCTCGCAAATAGAATTTCCGATTTTATCGATTTTTTGGTCAATTTTGTTTAGCAGTCCCAGTTTTAAGTTAGGTGACCACTGGTTTAATCCAACCACAAAAATGCCTATCGTCTAATGCCAATTTCCTTTTTATCATATGTTTGAAAAACCAAGGGGAAGAAGTCGAGAAAAGTTGATGCAAGATAAAACAATGATGGTATGCCAAGTAGAGATAACAAACAATGATCTTTTCGCTTTTTTCTACAGAATGCAAAACAGAGTTGAAAACTTTATTCTATATGCAAGGAGACGATAAAAGTCGCTCTTAGATGGGCAGTTCTATTAGAGAATGAAGCGCAGATTGAATTTGGCTAGATTTGTGGTCTGTGTGTCTTTTATGTATGAAGTGTGGTCCTAGAATTTTACGAAACCAAGCAAGTCCTAAAGTAGCTCTAAGAGTTGTAAGTGCAAGCCTATTCTACGTAAAAGCAATCCACACAGCACACAGGGACACATTTCCACTATACTTACACGTGCGAGAACCCAAATGGGAACCGTTGGAAAAAATGCAAAAATAAAGAAAAGAAAAATACAAATCCTCTCAGATCTCTCAAATTATTTAAATGAATTTCCTCGGTTCGCCTGGAGAAGCGCCTTCAACTCCTCATTTTCCTTGCATGAAAATAAATGGTGGTCAGATAAAGAACGACCCAAAATAAACACAAATAAATGACAGAGAAATATTGACAAGAAAAGTCGGGAATCAGACTACCTGAGGATGAAAATCTAAACTCAAAATTCTCTAAAAAATAACCTAATCTGTGCCTCCCCGACAATAGCGCCATTTTGAAGCCTCCTCTAGTACCCTTCTTAATTCAACCGAGTTATTGGTTAAATTAGATGTTAAGTTCGTTGCAGTTGGGTAATTGAGACTACGTCAAAAACACCACTCAAGTTTAATGGATAATCAAGTTCAAGCGTCAAATTTAATTTATTTGGACAAGCCCAAGGTTGAACTCATGGAGGTAGTTGTCTCCTTAGGTAAATTTTTAGTTAATTTAGAGATCATATTTTCATAAGATTTTTTTGTCTTTTTATAATTTTATGCTATTAAGGAAAATGCAATGCAAATTCTAGCCAAATTTTAAATTAAAATAAGAAAGATAGTCAAATGAGACAAAATTAATGAAACTTGGCCAGATGATGGAATGCAATGAAACTAAGTGATTACATTTTTTGGAATTTTTAGACTCTGTATGAATTTAATATGAATAAAATATGAATGCGTGGTAGTTTTGGCAAAATTAGTTCTAATAATTACCAAGATACATTATTGTTAGATGTAAAAATTATCCTAGATAAGTCCGAGTGAGAGGAATCCAGGAAAATTAATAAACCTAAAAATATATGTGAATTGGACCTATTAAAAATCAAGTAGGCAAATTATTGTTTGATTTATTCAGGCCTCGTGATGTGTACAAATGCAATGATTTTTGGGTAGATAGTAGACTAATTTATCCTAGGTCTAATGTGATTTTATGGTGATTTTTGGAGGAACAAAGAATTTAATATTAACAAAAAGGTACACAAAGGGCAAAACATATCGAATTTCACGAAAATAATATTATTAAAATCAAGATGGCTCACAAAAATAAGGCATGTGTCACACAAGATAGAGGACAAGTTAAACTGCAACATACAATTTTTAGAAATTAAAAATGATGAATTATGGACACCTAAATATTCGTGCAAAGACAGGGGCCAAAATACAATATAGAAAATCAATTTTTTTAAAATAAAATGTGTAGACAAGGACTTAAGTGCAAATACCTATAATACGAGGGGTCTGGATGCAAAATACCCACTGAAACATGTGCTCCTTACATGGCGTGCCATGTAGGGACCAAAATGCAATTTCTGAAATGTTCTGGGGCCTCTGTGTAATTTACCCAGCCCTCACGTGAGAGATGCGTGAGTGGGGCTAGGCTCAGACGACGTTGGAGGCTCGGGTAGATACTCAGACGGCTCTAGAGGTTCAGATCAGCCTTGGTCACTCCGAGACTAGGGTCGGGGAAGAGGCTCGGAGACTCCACGTGGCTACCGCCGGACCGTCAGATCAGAAGTCAATCCAAAAGTGCTGATGACTGGCAATGTGTCTCGATCAAGGACCATTAGATCAGAGAGATCTAACGGAGTGAATGCTGATGGCGTGGTTGGCTACGGGCCGGTGGATTGAGATCAATCCAACGGTATCTGGAGGTCGATGAAGAGGCAACGTGGTGTAACGAGGTCCGTTCGATCAGGAAGATCCAATGGATGCGGGCACTGGTCCACGTGTCGTAACGAGAACCATTTGATCTGGAAGATCCAATGGTAGCTGGGAGTCTTCTTCTCTGGTCTACCACCCCCTGCGGCAGACTGGGCGGGGATCCGGCGATGATGCTCTAGATCTGTCGCCTTTGCCTGTGGACATGGAAGTTTGCCAATGACTCCTTGATGGCTCAGGTCTCTCATAGAAGCATCATGAGTCTGTCAGAGGTTCTGGAGGCGGCTGGAGTTGACCAGAGGCCAGTGGGGATGAAGCTTGAAGCGGCTCCAGCGTGAGGTCCGGCCAATGAAGATGATGGGTTCCATAGGGTTATTTCCTACAAGATGGCATGTGCAACATGCTCGTGAGATGAGTGCGAGTGCGGTGAGGCTTGGAGCATGAAATGAGCGGTGGCTGGTGGTCCTCCTCCACCGTGGTGGTGGAGCTTTGGTCGGAAGGCAGTATGATGTGTTATAGGAGTGAATGGAGTAGCGCGCAAAGGTGAGAGCTCCAAGGCAGAGCATGGGGGATGGTCGGAGAAGCGTGAAGATGATCGGGGGAGCGGAATAAATTAAAAGAAAATCGAAGAGGGAGAAGATGAAGATCAGAGAGGTCAATGGAGGTTGCTACCTGGGGCAAGAAGCTCGGAGAGGAGCTCCTGGTCTTCTCTCGAGGGTCGACAGCTAGCCCGAGCTCGTGCAGCTCATCAAGGAGGCTGCGGCACGGCAGCTGCACCGTGGATCTTGCTGGAGAAGATAGCGTCGTCGTCTCTCTATTTCTCGCCTAATTGATGTCACCGATAGGAGGATAGGAGCTATGGGTATCTCTCTATAGGGGAGGATGTGGTGGAAATGGTCGGTAGCGGAGCATTTAAAGGGAGAAGGTGGAGGTGCAGGTGATGGGGCGACGAGGTTTGTGGAGTGTGTGGAGCGACGTCGGTGACTTTCATGGAGGTAGTGGAGGTCGGCGAGGATGGGGGAGGCATGGGCGACGTCGTGGAGGTGATGGGGGCGAAGAAGGTGACTAGAGTGGAGCCAGAAATTGAAAGGGGGTGGAGCTATCGCGAAGTGGGCGACGTGGGCGAGGCTTCTTCAGGAGGTAGACGATGATGACTCAGCCTTTGGATCTAGTGATCCAATGGCCAGGAGGTAGGCACGAGGAAGCGACCAGGATTAGATCGGAGCAGTGCGATCGGAGGGACGTGATGTAGCCACGTGGTAGCATGAGAGCGTGGCGGTGAAGAACGATGGAGATTAGATCTGGCAGGGGATCGAAGGGTTGTGATTGAGCAGGAGTGAGCGGGTGAGATCTAATCATCAGGGTGAAGATCCAATGGCCATCAGCGTGCCACATGGAGTGCTATGGTTGAGGTGGCTGTTAAGGACAGAGATGAAGTCTGGGGGAAAGATTGGATGGTTGTGGTGAGTTACGGAATGGAGGTCCCAGATCTGGGAGAGAGTGAATGATCGGATGACTAATGGAAGGGGGCTTGTGGCGCAGCCAAAGGGCGCCACGTGGTCCAATCTGGTTGGCTGAAAGAGAATGTGAGATTAGAGTGAGAAGATGGCTGAATTTGGAATAACTCATAACATGAAAGTTGTATATCTCGATGAAATCTACAAGTTTTATGTTGATCAAAAGAAGAAATGAGGTCAAATAAAGTAATAAAATAAAATGATATAAATATACGTACATATAGTGTACAATGGGGTCCCCAAAACCCAAGTTTTGCATACGAACTCTAATTTAAATGAAGCTGGTCTCATTTTGAATGTCTCTGAATGCGTATTAATTTAAAAGTGAGTAGACCTAGATCGGAGGCTGTATGAGAGGGATTTGTGCATCCTAAGGTCCAAGGTCTCCATCTTGGTTTGGGGTTTTATTTGGCAATTATTCAAGTTAGCAATTTTTTGGTATTTTTCTTCTAGTGTTTGTCAGTAATATATACAATATAGAGTGAATTTATGGGATTTATAGTTAGTGTGAATTGGGCTTCTTATTTAATGCAGATGCGAATGCTAAAATGCAAATGCTTTCAATGCATGCATGAATGCTAATTATGCAATTTTGGTGAAAATGTGCTCCGAATTACTTGGGAACAAGGCTCTATTTTCATCTTTAAGAGTGATGAATCACAGATTCATCACCTCTCTATAATCTGATCAATAAAGGATAGTGGGAAATGATCCTTCTTGATGGCCCGATTCAATCGTCTATAGTCCACACAGACCCTAGAAGTGCGAACTCGGGTAGCTATCTCCTCTCCAGACTCACTCACAACTATAGTGATGCCCATCTTCTTGAGCACCACATGCAATGGACTAACCCACTGGGAGTCGGGTATGGTGTAGATAAAATCGACACTCCACCATTTCGATATTTTCTTCATGACCACCTCTCAAAGATTCTGGTTCAGCCGTCACTTGAACTCACGTGATGGCTTTGCATCCTCCTCGAGATAGATATGGTGGGATAACAGGGCCAGACTTATCCCCTTGATCAGCTACACTCCATCCTATTGCCTTGCGATTCTTCTCAAGAACCTCCATTAATCAAGATTCTTGCTCTCCAGTCAAATCGGTTGACATAATGACTGGGTACATCTCCTGCTCACTTATAAGGAACTATACTTCAGTGACTGCAACAAAGGCTTCAGTTCTGGACAACTGGGAGCTGGCAAATCAGGCTTCTGAAAGGTCTTGGTGAAGGCAACCAAATATGCATGTGAGAACTCTCGTTCTTCATGCAAAACTGTTAAAGATAGCCCTTCTGATGTATCTGTACTCAGTGCCGGTACGGTCTCCACCCTAGCTGCTGGCTCTGTGGAAATCAGAAAAGGTAATAAATCATCAAACTCTGCCCAGTCTATGTCTAAATCTGAGGGATCTAAATCAGAATCACAAGATACAAAATCTGCTTTATTGTCCTAAGCGCGGTCAGCAGCCTCAAAAGTGTCCTCGGTCAAGAGTGTGCTTTCCGAACTCTCCACTGCTGGAAGTTGTGAATCTGCAATGTCTAAAGGTGAGAGAAGGGCTCATGAAATGGGACCAGACCAAGTGGCTTCATCATCAATGATCAAAAAGTCGAACTCCGGGTGGATGTCTCACTTTGCCTCTATCGTCTACTCTGCACCGCTGGACTGCTCTAAGTAAGCTGAGTCTCGCTCTAGTCTCATCGATCATATCTATTTGTATACTTTCACCCTTGATGTGAAAGTACACATTCCGCTATCATGGTTGGACATCACTTTGGTTGTGGCAAAGAATGGACGTCGTAGAATGATGGGGGTATCTGTCATAGACTTAGGGATCTCCATGTCCAACGCAATGAAGTCCATAGGGAATTTCAGGCACTGAATTGTGACGACCACGTTCTTCAACAACCTCTTCGGCCTCTTGATATATCGATTAGCAAAATAAAGGATTGTTCTACTCTGTTGAAGAGGGCCAAACTCGAATCAGTCGTGTAAGGATCTCAGAAGGAGGTTGTTGGAAGAGCCGTTGTCTAATAGAGTACGATCAAATCTCTGCTCATGAATGTGGAATTTAACGTAGGGAGCTCCTGCGTCTAGCCTCTTGGCTGGCAGATGGTTCTGGATGGCGAATCAGGTGGCATGGGTCAGCACATGGATTTCTGCCTGATGGTTCCTCTTCTTCCTACGTATAGTGGTCTTCTCTCTCAAGTTCCTCTAGAAGAGAGGGATATGCTTAATTGCCTCCTATAAAGTCAGCTGAATGTGGAATCTATCAATCATCTGCTGGCTAAACTCTAACTGCTGGTCTCTTTTTGGATTTTCTTACTTATTCCCCTTCGCCAAGTAGAGTTCTTGAGGGAAGGGGATGGCTGGGCCCTCCTCAGATAGAGTGATAGGAACAGGTTCATGTTGCTGAGAAGGCATAGAGTCCATACAAGTATCATCAATCATAATATATGGACTCGAAGATGGAGAAACCTTTCCTTTATTAATTTTTTTGGTGTTTTTCACATTGTCCCGAGATACAAAAACTTGAGATGACACAACTAGAAGAGAAGTGGTAGCATCAATATCACCCACGACATCGGACTTTGCGGCATCAACACCGCACTCTGGCTCAACATCTTGGAATCTGATGGCGTCAGTACAACCCTTTGCATCTGGAGAAGTGACGGCCTCAGTACTATAAGTTGGATCAACGTCCTTGGTGGCTTTAGCACCACCGTCATCAACACTTTCATTGGCGGTATCAGTACCGTTATCCTCCTCGTTTGGTACTCCTGGATCCTCATGGTTTTGTTGCTTAGATGAGGCGCCGTCGGCTGGCATCCTACCGCTCCTAAGTGTAACAAAGTTAGCATCAAATGTATATGAAGTAATGCCACCCAATAAATCACTAGGAGTAGTGGTCTCTATAAACTATACCTGCTTAGACTTCATGTTTGGGTGGTTCAGGTTAGGCTCGATCTGAGCGGGTATGGCAGCCTTACCCTCAATGACCTCGCTCATCTCCTGGCAAAACTTGCCCATCTCCCTCCTTAAAGATGGTTGTTGGTCTGAGAGTAAGCGGGCTAAATCATCAAGGGCTGGGTTTTTATAGACTGGCCCATGAGAATTAGACAGGTTGCCTCACTGGAAATGAGGATGCTGCAGGCTGAGAATACTGCTGCAGAGGCTATTGCTACCTCCATTATTGTCCGTGCTGGTAGGGACAAGGACCCGACTTATACTCGTAGGATGGATGCTGGGAGTAATGGGGTTGCTGCTGAGGCTATCTGGACTGCCCACCCTATGCTGGAGGTTGTTGTTGGGACGAGGTGCCTCTGGTAGACCACCTGAATATGTGATGATCTCTGATGATCCCGAGCTGCTGTGGGTCATACCAAATCCCGTTGACTTCCATCAACAACTCCTGCTTGTACGGGGATGGGGGAAGAAATGCTAGTGGCTGATCCTGCTAGTACACCCCTATCTGAGTGTCCTGAGATGGTTGTGGCTGAGATAACCAGAGCTGCAACTGCTGGACCGGCTCTGTCTGGATTTGGTGAACCTGTTTGTGCTGGGCAGAGTCCTGGGACGAGCCATTGCATCTAGGATCAGCCGGTGACCTCAGATGAGGCTGCGAAGCCATCTACGCCTCTTGGAGACACATGATCAGGGTCTTCATGTCACTCAAGGTCTGTGCCAACTGATTAATCTGCATCAAGCCATGGCACTGGTTCTTCTCGATGATCTCAATATGGTCCAACTTTTCGCTGATGATGCCCATGTTAGCGGCTGAAGATTCTTCCTGTGTTGTTGCTCTGATGACGAAGAAGTGGATGGACTTGCATCAACCCATGCTATCCTCTGATAGGACACAATATGAGGTGGGGTCTTCCCCTGAGTGTAGAGCTTGGTCTGGGACATCACTGTATAGTTCTCAGTCATCTCCTCATAGATGGCACAGACCTGGTCCTCATCCTTGGCGAAGTAAGAGACTCCACAAGAAGCGTTAACTAACCCCTAGAACTCTAGTTTCATCCCACAAAATAAGCTCTATAGTAGGCTAAGCTTGGATATGTCGTGATGAAGACACCAATCGATGAGCTCACGGAATCGATCCCACGCCTCATGGAACTGCTCGTTGGGGATCATGGAGAAAGTGTTGATCAGAGCTCGTGTTGCGTTCGTCCGGACGAGTGGATAGTACTTGTTCAAGTGCTCGGTCCAGAGTTGCTTCCACGAAGTCACATATCTCCCTAAGTGATTCAACGAGTAGGTTGCTCTGTCTACGAGGGAGAATGGTAATGCCATAGTTATGATGGTGTCCTCATCCACAAATCTGTCATGGGCAGTGCTGCAGATTATCCCAAACTCCTACAGGTGTAGATGTGGCTCCTCTATGACAAGCCCATTGAACTTGTTCAAGAGATGAATCGTCTGGGGAGGGAGATTGAAGTCTCCTTGAATTGTCGGAAGTTGGATCCAAGGGTGTGTAAGGGTTGCGTCGGTGTTTAACCCGAAAAACGGTGATCTTGAGTTCCACACAAGGCGGGAACTCAGTCGTTGAATCAATCACGCGAAATCCGGATTAAAACAACAATTAACCCACAACAGATAAATCAAGCAATGAAAGTAAATGTGCGTAGTTAAAATTTATTATAACTCTACAACAAAGATGAGTATAGGTGCAAGTATGTGTAGAGGTCGAACACAGGGAGCAGAAAGAATAGATCGGGGCAAAATTGCTTAAAAGTGTGAATGCGATAAAGTTGTCTACTTATGCTATTTTTTTGTGGGTTTTAATTTTATCTTTTATTATTTAATTTTTGATTTTATATTTTTGTACTTTGATTTTTAATTTTCTTATTTTATATTTTCTTTTCATATTTTATATTTTTTTAATATATTTTTTTCAATAATAGAATATACACAATATAAGAAATGAGAGGATAAAGGATTTATAAAAATGATTAAAAATTCTCAAAAATCAGAAAATAAATTGTTTTTGGTCTTTTTATGTTTTTCTACTGTTTTTGTGATTTTGGGGGATTTTTCAGAATATTTTTGATATTTTTAAAAGTGGAAATACAAGAAAACAGTGAATTAGCTACTAACTGAAACTATAATGAGGATGAAAATTATCAAATGGTGTCCAAAACTCCTCAAATTAATTTTGGTTAAAAAATAATGAATCAGAGAAGATACAGAAACTGAAATTGCATTTTTAGAATTTTTGTAGAATTTTTAGGATTTTTATAAAGGTTTCTGGGGTTTTGCAATTTTTAGGAGTTTGGTTTTGTATTTTTTAATGCTTTTTTTGGTCTGTATTTAAAACAAATTAAATAGAAAAAATATATTTTTTTTCGGATTTTTCTGGAGTGTATTTGTAATTTTTAGGGATTTTATGACGCAAACAGTGTTGAAAATAAGTAATTTTTATTTTTTATAAATATTAAAAAGACTCAAAATTCAAAATAAAAATATTGGCGTGAAAGAACAATTCAGCAGGAGCTGAAATCTATTTTTTGAGTTTTTTTTCGAATTTTCTAGATGCATGAAATAAATAGGGAAAGCATACAAAAAAATACAAGGCCTAACAAGGGTATGAATGTAAATAGAGCAATGTTCAAGGGCCAATAAGCAAATTTGCCAAAAAGTTTTACTCTTAATAATAATATCCGATCAAGTGCAAAATAACCAAACCCGCGAGGGTCTGGTTGCAAAATCACCAAGTTTTGTCGGCCTACGTGGACTTGGACTGAAATGTAAATAAAGAAAATATGGGGTCCTTTTTACAAATATTACAAAGATATAACACAACAGATGAATGATTCAGTGCTGAATATTAAACACAAAAAGGTGCCGGGTCAAAAACACAAAATACCCAAACACTGGCGATTGAACGGCTGGCGGCGATTCTGCGATCAAAGCTTGATCCAACGGACGTGGACCTCCTTGGAAGAACAGGGAAGAACACGGCCGAAGATGAGCTTCGATCGGCGATCAGGCGGTGCCCCGTCCTCCTTCTTCGTCGCAGAAGGCTACAAACGACGCCTAGAAGGCTCCTTGGTCCACCGACGGAGCCAAAATGGCTCGGAGAGCGCTGATGCTCTGTAGCGACGTCCAAGAATACGTTGGGGTCCAGGTCCCTCGTACCCTCAAAATCGACCTTCCAGAGGGATCCTGCTGCCTCCCACGACCTGCAAAAAGGTTAGGGAGGGCATGGGCAAAATGCTGAGCACCTTTAGGTGGCAAAAAATGGTGGGGAACGGTGAAGGAGAAGCTCGCCGGAGCAAGCTCCGGCGAGGTGATGGCGAAGAGTGAGCGGACGAATCTCGTGTGAAATGGAAGGTTGGAACGTGATCCTACAACTACTGCGATCAAGAAAATACAATAAAAAAAACTAAATAAAATGCAAACCTCAAAGGTGTAGACCTGAGATAAAACCTCAACGGCCGGATGGCCGAAGATGGGTGGAAGCTCCGCTCAAGACCTCGCCGTGCTCCCCTGGGGTGCTGGAGAGGTTGTTGTCACCAAGCTCAATCTGGAGCTTGCCTAAGGAAACCAAGAACAAGGTCAAGAGGGGTTCAAGTTCGAAATGGAAAAGTTGATGGTTTTTGAAGAAGATGGCCGACGGGGCACAAAGAACGGTGCTTCTGGAGCACGCTAGTGATGCACTCCTCGAAAACATCCATGGGCGTGTATCCCCAATATATGATGAACAAAAGTCAAGAAGGAAGCAATGCCAAATGGTGAAAGATGCGCTCTCCAAAATTCGGAGAAAACGCCAAAAAAACGCAGTCTGACAACCTTCAGAACTTTGGGCAGAGAGTGGGCGAGACGGCATGAAGATCGAGGTTTATCGAGCGAATCTTCGATCCAAATACCAATGCAAGTACAAGGCGTGTATGTTGGTTATATAGGGAGAAAAAGTGAAGAAGGGCCCGAGGTCAAAATGTGAAAGATGCGAGCTATAAAATTCCGAGAATCAGGCCAAAACGCATTCTGACAGGCTGCAGGAGCAAGAACCAGGGAGTTGACCAGTGGTCAACTTCCACCTGGTTGGTCCACATGGACCAACCAGGAAAATCCCTGGAAAAACACTTGTAAAATTAATTAAAAATATCAAATCAATTTATTAAATTATGGTTACAAAAAATGTTTATTACTTTTTAAATTATTTTATTATGATTTTTATTTATTTTTACGGGGTGTGTAATTACGAGTTACCATTTATACCCCTTATAGGTATTTATATCTATTTAAGTATTTTATTTTTATTTTATATGTTTAATTTATTTATTTATGTTTGTTATTTTATAAATTTATAAAAAAAATTTATACACTTAGAAATATTTTTATTTTATTTTTCTGATGTGTTTTGTACACTTAATAAAATACTTGTATATATCATATACATAGGTATTATACCTATAAATATACCTATACAAATAAAAATATAAAATTATAAAAATAATGAATAAATAATAAAATGAATTTTTTATCATGTACAAGTATACAAAGGGGGTCCAAAACTCAACTTTCAGACCGTAGCTCCGCCAAATGCGAAACCAGTGCCATTAAATAGCTTATTTTGAATTATATACAATTAAAGGTGAGTTTGATGCATTTGGTGTTTTCATTTGTGAGATACAGGTCTAGGAAGTTGGGATTCTGGATTTTTATTCAAGGCATACCTTTTTATCTGTGTATTATTTTTGAGTGAAATTAATTTTTTATTTTTCTTTATTTAATTATCTACAACTTTCATGTTCAAAGTTTCTTTATTTGAGGTATAAACAGTGGAACCAAAAATAGGTCCCAAAATGAATAAAGAATGAATAAAATAAAAGGAATTTGTATCGTATTTTGGCCCTTATCCCCCCCTACTTTATTCCTTGTCGATCTAGTCATCGAGATGCCTAGGTCTCGGGGTTTTGGGTCATAAAATATTTACAATATTTTATTCTTTTTCTTTTCTTTTCTTTATTCTATAATTTTGGCTTTAAAACCCACTTTTTATGCACAATTTGTACACGAATGCATGGATGCTAAAATGCCTACATTAAGCCTATTTACACGCATTTACTAGGGTTTTTAAGGCCAAAATGATAGAATAAAGATGATGAAACGTAGATTCATCATCCCCCTATACTTGCCTTTGCTGGTCCCTAGCAAACACTTATGCAATAAGTGCAGAAAGAAAAACAAAGAAAAGATAGAAGAAGGTGGATTAAGTGTAATTATCAAACTTGTCTTCACGAAATCAGAGTTTGGAGCTTCAGTAGAACCTTTGGAAATTTAGTGCGGTCAGAACCTTAATGAGAACCAAATTTGAAATCCAACAGTCCCTGAGAATCCCAAAACTCTGCTCAAGTCTCCTCAATAGCCAGGTCAGAAATATCTCAATTCATACGCAAACCCTTACGACTATGAATCTGACTCGTACAGTGTAAGTGATGGTGGCTCTCCCCAACTAGAATGGCAAAGAAACTGACTTCTCCAGTACGCAACCCAATGATTCCCCAATCCAATGACTCCATCCTCGAGGAGTGGGGTATTCCCTTCTAAGTTCAAGTGGCAACCAGCTCAAGAGAAGGGGGTGAAGAGAAGAATGGACGGTAGCCAGTGTAGCTACCTATCCTGGGATGCAAGACCAGTGTAGACAAGTCATCCAGCTGCAGGCTCACATATTTGACTTTGGAACTCAAGCTTGCTTATTGACTTTACAACATTTGTACATACTTTGCAGGTTTTTATTTTTGTACATGCCTGAACTTTTTTTTTGAAATACTATATACAACAGCATTTACATAAGGAGTTTTTCTTCTTGATCCAACAGACTATCCCTCTTTTGAAGCTTTATTGCAACCCACACTCTCCTGTCTTTAGACTTCCTCATCACTGGACTGGTTTGGGTGCACTTCCCTCCCTAGAGGAGGACAAGTGTTTCCACTTGTGTGCATCTCATACCGGCAAATCCAATCCCCTCACCACTCCAACTGAGTTGAGCCATGTGAAAGGTGCAAGTGTCCAAGTTAGGTCATTATCAACAAGAGTCGTGCGTGTGCTCCGAAATACTCTACTTAGGCAGTCAAGATATCATTGAACCAAGTCCCGTGATCCTCAAAGAATTAAGTCAACTAGACCTGAAGTACCTCAAACCCAGTTCCTATAAGGTTCCTATTATTAGGTAGATTTTAAGGTCCAATCAAGCTCCAATCTCCGAACTTTACTTAGACTTGTTCAACTATCAAACTCAATCCGAAAATTACTCATGCTATGCAATGCTATGCAGAAAGTATTTTTGTGATGCAATTTTCAAAGATTTTGAACTTTTATGGGTTTTTGAAAATATGATGATGATGCATATGCATTTTTTTGTATTTTTCAAAAAGATTTTTCAAATGTTTTTGGATTTTAATTTTGCAAATGTTTTTGGGATCTTTGAAAACAAAAAGGTTTTGGCTGAAAGCTAGGTTAAAACTATGTACACGGGAGTGCTTCTTATATATACAAGAAGTGGATTTTAAGAATTTACAAGGGAAAGTGATCAATTCTATACATTCATATATAAATAGTGGATTTTGGTGTGATGTCTATATTCCTCAAACTTATTTGACACAAGCTTTTCACACAATTTTTGAAAACTATAGTCCAAAATAATTTTTACAAACATTTTACAAACATATACACACATTTGAAAATTATTTTGCAAAGGTTTTCACAGCAGTATATATAGGTTTTTCAAAACATTTTTGCAACCATTTTTCAAACCATTTGCAAATCATTTTTCAAAAATTTTATTTCACATAAAGAAAATAAATTTTTACAAACCACACATTTTACAAAGGTTGAAAACATGTAACAAAATATTTTCAAAATAGTTTTCAATAAATGTTCACAAGGATTTTCAAACTATTTTTCAAACATTTTGCAAAAAAACATTTTCACCTGATTTATTAATCAGTAAATACAAAAAGAATTTGAGGAATAATCACATCTTTTTATTAATGATTGTTAATGAATTTTTAAAGGGTTATTAGCCATATTATTAAGAAAATACGAAAGTATGAGTTATGGCTAAAGTATATACATAGTATATACGACCCCCCTATACTTAGCTTGAGCTATGTCCTCATAGATCAGAGAGAAAAGAGAAGACATAACCCGTACTAAGTATAGGAATTCTAAAGAAGAAATGAATGAATCAATGAGAAGTTGACCGTCCCCCCTATACTTAGGATCAAACAATCCTAAGTATAGCAGACTGTACACAAAGCAGGGAGGGTCAAGGGTGGGAATGAACAGATCGTACTCAGATTGTCTCCCCCTATACTTAGATTAAAATATCCCTAAGTATAGACAAGAAGAGGAGACAATGGAGAGGATCGAAATGAATGACAACTCGGGGTGCACATCCCCCTATACTTAGGACAAAGTACGTCCTAAGTATAGAAGACTATCTACAAGGGGCGACACCTTTTGATAGATGGAGAGAATAGACAAGGAAAAGAAGAAAAGAAGAAAATCACCAAATGGAAGAGAGATAGATCGTGAGAATGTGCACACCACTCCCCATATACTTAGGGTAAAAGAAGTCCTAAGTATAGGCAAAAATAGGAGTGATGAAACAGAATGACGAAAGAGCACTCGGCTCGTCAACCCCCCTATACTTAGGACAAGGTACGTCCTAAGCAAGGCAAAAACGAGAATGGGTGGATGAGCAAAACGGGAGAGGGACAGAGATACATGAGAGAGAATATACAACAGAGATGGATGTACAGATGATCAAGAAGGTTGAAAGCGAACCTTCTTGCGGGACCGCTGAGGAATGGATCTGGTGTGATGCAGGTCGACATCGGGGTCCACAGTGGATGGAAGCCAATCGAGGTCGACAGAGTGTATGTCCTCAGGGCCCTAGGGTGTGAAGGAACAGACCGGTGAGTGGAAGAAGTACGGCTAGGCCCGGCCTTGGGTGTCTCGCTGATATCGAAGTGTAATGGGACGAACTCATCATCATCGGAAGTAGTGTACTCGAAGTTGTCCTGCGAGGTCTCGTCCAAGTCAAAACCAAAAGGAACGAACTCATCGGTGGAAGTAGTCGAACCCTATTCGTCCTCTATAATCTCAACCGGATCATCTTTTTCATCAAAAGGCCCGAATTCCCGAATAAAAGCAATCAAATCAAATTCGACCTTGGTCTCATTTGAATCTACGTAAACAGGAGCGGACCCATCAGTGAAAGTAGTCGAGTCTTGTTCGTCCTGTCTGATCTCCAAATCTGCCCTCCGCTTAATGGTATCGATCGTGTAAATCCTGCGGATGTCATCAACACAACGCCAAGTCCCAGAAGAAGGAACATCGAGGTCCATGATTTACGAGTTTTCCTCAACAGGAAGGAATTCTCGGGTCTCAGTGGAATCCAATAAGCAGCAAAATTCTCTGATAGTATCATCAAGGTCATGGTCCTCGAGGTCAGCCAGAACAGGTGTGGTCGTATCAGGTGCCGGTCTCTGGTTGGAAGTGTGTGCGGTGATCGACACTTCGCTCTCGTCAGCAGGACGGAAGTGAATCTCTCCTAATCCATAGTCAATAACGACCCTCGCACAGGCGAGGAATGGTCGTCCCTGGATGATTAGAGAATGCTCCCCTGTGGAGGTCTCCATGGGCAACACGACAAAGTCAACATGGTAGCTCGTGCCCTGAATTGAGATGACGGTGTCTTCAAGGATACCCTTCGGCCTCTTTATTGATCCATTAACAAATTGAACGATCATCCTGGTTTTCTTTAGAGGCCCTAAGTGAAGAGACTGTACCAGCGAGAAGGGTATGATGCTAATCGAAGCACCGCCGTTAAGGAGAGTGTGATCACATGTGTGGTCAGAGATGGTGCAGCTAATGAAAGGTGTGGCAGTGTTCTTTCTCGTAGGAATGGGACGATGAGTGATGGCATGGGCAGTGGCCATGGTCAAGATATGACGCTCAGATCTGCTCCTCTTCTTTCTCTTCTTGGGAAGAGGAGTAGATAAATCGGTCATGGTCTGCTGATGTGGGGCACAAATGATCTCATGTATGGTGGCCACCACTTCAGGTTCAGTCAGCATTTTTTTGAATTTTTGGACCTCCTCCATATAAGGGAGGAAGTCGGAATCAGCATATACACGAGGCCTGCCAAGAGCAGTCTGTACAGTGGCATCCTTGGGGTCAAAGGTGGGACCAGGTGTGAAAGGTTATGTGGTCAAACTATCTGGAAAAGGTTCCCTCTCCTCTTTGTCTGAATCGATCACGTGTCTCCCGAACTCTTTTTGGATTTTTAAATTTTTCTCATTTTTTTGTATTTTGGGCAATTGCAAGCTCTCATGAAAATCCTCAAATGATTCCAAATCATCAGATCATGAAGCATCAATATGGCTTTTATTCATGCAAGTGAGGTCGTCAATCCTCGAATTCATTTGCTCCATGAATTGGGTCAAGGTCTCAAGTGTGGACATCGTGATAGGTGACTCCAATAGGTCAGACTCGGGTGGATGTGAAGGTGGAAAATGCGGAGGTGGAGGTGGGTGTGGGTAGAAATCCGAGTCCTGATACTGTGGCTGAGGCAGGTATGTACAAAAGTCAGGAGCAAGGTCCTCCTGGAAAAAAGGAGGTGGACCGGCTGGAGTGAACGAATGATCCGCAAAGTCCGGATAAAATACGCTCCAGTCGGCCATCTCGAAACAAAAGAAAATGATCGGGAGAGCACGATGGTCAAGTCAAGAGAAGTGAGAAGAAAGGCGCAAGTGCGCAGAAGCGATCTAGGACACACAAAACATTCACAAACAAAAATAAAAATAATACAAACCCTCAATCCACCTACTCAACTCGGTAGAGATCGAAAATTTGATCTTTTTATCCTGTCTGTTTTAGAGTTAGGAGAGCAGTCAAAGACTGCACAAACACTTAGGAGGCTGAAGATGGCATTTGGGCACTAACCTTAGTGTGTGCGCGAGCAATGTAAAACGAAGACAATGAGGGGATTACTCACCCCAAGACAATATTTTTCTTCTTGGTGGATTTTAGGGTCGAGTAATGTTAGCAGTCCCAATTTTATTGATTATCACTTTTTTTTGGATTTTTAGTGAGAAATTCATGATCCTATCGGGGAGTCAATTCCTTTAAGCACATAGGTTGGCAAAATCAGAGGTAGAAGCGGAAAAGCAATGCAAGCGGCAAAACGATGATGTATGCTAGAGAGAAATGCTCACCTTGCCTCCAACACTCTACATGCAAGGATGCTCAGCAGAATTGAAACCTATCTATATGCAAATGCAACCGATGAAATCACCCTAAGTTTCAGAAATTGCTATTAGCGGGAAGCACCACAAGTCGATCACCGACCTTCAATCCAAGGGTCCAGTCTAGGCTCACCCCTCCTCCTCTCGACAAATCGAGTTCAGGAGAAGCGCTTGGCGGGATGAGCTCGCGGCGCGGCGGATCAAAGACAATGAATCAACTGTTTAAATTTGACTAAGTCCAAACGATACTATAGGAGCATGCAATGGTGATTAATGTATTTGGACCTATTTCTATCGCAAGCAACTCCAAAAGCTAGGGGCTCAATCACACAAAATAAATAAAATCGAAAAACAAAACAAAATAAAAAGAATGCGAAGAAAGCCGGCAAAAACTGCGGTGAGCCCCTAGGTGTACAAACACCTGGAAATTAGGCTCGAGAGTATCAATGTCTGGGGGTACTTGTATTATTACAATAAAAGAGTCTCTCTCTCACTTAAAATTACAAAAATAAATACAACACAAAAAATGCTCAAAAATACGACTGTCTTCTCAAGTCCTCTCTTCCTTCCTTGATGCTAGGTCAGAAGTCTCCTGCCGCCTTCACGTGGGTGCACCAACGCCTAAGGTAGAGCGTCTCCCTCGATCCGTGGTTCCTCGCACAAAGTCAAAAAGGAAGGGTGATTAGACGATTCAAGCAATGATATCAAATAAGTGAGCAAATCAAGAAAGCAAAAATGTAGACAAGTATCACAATCACAAAGAAAAAATGATCTACGCGTTGTTGCTCCCCGGCAACGGTACCATTTGTTTAAACCGAAAAACGGTGATCTTGAGTTCCACACAAGGCGGGAACTCAGTCGCTGAATCGACCACGTGAAATCCGGATTAAAACAACAATTAACCCACAACAATTAAATCAAGCAATGAAAGTAAATGTGCAGAGTTAAAATTTATTATAACTATACAACAAAGATGTGTATAGATGCAAGTATGTGTAGAGGTCGAACACATGGAGCAGAAAGGATAGATCGGGGCAAAATTGCTCAAAAGTGTGAATGTGATCAAGTTGTCTACTTATGCTATTTTTTTGTGGGTTTTTAATTTTATATTTTTTCATTTAATTTTTGATTTTATATTTTTGTATTTTGATTTTTAATTTTCTGATTTTATATTTCCTTTTTATATTTTATATTTTTTTAATATTTTTTTTCAATAATAGAATATACACAATATAAGAAATGAGAGGATAAAGGATTTATAAAAATGATTAAAAATGCTCAAAAATCATAAAATAAATTTTTTTGTCCTTTTTTATTTTTCTACTGTTTTTGTGATTTTTGGGGATTTTTCAGAATATTTTTGATATTTTTAAAAGTGGAAATACAAAAAATAGTGAATTAGCTATTGACTGAAACTAAAATGAGGATGAAAAATATCAAATGGTGTCCAAATCTCCTCAAATTAATTTTGATTGAAAGATAATGAATCAGAGAAGATACAGAAACTGAAATTGCATTTTTAGCATTTTTTAAGAATTTTTAGGATTTTTATAAAGGTTTTTGGGGTTTTGCAATTTTTAGGAGTTTGGTTTTGTATTTTTTAATGATTTTTGGTCTGGAGTTATAACAAACTAAAGTAGACAAAATATATTTTTTTGGATTTTTCTGGAGTGTTTTCAAAATTTTTAGGGATTTTATGATGCAAATAGAGCTGCAAATGAGTATTTTTAATTTTTTATAAATATTAAAAAGACTCAAAATTCAAAATAAGAGCAATGCAGCAGGAGCTTAAATCTTATTTTGAGATTTTTTTCGAATTTTCTAGATGCATGAAATAAATAGGGAAATCATACAAAAAATACAAGGCCTAACAAGGGTTTGAATGTAAATAGAGCAAAGTTCAAGGGCCAATATGCAAATTTGCCAAAAAGTTTTACTCTTAATAATAATATCCGATCAAGTGCAAAATAACCATGCCCGTGTGGGTCTGGTTGCAAAATCACCAAGTTTTGTCGGCCTACGTGGACTTGGACTGAAATGTAGATAAAGAAAATGCGGGGTCCTTTTTACAAATATTACAAAGATATAACACAACAGATGAATGACTCAGTGCCGAATATTAAACACAAAACGGTATCGGGTCAAAAGCACAAAATACCCAAACACTAGCGATCAAACGGCTGGCGACGATTCTGGGATCAAAGCTTGATCCAACGGACGTGGACCTTCCTGGAAGAACATGCAAGAACACGGCCGCAGACGAGTTTCGATCGGCGATCAGGCGGTGCCCCAGCCTCCTTCTTCATCGCAAAAGGCTACAAATGACGCCCGGAAGGCTCCTTGGTCCACCGACGGAGCCAAAATGGCTCGGAGAGCGATGATGCTCTGTGGCGACGTCCAAGAAAACGTTTGGGTCCAGGTCCCTCGTATCCCTCAAAATCGACCCTCCAGAGGGGGTCTGCTGCCTCCCGCGACCTGCAAAAAGGTTAGGGAGGGCACGGGCAAAATGCCGAGCACCTCCAGGTGGCAAAAACTGGTGGGGAACGGTGAAGGAGAAGCTCGCCTGAGCAAGCTCCGGCGAGGTGATGGCGAAGAGTGAGCGGACGAATCTCGTGCAAAATGGAAGGTGGGAACGTGATCCTACAACTACTGCAATCAAGAAAATACAATAAAAAAACTAAAGAAAATGCAAACCTCAAATTGTAGACCTGAGATAAAACCTCAACGGCCGGATGGCCGGAGATGGGTGGAAGCTCCGCTCAAGACCTCGCCGTTCTCCCCTGGGGTGCTGGAGAGGTTGCTGTCACCAAGCTCAATCCGGAGCTTGCCTAAGGAAGCCAAGAACAAGGTCAAGAGGGGTTCAAGTTCTAAATGGAAAAGTTGGTGGTTTTTGAAGAAGATGGCCGACGGGGCACAAAGAACGGTGCTTCTGGAGCACTTCAGAACTTTGGGCAGAGAGTGGGCGAGATGGCATGAAGATCGAGGTTTATCGAGCGAATCTTCGATCCAAAGACCAATGCAAGTACTGGGCGTGTATGTTGGTTATATAGGGAGAAAGAGTGAAGAAGGGCCCGAGGTCAAAATGTGAACGATGTGAGCTCTAAAATTCCGAGAAATCGGGCCAAAACGCATTCTGACAGGCTGTAGGAGCAAGAACCAAGGAGTTGACCAGTGGTCAACTTCCACCTGGTTGGTCCACGTGGACCAACCAGGAAAATCCTTGGAAAAAAACACTTGTAAAATCAATTAAAAATAGCAAATCAATTTATTAAATTATGGTTACAAAATAAAAAAATGTTTATTAATTTATAAATTATTTTATTATGATTTTTATTTATTTTTATCAGGTGTGTAAATGCAAGTTACCATTTATACCCCTTATAGGTATCTATATCTTTTTAAATATTTTATTTTTATTTTACATGTTTAAGTTATTTAATTTTGTTTATTATTTTATAAATTTATAAAATACTTTATACACTTAGAAATATTTTTATTTTATTTTTCTGATGTGTTTTGTACACTTAATAAAATAAAAGTATAGAATGTATAGGTATATTTATAGGTATAATACCTATGTATATGATATATACAAGTATTTTTATTTGTATTCTTTTTGTATTTTTATTGTGATTTTAATATACAAATATATTATAAGTAATATTTACAAAATTATAAAAATATAAAATTATAAAAATAATGAATAAATAATAAAATGAATATTTTAATCTGTACAAGTATACAAAGGGGGTCCAAAACTCAACTTTCAAACCGTCGCTCCGCCAAATGCGAAACCACTGCCATTAAATAGCTTATTTTGAATTATATACAATTAAAGGTGATTTTGATGAATTTGGAGTTTTCATTTGTGAGATACGGGTCTGGGAAGTTGGGATTCTGGATTTTTATTCAGACCATAACTTTTTATCTGTGTATTATTTTTGAGTGAAATCAATTTTATATGTTTCTTTATTTAATTATCTACAACTTTCATGTTCAAATTTCTTTATTTGAGGTATAAAAAGTGGAACCAAAAATAGGTCCCAAAATTAATAAAGAATGAATAAAATAAAAGGAATTTGTATTGTATTTTGGCCTTATCTCCCCCTACTTTATTCCTTGTCGACCTAGTCATCGAGATGCCTAGGTCTCGAGGTTTCGGTTCATAAAATATTTACAATATTTTATTCTTTTCTTTTCTTTTCTTTATTCTATAATTTTGGCTTTAAAAACATTTTTTTATGCACAATTTGTACACGAATGCATGGATGCTTAAATGCCTAAATTAAGCCTATTTACATGCATTTACTAGGGTTTTAAGGCCAAAATGATAGAATAAAGATGATGAAACGTAGATTCATCAGTCCGGGTTGTGCAACTCCCTCATCAGCCTGGTTGGTCTGCCTAGCTCCTGCAACTCGTCTGGCTGTCTACACCTCCTCCTCGAACGTTTGGGATCTCTCCACTGCTTGCTCGGTTTGGCTCTCCTCTGTCGGCTCGCATTTGAGCTATCTCTCGACGCATCTCTACCGTGAAGGCTCCCTGGTCTCTAATCTACGTCTGCATAATTTCCAGGGAGGCTAGAAGAGTGTTGTTGATGTTGCCCTGATCTAAAACATACGTCGAACCCTAGGGTTGTCCATCAGTGCGCTCCTCATTGCTGGACATCTCTTGGGTCTCTACAAAGGCAAAAGACCCGAAGTCAGGATCCGTCAAATGAACAAATATCTGTGCTAGTCACTGCTCAGACACCTCAAGACTGGAAGAAGGGTGATCGAGGGGGAACATGGCCGAATCGAACTCGGGTTCAGAGAAAGGGTCTAGGCTCTCCCGAACCTGCCTATATGAGTGGGTCGGTGTGCTCCAGAGCGGTGCTGTCAAAGGCAGCCTAAGGGACCTCCGACCCATCATCACGATGTGGAAGAAGATACGGATGGGATCTAGAAACAAACAAGATCAGCAATTAAACCCCCAATTCACCTACACAACGCAGAGCTGATGATCGTGAAGGTTCGGTCATTTTTCTTTTTAGTTCTATTTAGGTAATATTTCAGTTGTGTAGAGCAATTAAGTGAGTTGTTGGGAAACCGATGCTCCCAAGAGTCTGGCCTAATCCCAAAGCTAGATCTTTCTCAGCAAGTACAAGTTGTGGACTGTTTACCGGCTACCTGATCAACTCGATCTGTTAAGGATATTGCAGCCCACTTTACCAGAGACCAGAGCGATCCTCACAGGAGAACGACTTACCCCAAGACCAGTAGTTTAACGAGAGTTCATGTATGGCTCTAACCTAGTGTGCGTGCCACTCTCTAACGCAAGCAAACCAAACAATGAGGGGATGACTCTCCCAAGACAAATTTTTAAGTGATGTGTCTTTTGTGATCAAGTTTGATTAGCAATCCCAATTTTATGGTTATATCTTTTTATGGTATTTTTGGATAACAACAAAATACCAAACAATTTTTTCGATCTCTTGATTATTTAAAGTCCAAAAAAGTGGGAGAAGTCGAAAAAGTCGGTGCACGATCAAACACTATGATGCATGCAAAGTCAGTGATGCGTATTTGGCGCCAGCACTCTACTTGCAAGGTGATCCGTGCATAAATTTAAAGATAGAAATAAAACTAATCTAAGTGATGCAAGACGAAAATGGCCTTAGTTGAGCGATTTCTAATAATCGTGAAGAACAATAGTTAGCTGATTAGAGAGAGAGGTTGATGTCCGGTCTCTTATGCCGATCAATGTCCGCCACAACGGATCCTACACGCACTGTATACGACCTCTAGCGGCACGTGACCTCTCAATAAATCTGATTAACTTTTTCTTATGAACTATTATTAAGGTCCAATTATGAATCTATAGGTGCAGGTAGTCTATTAGGGATTGGGTCTTAATGATTTACGTCACAATCAATAGAAAATCCTAAATCTAAGGGCCAAAATCTTCGAGAATCAAATAGAAACAAATACGAAGAAAACAAAATTGGTGAAAAACCGCGATGAGGTCCCCTGAGCACACCAGTCCTCGGTGAAACAAACCCCGATATGCCAAGTGTCCAGAAGAGAGTATGATGGTCCCTGTGTTATTACAATAAAAAAATGCACTGGAAAGAAAACTAACTACTCTATTATATATAACTACTATATAGCCCTCCTCCTGCTCTTCCTTTGGTGCGGTTACTCCAACCGAAAGCTGCAACATCCTCAGGCGGTTCCTCGCACAAAAAGCAAAGCTGAGAGAATGTCAGAAAAATAGTTATATAGATAAAAATAAACATAAATATGAAAAGTCTACTAAGTCCAGCTCCACGGCAACGGCACCATTATGATGACACGAAAACTGAGATTGGCTAAGATGGTAAAATAATCACATGTCATTGTTCTCAACCAATAAATTTGGTCAATCAAGAAAAATCGAGACCACATAAATAAGACAATAAAATGCACAAAATCGATGCCATCATTCTCTGCTATTTATTTAACATGGTATAGCGGCCAAGGTCGAACACAAGGAGCACGGAAATGTACGAAAATAGTCCTAATCAGAGAATAAAAACATATTTTTGTGGTTTTTAATTTGCATTTTTTAAATATATTTTCAAAACGAGCAAACAAAAGAAAGAACAAAAGCAAGCAAGCTTCAACAATTTTTATTAAGATTAAATATGCTCAAAAACACAGAAACAAAAATGTTTTTATAATTTTCAAATATTCAGATATTTTTGGGAATTTTATTGGATTTTTCTGATTTTTATATGGCTTTATAAAAATCAAACAAGATCTAAACAATGAGATAGTGTACAACCAGGTAAAAATTACAAGTTAAAAGTATTTAAAGTGTCCTAATGTCCTAGATAGCAATTTTATGTGAAAGAAAATGAAAATATTTATCAACGGAAATTAGACTTATATTTTTATTTTTGTAGAATTTTTAATGATTTTTAAAAGGTTTTCATAGTTTTAGCTTTTTATGGCTTTAAAATATTTTTTAAAATAAAAAAAGCTAGAAATTAAAACACACAGAAACAAACAAACACTAATTTTTTTGTAATTTTTGACACAAATTTTATATTTTTTGTATTTTATAAAATAGATAGAGCAATTAGTATATTTTTTTAGAAAATTTCAAATAAAACTAAATTATTTCAAAAAAATAACCATAAATATTATGTGTTTGCAGGATCTAACAGTAATTTTTGTGGGATTTTCGGAAGTATTTTGGTAACTATTTGATGAAAAACAAAGCACACAGAACATAGGGACGTTCTTGCAATTATCCTAAAGTTTCCAAACCAAAAGATAACCATATAAAAAGTTCAGGGGTATAGTTGCAAAAATCCTAGATAAACATGCGCCTCACACGTGAGTCAGGCTCAAAGGGGTGTAATTGCAAATACTAAAAAGTTTTCATTCAAATTAGAACGTACACGAAGTCCAGGGAATAAAATGCAAATGTACCAAAAGAGTACGTGACACTACGTGTGAGTTCACACAGATTGGACTAAAATGCTAATACCGAAAACACGAGGGTCTAACTTCAAAATATCCAAATTAAAAATAACTACGACAAATATTTATAGGACTAAATACTAAATGCAAAACAACAAAGGGCCTAAGTGCAATTTACCGTTTACTAAAGCTCGAACAAATGGCTGAGAGGTCTCCATTAAAGGATTAACGGTCTAGATGCGAGGGTACCCCTTCAATGATGGACGACTGCTGGAGGATCCTCTGATGGATCTGACGGTCGAGACCCCTCGAGATTTGATAGTGACGATTAGAGCTGGAAGAAGCCCGGATCCAACAGTTGGGCTGATCACTGGACGAACAGGCAAAGAACTCACCTTCGACGAGTTTCGGGCAGCCAATACACATGGTAGGGACGTCCACTGCTCTGGTGCGAGAAAGGTTGGCGACCACTGTCCGCAGCTGGGGGTGTGTACAGGGAGTCCAAGAACCATATAGGAGGTCCTGGCGAGTTGTGGAACCTGGAGCTGTTCTTCTCGGGTATCTCAACCTCTATATGAGGCCTCTTAGCGTGCTAACCATACAGGAAAAGACCGTTGTGCTCGGAGATGAAGCACTGGCGAGGGTTGGGGAAGCAAAAGCATAGTGAGCCAAGGGGGTCAGCGAACGAGGCATGTCATATGTGAAGCGGAGGATTGGACCTGCTATGTGACTCCAATCTGATGATTGGTGTCGATGGAAGGATGTAGGGAGTAACGTAGTAGTGGAAGGTAGTCAGAGCGGAGTGGAATCACGTCAGGGGTGCGTGAAATGGCGGAGAATGGAGGCTCATCAGAGCTACTCTGTTCGGCGATAAAAAGAATATTCATATTGAAAGGGAAGGTAAAGCGGGTCCTAGATATGGAGGAAGGTCACCTGAGAGTCGTGTACAAAACCCAC
Organism: Ottelia alismoides; assembly: GCA_037367405.1. NCBI lineage: Eukaryota > Viridiplantae > Streptophyta > Magnoliopsida > Alismatales > Hydrocharitaceae > Ottelia > Ottelia alismoides. The sequence continues at coordinate 282,988 of JAZKJV010009863.1, read as the reverse complement.
AGTGGTGGTGGCCTCAATGGATGGCGGTTCCAGTGGCTGGAGCTCCTTACAGCGGAGCGGAGGCAGAGCTCGCCGGACCTAGGGTTACCACGCCCCAAAGGATGCCCTCGCCTTTTCCCTCTCTCGCTGTCACTCTGGAAAGGTAGAGGTAGGCACAACCGAAGAGGTGGAGCAGCAAAATGTACCGGAAAAAAGGGGAGGAAGGTTGGGTTATATATACATGACGGTCTGATATGGAGGGAGGCGCATCCCGCATTTCAAGGCACAGATCGAGGTGGGACGATGCGGGAAAGGGTTAGGGATCTGCTACCTCTAATTGGGCGAAAGATTAGGTGAAATGGGGCTCGGGTCTGTCCTGGATAATTGGGTGAAAATCAGGTGAAAATGAGGTTGGCGACACAAGAGACCCAGGGGGACCAGTTGACCGAGGTCAACAATCCAAGGTGTCCCAATCAGAGGCCACCTAGGATACAAACAAAATAGGCTACATGACAAAACATGAAAGAAAAATAAAGATAATTAAGTTAAAAATAGTAAATGAATTCAAATGAAAAAATAAATAAAATAAAAATGTTTATGTTTTTTCAAGGAATTTTTCTATGATTTTTAATTATTTTTATGAAAAAAATTTAGTCTATATACAATATATAGTATTATATATAGGAATAATATACCTATGTATTTTGTACAATTACTTTTAGTTTATTATTTTTACAAAAGTATCCCTATTTTGTATTTTACTTATTTTTATCATAATTTTGAGTTCGAAATATTTTTTATTTTATTTTTATGATTTATTTACAAGTATAGAATAAATAGAGAAAGTGAACTATATACATATATCTTATACACGTGAGAGAGGATTTTTATTTTTATTTTATTTTATTTTTATGATTTTTATTTTATTTTTGTTTTATTTTTAAATATATATACAAGGAGGTAAAAAGAATATTTCATTTTTATTTTATCAAAAATAGTTATTTATATAAATAGGTAAAATGTACAACAAAGAGTAGGCCATATCTCTCTCTACTTATTTTATTTGACAATCAGGTCAAGGCTTGACCTTCTCTTAGGGTACAGGTCACTCTGTATTTATTCTAAATACATCCTTGCATTTTCTTTTCCTTTATTCTTTTATTTTTTCACAAATACATGTTAATTATACAATGTTAATACATGCATGCTGAATGCTAACTTATTGTATTTACACATATTTACATGATGCTTTGCCAAGATAAATAGCTAAAATAAAAGAATAAAGATTGAGAATCAGGGATTCATCAAAACTACATCCTACACTATGTCCTTTCCATGTGAAAGGGTCTCATTGTGTCCTGAAGGAACCTGTCTCCAAATCCCAACGGTGCTAATCATTTTGCAATCTGCCTCTGAAGATGAGTACTATGTGATACTCTCTGAATCGAGTCGCTAACACTTGGTTTGCTTCATCTCAATGTTCACTTCTCCGCCTAGAGAACGGAACTTCATCATTCCCGTACCATAATCAAAAGTTGTGCCTACTGTCCTAAGGAAGGACCGCCCAAGAATGACCTGAGATTCTCTCCAATGATTGGTGTTCTACATGTCCAAGACTGTAAAGTCAACCTCATAGTTCTGACCCTCAATCGATATAACAACATTCTTCATTTCTCCCTTAGGTCTCTTCACTGAACGATCTGCGAATTGAAGTAAAGCTCTGGATTTGCAAAGTGGTCACAACTCCAATTTCTGATATAAGGCTAAGGGAAGAAGGTTGATGGAAGAATCATTATCCATGAGTGTGCATGAAAACGCGATGTAGTCAATACAACTCTCCACATAGTGAGCACTCGTGTCTCTCTTTTTCCATGGTAATGTCTTTTTCTTGAGACAATATGTTGTGGCTATTAACAAGATGTGTGTCTTCACATTTTGGTTCTCTTTCTTCCTGCTAACCCTAGCAGGTGTGCATCTCACCTTAAGGTATTTATGGAATGCAGGACGTTAGCCTCATACTCATCAAATGGCACCTTTACAGTGATTTTCTTTACAAAACCTTGCCATATCAGGGTCATCTTTCTTAATCTTTTTGATGTGTTTTCCTGTCGTAAGGGCACAGGGGAAAGGGATTGAGGCTAGGGAAACAAAAGATGAAGAATCTGAATCATGAACTGAAATATCATTCTTGGCATTGACGGAAACAGAGTTCTTCAAGCAAGAATCTTTCTGATGCAACATGGAATTAAAATCTATACTATCTGCTATAAGTTGTGGAATAAAAGCTGAACTGGTATCCACCACAATAGGAGATGCAAGGTCCTCCATAGACTCGGAAGTATATCCATGATGCTGATGCTTCATATGTGGTCTCCTTCTCCTCTCGGCTCCCTAATAGAAATCCTCAAATGTTTCTAATGGGGCTCCGGAATATGTTGCCTCTCCTCCTCGTAATCTGAAGGCTCCTCAGGTAGAGCTCTAGAGATACCCCTTCTCGTGTCCCTCGATCAATCAGGTACGGTCATGGTCCATCCACTCTTGAGTGACATGTGATTAGCCTCGTCACACGAAAGAATCTCATGTTATGATCTAGGAGATGTTGAATAGTATACCTGACCAAAGTGTCATTGAGAACTAGTTCGGTTCATGCTATTTCGGTTAGCCTAAACTCGGGCTAGGATCGATTTAGAGGGTGTAGTATGCTCACCTGGCCATCTGAACAGATAGTTGATATCCCCCGTAAATCGTGAATTTCGTTCCTATAGGAAGAGTGCTCGTCGAGATTTGTTGCTATATGTCGACGTGACCAGATGAAGAATGAGGGGGATAAGGATGGGAAGAAGAATGGGAAGACTGGCCCTAATGGCCAGGGTACTGCCTCTGTTGCTGCTAATATTGGGGTGTCTGCTGAAATTGCAGGCACTGCTGTCCCGCCTGGTAGTGGCCCTATCGGCCATACTACTGGTACTGCTGTCACTGATGGTGAGGTAGCTGGAATCAAGGGATCTGTTGTGAAGGAGGTGGTACGGAGGTGAATGCGATGTTTTGAAGGGTCAGGGCTTGCTGGTAGGTATGTTAGTCCCCCGTACTTCCCTGCCTAGCAGAGTCCTGTGTGTACCATACTCCATTCACCTCCCGAACCAGTGGAGGCTCCTCCTGAATTGATTCTACTAATGGAGGTGGCTGCTAGAAAGAGTAGGTGTAGGACTGGTCTTTCTCCCATGGCTGGGGTTGCCCTGATACCAACTACTCCTAAACATGGTGAACTCGGTATATGGGAGCAGCAGGTGCACCCACACCGGGTATCCTTATCTTAGATATCTTTCTCAGTCAACTCCTCGATTTGTTTTGGAATTTTGGAGACGCTCCGATCTAACTCGTCAATCCTCCTATCAATCATCTCGATTACTATAAGCTTGTCCGCAAGAAGTCCCATGTTAGGGATCACGTTCTGACAGAGATAGGCCCTGATGTCCATCTGTGAGCGGCTAGTTTCAGCCATCGCTCAAATACCTTCCAGACTGTATTCGATCCTCGTGATGTATAGCTGCCTCCACATGCAGTGCTCATTAAACCTTGCATGTAAAGGTTGAGAATAGTGAAGAACGACTGGATAAAGATGTTGTCATCTAGTCCATGATAGGGACACTTCTGCAAGATGTCCTTGAACCATTCCTAAGCATCACAAGAGGCTTCATTGGGTAACTGGGAAAAGTTGATAATATGCATCCTCATCATGTTAGTCGTACACAGGAGTAGAACTTCTTCAGAAACATGTCCTTAAATTGGGCATAAGTGGTGATTGTAACTCCCAAGTTCTTTACCCAATAGTTGGCTTTGCCACACAAGGCAAATGGAAGGGTTGTGAGCCTAATATAATCCCAAGTAAGATTAGGATGTCTAAGGTTAGCACAGACGAGCTTGAAGTCCCTTAGGAATGCATATGGCTCCTCAGAAGCATTCCCATCAAAGTGTGGCAGCATGTTATGAAATTGCGGCTTCAACTCAAAATCAACTGGGGGTTCAGCCGGACTCAAGTAGTTCTTAATTCTATATTGTCCAGGGTTGTATGCCGCATCCATTAGTGGATCGACCCCAACATTGAGATGTCCTAACCGAGCTCTGAGTAATGCTTGTTGCTGCTCAGATGTAGCTAATCTGGCTACTACCATTCTCATCGGGTCTTCAGGGTGTTCTTCTTCCTCTTCTTTCTTCCTTGTAGGAATTTTACTTGAATCTTCTTTTGGGCATGAATCATCAATGTGGTCTTTATTAGAAGAGGTTTTAGGCATGATGATATTCTCACCGATGTGAAGGTCTTCCTCAGTGAGGTGGGAGGAGAGAAAGGGAATGGTTTGAGAGTAATCATCCCGAGAGTAAGTGATCTTGGGCTCAAGAGGGTCTTGAGTCAACGTTGGCCCAAGTTGCGCTTGGGCCTTTGAAGATGTACTTCTTGGAGGGTTCAACGAAAGATTCACAATGTTTGAATAAATGCTCCCCCGAATTAGTCATTTTCGATCGCAAAAGAGCCGATTAGAACACGATATTCAATGAGGTTCTAGTTCTACGGAGCACTTGAATGTACGGAAAATACTCACACAATACAACACAATTCAAAACCTCAATATCACCAACTCAACACGTGATGGCCGTAAAGGTTCGACCAAATTATCTGGTCAGTTTTAGTTGGTGATAAATGCAAGTCTTGAAAGATTAATGAGCTGTTGGATGCATGTACTTCCCTACTGACTGGCTCGGTTATTACAACTAGTTGGACCTACTTTCAGCAAGTATAGGAGTAAGTACACACCCTATAAATACAGATACCCATTCCTTGACAACAAAGCCTTATAAGGTGTCCTCTAAACCTCCCACTTTGCTAAGGAAATCCGGGTCATTTACTAGCTGCATGTAGATCCTCACTGAGAAATAGCTAATCTCCTAAAAAGAATGAAGTAGTAGCCTGTAAAAAATCCTAGCTTGGCTCTATCCTAGTGTCGTCTCTCTCTCACATGCAAGTAAATCATACAATGAGGGCTTTGTGCACCCGTAAAACAAGGTTCTATTTATACCAATTTTTTAAATCGACCTGCTAACTTCAATCCCAATTTTAAAGTTAGTTTGTGACTTGAAATTTAATTAGAACACACAAGCATGTCTACCGTTCAATCCTAATTTCCTTTTCGGTCTTAATTGTAAAACAAGAGAGGAATCAGAAATTAGAATGCAAACGTGAAAAAATGATGCATGCTCAGAAGAAGGGATACGTACAGTGACTCCCAGCACTCTCCATGCGTTATGCAAAACTGAATTTTTAAACACTAAATGCATGCAGATCAAGTAAACCGCATCTAAACACGATATAATTAGCGGGGAATATTTGAGTTAATTTGAGCTAAGTACTGTGTGTCCATGTGTGTCTCATTATTCTTAACACATATGTGAATCTTCTAAGATATGTGTGGCCTAAATTACGATGAGCACAAACAAATATTATGTTAAACTATAGTATGTCTATCCTTTACTTCGCCACTCAAGTCGAGCCCCAACCTCATCGAAGAGTGAATAAGTCTCGACACATCACAAAATAATGTCCAAGTCTCTTTTTAGATGTACGATCTCTCAAACAAGATCCACTATAAATGAGCAAATTACTAAAATTATTACAACACAATAATTACAAAAATTCTCTCAACATGAATTGAAAATTCCTTGATCTTCAGCAGTCAGCGCGCGTAACGTCCGTCGACCTCTGATGCACTCCAAGTCCATCGGGACCTCGCAATGAAAATAAAATTTATATTAGAGAAATAGATGACAAAATATATACAAAATTGAACAGAAAAATAAATGCAAGAAAAGAAGAAAAATGGATTAGTTACAAGATGGCACGGGGGTCAGACTACCGTGTGAGAGAAAACATAAATCAAAATTTCTTAATTAAAACCCTAAGCTGTTTGCGTCCCCGACAACGATGCCATCTGATTGGTCCACTAGATACGTGATATAATTTTTACTTGTTGTAATACAGGTACTTAGTGAATCAGTCAGAACTAAGAAAAGATCTCCAAGAAGAGGACTCGGATCAAAATTATATCCCGGGCAAGTTCGGGGTCGAATACACGTAGGCAAAGGAAAAACTTTGGGTAATTAGGAATACTTAGGTCTAGTTTTTAAATGTGGATTTTTTTTGTTATTTTTTTAAGCAAAACTAATACGAATGCAAAATAAGGGTGAATTAAGCAAATAAGAAAATACACAACTTAGCCAAATTAATTTTAAAACAGAATTAATTTAATTTAGCCAAATTATATTTTTTCTACAAACCTAATCCAGTGATGAGTGAAACACATATTTTTTTGGAATTTTATGGATTATAATGCAACAATGAAAAATGCACACTTTTATGGGATTTTTTCACAATTTTTCACAAAAACAGAATGCAAAAGTTAGGAAACTTTTACTGGAATATAAACATAGTGCAATGAGTCTACAGTAATTTTATTGGATATTTCTGAGAATATATGAACTTTTTATGGATTTTTAATGGAAACAGAGGGACCATGAGTAATTAATTCCTAATAAATCCAAAATGTCAATTCATCCAGTAAGCTAATTATCTTGAAAAGGTATTTATATGGGGAATCCTGGAAAGTTGGAATTTAGCAAAATAATATCTGTTGATTTAATTAAAAATAATTTACGAAAATCACTTTATAATTTATTTAAGGCATAGAACAACTCTAATTAAGATGAAATTTGGACCATAATTAAACCATTTTTAAGACTCATTTCCAATTTTTGAGGAATTTTGGAGCAATTGTGAGTCAAGCATGAATTTAAGAGCCTAGATTGGGTAAAATATGAAAGTTTCAATAAAATAGTTGTAGTTAATTACCTAAAAGTCACAAAAACACAAATAAATAGCCAAATGGTAGACAATTAGTTGCTCAATACCATGACATTTTTCATTAAATAAAATTATGCAATATGGAAGTCTAATTTAATACATGAACATAAGGTTATTCGTGCAATTACAGAAAAGAAAATGACAATACAAACTGTATACATGGGCACTTTTGGAATTAAGAAAACATACATGGTAAACTTTAAAATTTTTACAAAATAAAAACAAAATGAGGAAAGGACCTTCTTCTTTAGTTGTTTAGGGCATGATAGGGGACAGCTGAGTGGTGGTCCACACGTGGGCGGAGGATGAGGGGGTTGGTGGCGGGGCATCGCGGCCCCCGCATGGACGGCAAGGAGGTCCTGCAGGTTGGAGACTGGCTGCTGCGCGTGAAGGGGAGCGGTCGTGGCTAGGAATGAAGTTGCTAAACGATGGAGGTGCGATGTTGCGGTAGCAAACAACGCAATAGGAGGGGCGCGTTGGCTGCAGGTGGCTTGCACGACTACGGGGCGGAGGTGAGCGGATCGCACGTGGGCGTGGGCGGTGGAGTGGTCCAGTCGAGGGAGGGTTGTGTTGATAGAGGCCACGACCAGGAGGCTAGAGGGCGGTGATGGTTGGAAGGTGGCAGCTAGCGGTGATGGCTAGAAGGGGTCCCGACCAGTGGTGCGTCGGTGGCCGACGACAGCACGGGTGGAGCCGTCCACCTGCTACGTTCTTCTCCTTTTTTTATTTTTTTGTATTTTTTATGTGTTTTGATTGAAAGTTTTTTTAATTTAATTTTTTTAATTTTCGTAAAAATGGAATAAAAAATGCAAATACGATGGAGTGGTGGTGGTGACGATATGAAATATGAAGATGATAAAGTAGAACAAATGAAGAGGTGGTGAATGTCTTGTCATAAAAAAATATGAAAATAAAAATGATGTCGAAGGATAAAAAGAGAACTTACCTACAATGGAAACGGTCGCCTATGGTGTGCTCACAAGAAGCAGCGATGAGCTCGAACAACACATGGAGGGCAGCTGCGACGTTGGCCTGAATGCCAATGGATCTCACTAGAGAGGAGGCGGTCGTCGCTCGACCACGGTTATCTTACTGTCATCGATTCAACTCACAGAGCTCGGACTCTCTCACACATAAAGGTGGATGGGCAAAAATAAGGATGAAGTGATAAATAAAAAGAGAAGCGAAATGGAGGTTAGAAAGGTGGTGGAGTTGAATGGGAGGTTAGATTGAAAGTGGAGTTGAATAGGAAGGTAGATGAATGGTGAAGTTGAATGGTGCTTAATGGAATAAGAGAAGTTATTGTAGAGAATGAGAGTTAAATAAAAGTAGGCTATAAAAAAGGGAGAATAAAATAAAGAGAGAAAAAATGGAGAATTTACAAAAATAAGACAAACAATATGTACATATTTTTACTTTTTTAATTTTAATTTTTTCTGTATTTTAATAAAATAGATTTATAAGATAAAATTAAAATAAAATACTGGAAATAAAATACAACACAAAAATGATTTTTTGGATTTTTTTGTAATTACGAAAATTAAATAAAAAATGAGAAAAGAAAAAATATGTACAATATATACAATGTACACATAGGTCCCAAAACCCAAATTTTGCAAATGAGCTCCAATTTTAATGAAACCACTTTTATTGGATAGATAATTTTCTAACTTAAACTTTAAAAGTGAGTTTCATGAATTTGGAGTTCATACGGAGAGGTAACGTTGAGAAGTTAGACTTTGCAGCCTTTTCTCTTTGGGATCTAGGAGTATTTATTTGACGTGGAATTTATTTTGAATTTTTATATTTTTATATAAATTTTTAAAAATAAGTCAGAGAAAGAACTAGTCAAAATGAAGTTGAAATGAAAGTATTAAAAATACGTGAAGTTTTGAGCTATTTACATGTGAAAACTCCTTTATTTTGTAGCTTTTTTATTGTTAATTTATTTTATACAATATAATGGAAAATACTTAGTGTATTTTATTTACAAGAGTCATTTTATTAATTTATTAATTGTATTGATATTTATTTGAGATTTTACTCAGGGATTTTGCTAAGATCAATATATTGAGATGATGAATCGTGGATTCATCAGTAACAGTCACGGGATGGTTTACAATCATCCTCTAAGAAGATATGATACGAGCACAAAGCTGGACTAATCCCATGAAGGTCCGAAATATTCCATCCAATGGCCTTGTGGTTTCTCTCAAGAACCTGTAACTCACGAGATTCTTATTTATTGGTCAACTGCGAGATGAGGATGGCCAGAAACATTTGAGGGGGGGGGGCGCAAGGAAGCAGACTTCAACGTTAATGGTAGAGCGTAGAGATCAGGTGGGCTCTGAATCGGCTCTGTGAAAACCTCTGTAACTACACTTATAGAAGGTATATGATATGCACTATGTGAACTATCCTTCATGGCTACTATTGGCTCAACAAGTAAAACCTCATAAAGATATCTGCTCAGAAAGGATCGGCTCATCAGGATGCTCATAAATTTATGTAAGTTCATAAACAATGGACTCATATATCTCAGTAATAATCTCATAAAGATGTCTCTCATCAGTGCATAGCTCATAAAAATCAGCAAGTAGCTCAGATATCTCAGCCGGAGGTGTATCAGTAATCAGCTTAGAAAGATGTACCAACGGAATTTCAGAATGTACCTCCAATCTCTCAAATAGATCCTCAGAAATCAGCTCAAACTGCCCATCAGCAAGCACATCAGTAGGATCAACAAAGGAACTCATGTCAATTGTGCTTTCCAGAAGGTCCGTCTGGGAAAGGAACTCTTGGGTATCTATGAAATCAGTAAAAAGATCTGTTTCTCTAAACTTGGAAAGAAAATCACAGTCCTTAGGATATTGTGTAACTGACTCTCTCATCTATTGTTGTCAGTGGCAGTGAATCCCTAGGAATGTGATCGTCTCAATTTTTACCTTGTCACTACTGAGTGAAAGATGATATCTTGGTCATTCAGAGGAACGGTCGACCTAGTATGATTGAGGTATGGAGTAACGGTGCATGTGTGTCCATATCCATGGCAACAAAATCAACAGGTATTTCATTCCTTGCACTATTACAATAGCATCCTCTAAAATGCCCATCGACCTCTTGATCAATCTATCAGCAAACTGAAGAATCATCCCAGTTGATATAAGAGGTCCTACCCTAAACTCAGTGAGTAGAGAGGATGACATGAGATTAATGGAGGAACCACTATCGAGAAGAGTGCGATCAAATTCTTGATCAGATATATTTCAACGAATGTGAAGTGCTCCCTTATCTTTCTTTTTGGGTCGCCATGGTCAAGATATGTTTTTCTGTCTTCTTTCGTCTGTTTTTGCTAGGTTTGGTGCTTTTGATTTCATGCTTCTTTTAGTCCATTTTCACTACTTGTATGTATTCCATGGCCTTGAGGAGTGGCATCTCTTAAAAATATGTTCTGTAAGATCTCAACCACTCCAGGATCATATAGGGTTGTTTTTAAATTTTGGTATTTCTTTATTTTATTTAATACTGAAGGAAACGGCACAAAATTAGAAGAAACATTAAAGTGATTATTCAAAACAACATCCTCATATATAATAGGATAACCAGAATCATTCTGTACAGTTTTATCCAAAACGGGGGTAGAAGAAACAAAATCAAAAAATAGGATGGGTTGCTGATGGAGGTGTAGAAGAAGAATCCATGACTGGCGTTCTCTCCCTCTACGTTGACGGTGAACTACGTATGACTTGTAAAGGTGATGGTGGTAAAGAAGAATATGGTGAAACTCCATGCCCGGTGCTGCTACACTGGGTCCTTGCACTTATGATGAAGAAGATGATGTGGATGGTGAAGACCTCTCACTGGCTTGATCTCCCAATCCTAACGGTTGTAAAGGTGGTTGCAATCTCCTACTGCTACTTAGATGAATGGCATCAGATAAACATGTAAAATCAAGGGCCAAACCTTTCTTAGGTGTGGATGGATCAAGGGCTACCAGCTCCTTGCATCTGAAATTGTTGGGATTGGCTTCGACCTGTGATGGGATTGGTGTCTTGGTAGTGGTCAGGTCGTCAAGCCTTTGAGTAAGGTCATTCATATTCTTCATCAACAGTGCTAACTGATAAAGTGTTGGATTCACCAAAGGTGCCTCTGGATGCTCAACGATAGGTTGTCATTGAGGTTGTTAGTGAGGAGGCTACCGGTATCCATACTACTAATAATGGGGAGGAGAAGGATGTGAATATTGTTCGTATAATGCAGATTGTTGTTGTTAGTAAGGTTGTGGAAAATAAGCAGACTACATCTATTGTTGGCTATGTCTCCAGTTCTGGAACTGAGGTGGAGACTGAAAGTGAGGTTGAAACTGGTGTAGCTGATATTGTTGTGGTCTGCCTCCCTGAAACTGGTGGACGGGTCTTTAACCCTGCTGGGAACCCAACAGGCCATGCCCTGACAGACAGGGCTGGTTGCATTGTCGGTCGAACCAGATATCTTTTACCTCTTGAGTGATATATGGAGGTGGATCCTGCTGCTTAGGAATATATGGATGTTCATGCTGGTACGGTATAATCTATTGTAAATGATATGGAACCTTGTCAGGAGTATGCATGCAATAAACATGTTGAATTATGGATGGTCCTCCAGTACTCTATTGGGTGGTAGTGGAAGAAGTCTACTCCCGGGCAGAAGTGTTGGCTACTATACTCGCACTCCGGCATGTGTTGATGGTACTCATATGAAGCTCCAGAAGATTTTTTATCTCATCCATCTTATCTGGGTTCTTCGTCCTCAATTCTATCACTTGGAGCCTCTCCAACTCCTTAGACCATTTTTAATTTATTTATACTTTGGATAGGTGATTTCCTATGATGGTCAGATCAGAACTATCCACCCTATCCACTTCATGTGATGTTGTCATGTTGACAGCCTTGTGGGGAATGAAAGGAGAAGTGACAGGATGCTTCTAGAGTACACATGAAGAAGAAAGAGATGTAGAGCTCTCTGCTATCTCCTCAAAAGTCTAATATAGGACATCCTTGTACTTAGTGAAGTGACTTCCCCCACAAGCGGCATCTACCAGCTTCTTGTTCTCGTGACTCAAACCCCTAAAGAAATTTTGTACAAGACTTCTCTTCAGAATATCATGATGGGGGCACTTCTCCGTTAAATCTTTCAATATTTCCCACGCCTTCTCAATAGGCTCATGGGACATTTGGGAGAAGTTTTCTATCAGTGATCGTATTTGGTTGAGGCATCCAATTGGGTAATATTTGCTTAGAAAATATAGATATCAACTCTTTCCATGTAGTGACAACTTCTCCTAAATGATTTACCCAATAGAAGGCCTTGTTCATCAAGCTAAATGGAAATGTCATCATCTTCACTACCTCTAACGGGTTTCTAGGGTAATGGATCGTGCTACAAATGTGATTGAATTATTGGAGGTGCACATATGGTTCTTCATTGCTATTTCCATGAAATATGGGGAGTAAAGGTAAGATAGTGGGCTTAAGCTTGAAATGTCCACGAATCGCAGGAATTTGAAGACATGTATTTGTTTTTCATGCTCCTGGATTATAGGATTCTCTTAATGAGAGCTTAGCCACTTGCTCTATAGGTTCCTCTCCCACATTCCCACCTCCTCCATGGTTTCTATCCTCCTCTCTCCTATCTTGCCTCAGCTCGAGAATTATATATCTCAATGAATATTGGAAGTCAACCAATTCTATCAACTGAGCTTGAATGGATTGAATGGAGGTTAACATGGTACATTTGATCTCGGTTTGCTCAGACATGGCACCTTTTCCCATAGGTGGCAGGAAGTCCACAATTTCGATTTCTGCAAGTGTAATCTGCAATGGATTAGTCTTCACAAATGATGGAGTCCCAAATGATAGTCCAATATTAGAGTTAATCAAGAACAATGGATTGATTGATGAGGTAAAGGGTGAAGTGGAGAAAGAGGAATACTCAAGAAGTGAGTATCTCTGAGTAGAAGATGACTAGTTAGGAGCGTAGAATGAGTTCGTAGAGTTCGAACTAGAAATGCTCCAAATCAACATCTTCGATATGAAGAGTCAAGATGCGAAAACACAAAATTCAAACAAGAAGAGAACGAGTAGAAAGCATAGAGGGTGCGGAAGGATATCTATCACTAGCAATCAAAAACAATACAAACTCCCAATTCATCAACTAACACAAGCCGAGATCGTAAGAGTTCGATCTTTTATCATTTATTGTTTAATTGGTGATAAGTTTTCCTAGAGACTGGCCTGAATTCTTACGACTAGTTGCATCCATTTTCAGCCAGTATGGGTGTATGTACGGGCCGTAAAATGGCTACCCATTACTTAAGGATGGAGCCTTAGACCGTGTCCTTTAAACCACCCACTCTGCTAAGGAAATACGGACCGTAAAACGGCTACCCATGTTCCCTCACCGAGGAGTAGCTAATCGTTTGTTAGAATTAGTAGTCTAAATGAAAATCCAGAGCTTGACTCTATTCTAATGTTTGTCTCTCAGTCACTCTATAAATAAATTCGAACAATGAGAGGGTTACTATCCCAAAAAAATTATGATTGTCCTTACGCATAGTTTTAGGGTCAGTTTTCTTTAGCAATAACAATTTTATAAAGTTATCACTTTTTTGGTTTTTTTTCAATGAATTGACTACTGAATTTCCAATTTCCTTTTTAGATTGCGGGCGAAAACTAGGGAGGAAGTAGAAAATGCAAATGCATGATGAAATTCAATGATCCATGCATGGGATAAGAGATGCATTCCTTGTCGCCAACACTCTTCATGCAGGGTAATCCGTGTAGAATTTAAATACAAAAAATAAACTAACCTATATGATGCACGAGAACTATCCTACACATAACTTCTATTAGCAAGGAAGAACCTGTTAATTTGACCAAATTACACTCTACTCTATAGGTACAAAAATTCTTATTTAGGGCTTTGGACCTAATTAATTTATCAGGCTCAAGCAAGATAATAAAGCATATCACCAAGGGCTCAAGCACATAAAACCACGTGAAATAAAGAAAAAGAAGGCGATGAAAACAAAACCAGTGACGTCCCCCAAGTGCACCGACACTTGGCGAAACAGACACTGCACACAAGGTATATAATATCCATTTACAAGAGTTTTGAATGAATAAAATGCTAAAATCTATCTATGTGAAATTCTACAAATAATTGGTCTCCTTCAAATCTTCTTCTAATCATCGTACACTCTCCTGTGGCTTGGTGAAGAATCAAGTTGCATGTGTCAGTGCTCATAAGAATGTCACCCTCGCTTGTCGAGCCCTTGCAATAAAGAGATAACAAAAGAATATGTAAGAGACACAATTGTATAAATATGAAAAAAAAAATTAGAAATGAATAAAGTGAATATGAATATTGAAATGAATGCAAGAAGATATAAACAAGGATAAGGAAGAAAACAAGTATAAACAACCTAGAATAATATGTCAAACGAAAAATCTAACTACCCTCATCGTGCCTTCACAGCAACGGTGCCATTTTGTTGATTAAGGAAATCGGGGTTTTAATTAATTAGAATTAATGAGCAATGTCGTTGCAACCATAAAATTCCCTTAACAAAAAAATATTTAAATCTCAAGCAAAAATCAATAAAGAAAATGTATCAAGAGAATTTACTATTTAATTTACCTGTATAGCTAACAGGATCGAACTTAGGGAGGCTACACAAATCTCAAGGCTTATTCTATGCAATGGAAAATAAATGAATGGTTGAATGAATCTTTATGCACAATATGCTTGGTTGTTGTATTTTCTTTTGGATTTTGAATTTTTTTATCGAATTTTAATTTTATTTTTATTTGATTTTCTTGATTTTTATATTTTTATTTTATTTAATTTTGGAAAAGATTTTTTTATTTTTTTTAAAATAATGGAAAAATTACAGAAAAATAAAGAAACCACTCAAATAATCTTTTTGTATTTTTCAATTGTATCAAAAATAGCCAAATAATTAAACTAAAATTATCTTTTGGTTTTTAATAAATTTTAGATTTTTTTTGTAATTTTTAACAATTTTCCACAATTTTAAAGAATTTAGTTAAATCAAAATTTGGGAATTAAATAACTAGAAAATAAAAGGAATATTTTTGGAATCTTGAAATAACAAATAATTTCAGAAATGGGTGAAATATATATTGAATGAAAGATATTTTTATATTTTTCAGTGAGCTATTTTATGATTTTTTTGGATTTTTTATTGATTCTATCATTTTATTATTTTTAAGAGTTTTATGATTTCTATGGTTTTTATAAAGAATTAAAATGCAAAAATTGTACAAAAATTAAATTAATTAAAAGAAACTCGTAGGAATTGTGTTAGATATTTTATGCAATGTTTTTCTTTTTGATTGATTTTATAATGCAAACAGGGAATTTTTATGAGGTTTTTGAATTTTAATATATAATAAAAAAATGAAAATGCAAAATGCAATTGATGGATGCAAGATGGATGCAACAAGAACTTACATAAATTTTTGGGAATTTTTAAAGTTGTTTTGAGATTTTTTATTTAATTTTTAACATGCAAAACAAACACAGACTAAAAGGGACCTAATTGCAATTAATTAAAGTTTGCATATTATATGATAACAAATGAAAAAGTGATAGGGATAAATATGCAAAAAACCCAACAAAACACGTGCAAGTTCAAGTACGTAGCACTGGATTGTACTAGAGTGTAAATCAAATAGTTTCGGGGTCTAAATAGTAACACAAAATTTGCAGACAATATCTTTCAAATAACCCAAAGAATCACATGTCAAACACATAATATAGTTCAAGCATTACTAATATGCAGATAATTTAAAGTGCATGATTGTTGAATCTCGTATTCATCATGATAAAATCGACATATTAAACTCCTTGTTTAAATAATCCAATAAAAATCATTGATAATTCATTCATTTTATCTTGTATTATATTATACTGAAACAATGTTTAATTAACCTATATTTATTTTAATACTTACTCTTATTTTCCTTGTTTCTAATTCTCATTAAAAACCCATAAAAATTAGAGTTAAATAATTGTCTATAGTTTCCCTAACCTTTAATAGAGACAAAAATTACACAAAATATCAAAACCCAAAAAGCGGTGTTTTTATCCCTTTAAAAATACCCTCAAAATACACTTTTGTCTAAATTGTCTTTTTTGGCTTTTTGTCCAACATGAAACTTGTAGATCTCATCGAGATCCACAACTATCATGTTTTGACTTTTTCCTAATTTTGCCACTAACAATTACTTTTAGGTTTATCTTTATTTTTATTTTTCAAAATTTCTGATTGGGCCACGTGGCACCCTCTAGGCCGCCCACGTGGCCCACCACCTCTCTCATGACCCATCACCCTTCTGGCCATTGGATCTCGCTCTCCCGCCACCATCTTGGCTGCCCATTCCTGCTTCACCCACAACTGTTAGATCTCACCACCCGATCAAATCAGAATTGCCCCCTTCCACCTCAAACTCAGTCGACTGTTCCTGCTCTTATCCTACGCCTCTCCTAGTTCCACGTCACTCACTCCAGCCCCCACCGTCGGATGGGACCCTAAGTTCCATCTGAATCGTTCACCCATACCTTTACCCATGTCATTGGATGAGATACCCATATCTCATACTAGTCATATGCATGCGCTTTACTCTCTACCACCCGATTAGATCAAGAGATCTGATCTCCGCCCTCCGCCAGCGCCTCCACCCGAGCCGTTGGATTATAAGATCCAACGGCTATCACTCAACATCCTCCTCCAGTCAACCCCCTCCCCAACTACACCTCACAAACGCCCTTCACTCTTTCCATTTTTGCGTCATTATCACTACCCCTCTCCACTCCCTCAACGGCTCCACAAGTCGCATGCCCATTCGCCATCCTCATGCATACATCGGTACCCCCTCCATCACTCCTACAGTTGTTCAGAATCTCCCCGCCACCACGCAACTCCCGGTGAGACCTAATATAAATCAAATGCCTCCACGCTATGTCACTCCCATCCATCATTCAAGGGAGTTGTGGCCCACCTTCCTCTGCCTTCCAGTGATAGAGGAGGGCGGTGTCGAAGCAAGGACAACCCTACTCCCAGGTGAGATAAATGGCTGACTGCCATGTATGCTCCACTCCTCTAGTGGATGCACGAGCATCGAGGCACGATTGCCCTCATCGTATGACGAACCCTAGCTCCAAGGAGTTCAGCCTAGATTGCCTACCTCCACTCCTTTCTCCATCCTTGCTTCAGCCATGTACTCTACCTTTTTTTCCTTGTATTTATTCTATTTATCTCGTCGTATGCCATCACCATCACCCTCGCCTAACCACCATCGCATCTCCACCACCCATCAATCATCCACACTGACCACCCCACTCACATCTTTCCATTCTCCAGAACCACTTCTACTCCGACCCACCTTATTCCCTGCTCCACCGGAGAAGAAGCTCCTTTCCACCGCCCCCTGTTGCCCACGGCCCTCCATTCGCCTCACTCCATCCACACTTGCACACTTGCACGCTTCAGTTATTCCCTAATGTCTCTTGCAGGTCGTATCTTCAATAGCCAGAGCTCTGCAAGAACTCTTGATCTTCGACGAGGTTCCATCATCATGCCCTTCTTGGACCACCCACGCATCCTCCTCCGTCAGATCTTCATTGTCAACACTCCTGGGATATTCCTGGAGCTCCAGCATGCACGGAGGGATGAGGCGGAGCTCGAGCAGCCTCACCAACATCTGATATCGTCGCCCGCTCATAGAGGAGGAGAATAGCTGAGACGGTACATGTGTCGTTGGATGGCACCTCTCTAGTGGCCATCCAACGACCCAAGTGGAGTCATGTTGCAGCAGCCAGACTAGCAGGCTACGGTGTCCAAGCCTAATGCTGAACCAAGCAGCACCCGCCACGTGTCCCCTGAAGCTGCGACGCCTCCCGAGCCTAGCCCCCTCCATGCATGGCACGTGAGGGCTGGGTCATTTGCACCGACGACACTGAAAAGTTTGGAAATTTCATTTTGGTCCCCAGGTGTGTGCCTCACGTGCGTCGCTGGTATTTTACAGGGAGGATATTCGGATTTTACAAAATTGTTAATAGGTCCCTGCGCTTAATTGGTGAAATTGTAAAGGACACCTACTATTTTTTTAAAAATTGCATATAGGTCCCTCAGGGACCTATTTGTAATTATTTATCTTTTTTCCCACATTTTTATTACATTTATGCCCTTGCACTGTTTACTTCATATCTTGAGAATTTTCATTCCAAATTGTATGATTTTAGTGTCATTTTGAAGTACGTTTCATCATTTATTTTATGACATAATTTAATCAAAAATTGGACAGTTAATTAAAGAGCGAGTTTTTGGTTGATATATAGTGTACCTTGCTCAAATGCCTTGCCATTAAATGGATGTTTGCTTGTAATTTTTATGATCCATTTGACTCTGAATCTAAATCATTATTTGTCCTCATTTCCTCAAGGGCTTATTTATAATTTATCTTTTGCATGTTTATCTCCTGTATTCGTTCATTCTGACATGCATCATCTTATAATTGCATTAAAAATAAAATAAAAATATATGCATCACCCTGTGTGTCATTTCATCTGCATTTTATTGTGTGCATCTGCATGAATACCTAAAATTGAGAAAATAATCACACCTAAAATAAAATTTGATAAATATATTAAAGAGGCTTGTGTCCCTATGTTCAACCTAGGTAGACTTGTCAATTATAAATATTCCACAACATTCAAAGGTTGTGGTTTTTACTGAACCAAATTTTCCTCCTATACTACGACAATTATCAATTATTAAAGAGGCAGATTTTGATGTTCATCAAGGATATAAAATAAAATTGTTCAAATAAAGACAAGACGATACATGTCCTCGCAGGGACTTATTTTAAAATAAAATAAAGATAAGGGCATAGATGCAATTGTACTCTTAAATGATGTGGTGCAAAAGACGGTAGGATGGCGATGTGGCTTGGATCTGATGGTGGAGATTGAATCGATATCGAAGGGCATCAATCAGAACTAGAGCTTTGATCTCGTGGCTAAAGATGGGGGCTTTTTGCACGACCACCTCATCAATTTTGGAGGCCATGTTCTTAATCTTGCAGTTGTAAGGTCCTCTAGAAAAACTATGAAGCACAAGGCATCCCTTGAACTTTGATTAAGCAAATCTTGGTCGTCCTCTGCCTGGATAGGATGCTAAATAGTGGAACATCTTCCTGAGCTCCTCCTCTATCGATCGATGGGAATGATGGAGCTCGAAAATTTGCAGGCATGGATCTTGGGGTTGGTTTAGGTTTAGCTATTGGTGAACCCCTAAATCTTATTCCTTTGCTCTGAATCGTGTTTTGAGACCTGCAATTTGAAGCTCATGCAAGGAGGTATCCTCTGGCCAATACATTAGGTCAAGAACAAGGACAATAATGGATGAATGAGGGTCTCCGGAGAGGTGTGGTCGGAGGGAAGACCGAATCTCAGATCTGGAAGAATCCAAGGATGTTCACATGGTGGAAGGTTTGGAGAAAGACACGGTGCATGTGCTGGCATAGTCGGTAGGGGTCGATAATGATTTGAACTCCTCTGATCATGCAGATCGAAAGATGAAAATGGAACTCTGATCTAAGTGATTAGGATGGAATCAAATCAAAACATGAATATTGAATTGAAGATAAAACATCTAAGATACTTGAAGAATAGAATAAAGGGAAGGAATCACCTCGATTTGCTGCAGGTGGCGGAGAGCTGGAGACGTGGTGGAAGACTCCGACGACATAGTTCGATCACAGCCTATATACGTTTCTCTCACACTCCTGGTCATGGCGAATGATATCTATCACTTACAACACTCTCCAGGACTTGATCTCAGGGAGGAAGACGACCAAAAGACCGATCAAACACTCACCAAAGGTGGAGGGGTAGTATTTATAGGTTGAAGTTCGGAAAGGTCTGAATTAGAATTGCAAGCAGATCAAGGTGAGAATGGAGGAATGGTTTGGTTGTAGAGAGAGATAGGATTGAATGAGCGATGATAATGGAGAAGGGAGCGGGAGCAGTTAATGAGTAGGGTGGATGGGAAAAAAGGATGAAGTAATGATGGAAGCAGATCAGCGGGCGAGTAGACGAATACTGGGGAGTTGATCCGGGTCAACAGACCCAGGTTTGGCCAATCAGAGCATGCGTTTAATACAACCAAAATAGGGAAAATGACAAAACATCAAATAATAGCTAAATAAATGAATTAAAAATAAAAAATGAATTTATTTAATTACATAATATAAGTAAAAATGTTAAGAATAAATTATAGTTAATTTTAGCGATTTTTTATTAATTAAATAATGTATATACAAGGGTTAAAATAAATACAAGGTGTCATTTATAGGTATGTATACCTATATATACAAGGTTCATATTTTTAATTAATTATTTATACAAATGTATACATAATATAATATTTTATTTATTACAATACAAGGATTTTAATTATATTTTATTTTATTTTTAAGAGACAATTTATTAAGTTAATTAAATATATGCATGATTTTATTTTTGTTCACTTTTGATTTTGTGATTTATATTTGTTTTTTATTTTTGTTAAATACAATATTTCCAAATATGCACAAGAAAATAAATAATTAAATAATATACATAGTGTATATAAATATTTTATACAATAATACCCTATTTGGACACATTTCACACCTTAACTTTGAATTTTATAAAATCACATCCATTTTAAAGATAATTTAATTTGGAGTTCGGGTGGAATAAATATTACTCTTGAATGTTTGAACTTTGTGGCTTTTGGAGAGTGATGTAATTTACTCAATATATCCAAATTTTGTGTTGCATTTATTTTCATTATTTACAAGATGATTTCATTCACAAATTTCAAGAGGAAAAAATGATTATTTACATGCGACGAATAAATCAATGGAAAAGTGTGTAATATAAACAACATTGTACATATTATGAAGATATACAAGTGACACTGAATTTTCAGGATTTTTGGCCTTATCTACCCCTACTTTATTCCTTGACAATCAGGTCAAGTCTTGACCTTCTCGCAAGGTTTGATTTAGCCTGATTTATTGCATATATACAATCTCTTATTTTCATTATTTTTCATTTATTTCTTTCTTTTTTTATTTTAGATTAAAATTGTGACTAATATATAACATTTATATCATAATTAGGGTTAGTTAAAGAATGAAATTAGTGATATTTAAATGTGTTTTATAAGGTACTTTAAGCTAAAATAAATGAATAAAGATGATGAAATGCGAATTCATCCACAATAAACCTAAAATGACGCTCAATCAATAAGTACAATGAGCTAAAATTTATTATACCCTACAAAATGATATGTATAGTATGCAAATGTAGGAGTCAAATTACAATGGAGCAACGGGGATAGCCACAAAAATTTACAAAAAGAGATAAATAAATGTTGTGTTTGTATAGGGATTTTTTACTTTTTTGTGGGTATTTATATTATTTTTTATTTTTCATTTATATTTTTTTATTTTTAATTTTATAAATTTTATATTATTTTTATATTTTACGATTTTTAGTTTTCTGTTTAATATATGTAATAGGTATACATATGTATCTATATATATATATATATATATAATATAAATATTACACATACTATATATAATGAATATATGTACAATATGGGAAATACCCTAAAGAGCTGTCCTTTTTATTTTTTAGGGTTTCTAATATTTTTGGGTATTTTAATAATACTAGTATTACTAATAGTATAGGTATATATAGCTATATTTGTAAAATATAAGCTTTTATAATTATAGATATAACAATAAATGCTCTAATTTGGTAAAATAGAATGTTTTTGTCTTTTTTTATATTTTTCTTTATTTTAGCATTTTTTTCATAGATTTTATTATTTTTTTCTTTTTAGTTGATTAAAAAGTTCAAAATAGTAAGTAATAATAATATATCAGATAGTTTTGGAAGTTAAAAATTATTAAATATCTCAAAATTTTCAAAAAACTCTTTTTAATTTGTAGTATATAATACAAATAAATATAATAAACCAAAACTAGTATTTTTTGGATTTTTAAATAACATTTATTAGCTTTTAGGATTGTTCAATTTTTAGTATTTTCTTTCGTATTGTTTAGTGGTTTAGGGTATGGAGCTATAAAATACAATAATATAAAATCTATTTTTTTTGAATTTTTCAAATCATTTTTATATTTTTTTGTATTTTAAAATGCAATAAGGGAATAAATACATTATTTTTATTTTTAAAACTAGAAATACTTTTAATTGACTTATAAAAGTATATGTGATTTAATATAAGTCCAGGCACTTAAAATATTTTTCTAATATTTTAGATGCAACGTAGTATTTTTATTTAAGCAAATACTAGAAATAGATATTATTGTATTAATAGGGACCTAAATGTAACTTAAATAAACCTAGCAAGCATTCCAAAACAATATGTAAAATACATGGCCTCTATGCAAAAATGCCAAATATATTCTATTATATACACCTTATTGGGGTATAAAGCAATATTAAAAAAGATACAAGGCAGCTTACAAATTTTCTAAAAGTTATAATAGAGAAATACAAACTTTAAGGGCTAAATAATAATAAAAACCCATGAGGGGGTCCCTGCAAAATGCCAATACCTCTTACGTATATGGACACAAGAGGTGAGGTGGATTGGACCAGATAGCAAATAAATTAAATACAAGGGTGTTTTTGCTAATATTGCAAAATAATTTACACTACAAATGAAAAATTTTGGAAAACAAGTAAATGCATAAAGCGAGGGGCATGGCGCAAAACCCCTCAAGATGCGATCAGGCGGTTGCTGACGAGTCACTTATCCATGTGGTCTCTTCTCATTACACGATGATGCTTCGTCAATCAACGGTTGAGATTAGATCTAGTGAGGTATCCAACAATCAGAGGCAATGGAGATCAGACGGTAGATGTAGAATCTGGGAGGGGCGTCTCATCGAACAACGAAGGAGGCAGTTGGACGAACAGAGAAGAATCTCCACCTTGGCGAGCTTACTCCGACGACATCTCATCCTAAAGTGTTTCCAAACAATGCTAAAGGGTGCATAAGAAGATGGGGTCGCTCCGCAACCACCGAGGTGCTCTAGAGAGGACTAGAGCTCAACGATGGAGCCCTAGAGGTCGTAGAAGAGAAGGAGCAACTGGGACATACACATGGGCAAAACTCACCTCCAAAAAGTCTCTTGACCCTCCTGACCTGCACGAAAAGTTAAGGCACACAAAAAGAGAGGTCTCAAGGGTTTTTTTGCATGGAAATAGAGTGAGATGAGGTCAAGGAGGCGCTCTGTGACGAGCGGTGGAGGTGGATAGAAGATCTCTCAATCAGGAGTGAATCGAGGTGAACGGAGGTGCATGGGGTGTAGAGCAGTCAAAGGTGAAGATGCTGGAGGAGATAGGTGCGATGGAGAACGACCAGGTAAAACTGGAACGATGGCTGGATCTCAAGCTCTAGCAAACTTCGATTTGAGAAAATAATGAAAGAAAGAAAAATGGCAAAAAATAAATCCTAAGCTAGACTAATGCTATGGCTAGGAACTATAAGAACCAATAAACTAGGGCTCTACATACAGGATGAGGGAGCTAAGGAGGAGCACAACCAGGAGATCACCAACGGGCTCGAATCAACTACTCTAGGGTTTAGGAAACATGGTGGTCAGTGGCTATGACACGTCTAGGGTAGTAGGGGTCATAGTTGACTAGGGGTCAACCAAGGATGAGTCCCCATTGGCCCACGCGGGAAGCAAGAAGACAAAACAGAAAAGAAATACATAAATAATTAAAAATAAATAATAAATGATTTTATTATTTTTTCTTAAAACATTAAAAATATTAATTATTTTATGTAGTATTTTATGGTGATTTTTATTTATTTTTTGAGTTAATTATTATGTATGTACAAATATAGGTATATTTATTCATATATAATATACTTTATTTTTATTTTGTATTTTATTTTTTATTCTTTAATACACTTATTTTATATATTTATAACTTATTTGAATACAAACACATAAACATATATTTATTATATTTTTCTGAAGTTATTTGTATACTAAACTAGTTATGTGTGATTATTATTTATTTATTTATTTATTTACAAGTATAATTCATCTATGTATTATAATAGACTTATTTATTTAAATGTATTTTTAAGTGTTTTATTTTATTTTAATTATTTACATGTATGTTAAATAATCTTTACATAATTCTAAAAATATAAGATATTAAAAAAATATAAAATATATTGCACAATAAGGGCCCAAAACCTAGCTTTTGCATCTTAATTCTAAAATGAATGAAATAACCTTTATTAAATAGATAATTTAATTTTATCAAAATTAAAGGTGAGTTTGGTGAATTTTGAGCTTGTATGGAGAAGATACAAGTCTGTGAAGTTTTCTTTATGACTTTTTATTCTGAGTGTCTTGGGCACACTATGCATCATTTTTAAGTGAACAAATTTTGTATTTTTTTGTATTTTTATATACGAGTTTCACATTCAATGTTTATTAATTTGAGGTGTAAATAATAAAGAATCAAATTAATCCCAAAATCTATTTATTGATGAAATAAAATTTAGGGTTTTGGGTATTTATTGGCCCTTATCTATCCCTACTTTATTCCTTGTCGACCAAGTCATCACGATGCCTAGGTCTCAAGGATTAGGGTCAATCAATACCTCTGGTATTTCATTTCATTTTCATTTCTTTATTCTTTTATTTCATCTTTAAATGCAATATTTTATACAATATATATTTTAAATATTGAATGTTATTTATGTAGTTTTATGCTATTTTCATGCATTTAACTAGGGATTTAAGACCAAAATGGAAATGAAATGGAGATTAATCTCTCCCTATACTTGCCCTTGTTAGTCCCTAGCAAATACTTATGCATATAAGTGCTGAAAATGAAAATAAAGAAAAGAAAAAGAAAGAACATGGATTTTTTTTACTCTTAAACTTGTCTTATTAAAATCAAAGTTTGGAGCTTAGTTAAGACCTTTGGATTCTCGGTTTGTTCAGAACCACATCAAAGTCAGGAAGTGTGACACAACATCCCTTAGGTTCCGTAATCTTAATATCCGGTTCTCTTCAGAGTTAGATCAGCACCATTCTCTTAGTCACATGCTCTTGCTACCTTGAAATGGCAAACCCATGTGTGTGAATTTTTCAGCTCTTCCCAGATGAACCGACGAACTTTAAAAGAGCATGCTCTCATGGTAACTCGTCCTCGTGGAGATAGATATTCCCTTCTAAGGATAGGTGTCAATGGTCTTTACAACCAAAAGGGCGGAAGATAGAAGAATTGGAAAAGAAGTGGGAATGAACCAGTGTAGTCTTCTTTCACTTTTGAAGCACGGTTGGTGTAACGGAGTCTTCACTAAGAAGCAGGATTTTTTTGGAAGCTCAATGTTTTATGGAATTTTTGGTATAGCCTTCATTTTTAAATTTTTCTTTGACTTTACATTGCTCTGCATTCATTTTTGTGCCTCGAGATGTAAAGTATTTTGGTCTACCCATGTTTTGGGGTCATAGAAAAGAGTTGCGCCAGCAAACCGTTCCTCATCCAAAGCATTGTCTCAATCTTGTCTCCAGTCTTTAGATATCATGGCTACTAGAAGAAGTGGGTTAGAGTGGTGATTCCGACAATCCCCAAGAATGGTTCCTGAGCCACCATCGACAAAGCAGCCTAACATCATCCCGAATTAGTCTTCATGATTTTTCAACAATCCATCTGGGTTGAGCTAAGTGTCAAGTGTGAGGTCTTCGGTCAAGCCACTGTATCAAGAGTCTTATGAATGATACGAAGGGTTCTAGTTAGACACTATGAATCGACTCATGAACATAGTCTCATGGAACCTAAATAATTTTGTCAAGGCGACCAGAAGTATTCCAATTCCAGTCCTTAACGGGTTCCTCTGAAATTAAGTTTATTAAGGTATATACCAATCTCTAATCCTCATACTTTAGTTCAGACATGTTCAATTTTCTTGATCATTCCGAAAAATGTAGACGTTATGTTCAATACAAGAGAAATCTTTTTGTGAAACCATTTTCTGTTTTAGTCTTTTTATCGATTTTTGGAAAACTTTCTTGAAAAATTTACGCATTTTTTTAAAAGAAGTTGCAATTTTAATAATTTTTGGATTTTACAAAGTTTTAAGGATTTTTGAATAAAGGTACATAAAAGAAATATGTAAAGATATTTACATGGGAGTACATCTATAATTACAAGAGTGAGGGTGTATTTTACATTGGGAATATACGAGTTGAATGTTACTGAATATTTACAGGATTTATACAATCTTTATTTGAGCTGATATTTACTCAAGGCTCTCAAAATATTTGAAATCATTTTTTAGAAACATTTTGAAAACTTATTTTTGCAAATAATTTAACAAACATTTCTATAACCATTTACAAAATTCAAAAATCATTTGTTAAGATTTTCCAAATAATATATATAGATATTTCAAAATAATTTTACAACTATTTTTCAAATTATTTATAGATAGATTCTCAAAAATTTATTTACATAAACAAAAGAAAACTTGGAAAACAATACAAAGATTTCAAAAATTTTGCAAAATTTTTCCAAACATTTTTAAAAAGATTTTCCATGTCATTTTTCTATCATTTTTGAAATCATTTTGCAAAACATCGTTAACCCAATTTATTACTTGCATTTACAAAGAATATTGTGTATTATATTAATTAGCGATATTATTGAAAATACGAAAGTATGAGTTATTGCTAAAGTATATACAGCAAATATATGACCCCTTATACTTAGCTTGAGCTATGTCCTCCTAGATCAGAGAGAAAAAAGAAAGACGTAACTCGTACTAAGTATAGAAAAGCCTATACTACAATGACTAAATAATCAACTAATGTGAGGTTGACCATTCTCCTTTACTTAGGAACAAATAATCCTATGTTTAACAGATTGTACACAAAGTAGGGAGGGGCAATGGTGGGAATGTACATAATCATCGGCTCCACCTGTCTCCCCCTATACTTAGGGTAAAATATACCTAAGATAGATAGAATATCAATAGTTGAGGAGACATGTAGGGATCAAAGAATGAACAACTCAAGGTACTCATTGTTGGACATGCGAGCCGACGGCGAGCCATTATGCAATAAATGTTATTGCGAATATCATTCCCTGATCTGAAATGAAGAATAAATAATTTACATAATAGCCCCTAGTACAATTTGGGTTATGTACCATGGCCTTCTTGATGATCATACAGTTGTTGATTCAATTATTGAATCATAGAGGCTGGTGCTTGGATGAATATCTAAACAGTTAGATTGAGGACTCATCAAGCACCGTCAAGTGATTGTTAAGAGATGATCTCCAGCCTGAGTAGGAGATGGCAATCCTTTCTCATTTAGGTTGATATCTAACTGACCTCTTGATGCAGGTCCTCTGCATAGGAATAGAGATTCGGAGGTGTTAAATAAGTTAGGTCAAAGAGTTGACTTAACGAGATCGAGATAACCAAAGTCCTATATTGTATGTTGTCATGATATAGGCATGCATCCTCTGACCGGAGACAGATGTGTTACTATAAGTCTGAGTATGTACATTTCGCAGACCAATATGTTGATGATCTAACCAAGGTCTATACACCGGCGCGCTGGTGTACATATAAGGGCTTATGAGTAATACGATCTCTCAAAAGGAACATACAGGTTCATTTACTGAACTGGAAGACATGAGCTCGCTCATGAGATATTGGGAAGATCAAATTCCATGCAAGGTCGTCTGGCTTTGGAAGCTTGACTGAATTTGTAGGTTTGATATATGCTTTTGGAAAGTATATGATCAACACCTAGGTATGATATATGCTTTTAAAAAGTATATGATGGATACTGACTCCCAATGATCGAATGAGAAACTTAATGATAAAACCTCTGAAGTAGACAGTGTAAAATTGATCTTATACTTCGGGTTTATTATGAGTCTTCCAGTATGCATGATGTACAGGTATTAGGAATACCTGAGGGTGATAAGATCATAAACGGTTGTATAACCATGACGCTTCCATTCCTAGGGAGTGATGAAATGGGTCTGGATTTTAGTGACTCCTCTTAGTAGAGAAGTAATCTGATCTTAGTCCAAATGTTGGGCAGTGATATGAATGTGATTCAGATTCAATGAGAAGATTTGATTTGCGATCTTGATTTAATCAAGCATCTATGGGAGGCCCGACATCTGGGTTTGAGATGTGATCTCAATATCCAAGTCACTATACGTGGAACAATACAATCACCATGTCCTTATCTCCAAGTATCTGCCGAGAAAGCACATTATCCTCGAAAGAGTTCAGGATAATTTCATTGTTGATATAAGTATCTGAGCATTACGAAATTGGATAATTAAATGTGATTTAATTATCATGATTAATATGAATTTGGGTCATATTATATGGAGAGTTATCTTAGATAATTAAATGTGATTTAATTATCAAAATATGTGAATAATGTGAATGTGATTCATATTACTTGGAAACATGAGAATAGAGATCCAAGATGATTAAATGTGATTTAATTATCATGGATATGAATAATGTGGATAGTACTATCCATATTATTCATAATATATTATAAATGTGATTTATAATATATTAGAGAGAGCTAATTATAATTTATATTTGTTAATTAATTATTGATGTGTAATTAATTGAAAATGAAAATTATATTTTGTTTTGGGTTGTGAATGTGATTCACAAATTTCCAATGGCAAGATTGCAATATTCTCAAAATTAATTATGAATTATTTTTGAAGAATAAATCACAACAAAAGTTGTTGGAAATTATGGGAGAAATTCATGGAGATATGCAATCACATGAGATTGCATGAGATTGCCTCCACCATGAGGATATGGTGGACGGCTACACATTCCCACAAGGAATGTGGTAGCCGTCCCCCTCTTTCCTTATGGGGAGTAATCTCCATGCTAATTTCTCCTTAATTGCTTGATCTAATCTAGGATTGAATAATATTTGATATGTCAAATATATTTTATTTAAGTTAGATTATTAGTTGTTGGTTTTTTACCAACAACAATTTTGATCATTTGATTGAACATAAATCAATCTCATCCATTGATTTTATATGTCACATGGATTGAGATGCATGGATCCCAAAACTCTATAAATAGAGAAGCAAACCATGCTCTCTATGTGTTATGTTTTTGAAGCACATCTCTCCCTCTCTCTTCTTTTCCCACACGCCCTCTTTCTTCCTCTCTCATGGCCATCCACCATGGATGCACTAGAGAGGTTCCCCATCGCCGTAGCCTCGTCGTTATGCTGCCCGATCATTTGCTCATGCATCTCCATCTCCTTCGTTGCGCCTCGCTCGTGAAGAAGACGTCAGATCTCGTGTGTCGAGATCAGGAGATTCACCACTTAGATCATCAACATGGATTGCGAGAAGCACACGTTTCATCCACACGCTCGCAAGCGTCTCCTCCGTCAGATCGAACTTGAGACAGGAGGTCTCTTCGTTTAGAGACTCGATCGCAACCACGCCTCAAGAGGTAATCATATTACTATTTGTGGTTTAGACAAAACGATCAGAGAAGTGTTCTTGGATCATGTGGTTTCATCACACATAAAAATTTTAATTTCCGCTGCATAGAACCACTAGTGCGACTAGTCGTTCCTCGTCGTATTCGATACGATGCTCACGCTTCCGTGATGCGCTTGAGGATTCTAACCATTTCCTTCACTCATCCCTCTACGCTTAGAATAAAGTGCATCCTAAGTATAACAATGACGAATATTATAAGCATCTTTCGGGAGATTTAGAAAAAAGAAAAAGTAAAGAAGAAAAGAAAATCATATTTATGAGATTTTTGGATTAAGTATCTGATATTGGTCTCTACGAGATCTTCATGAAATACCACTTGAATCGAATCGAATACAGACAGGAATGTATCGTGCTCTATATACGTCTTCAACAACTATCCGTTGATTACAAACAATTATGTGCCATGTGACAATTCAGATATCAAGAGGCTTATGTTTTCACGTATTCAAAATAAATGGCCTAGTACACTTGCTTTTCAGTTTGCCTCGAAAGATTTTCAACTTTGCGTCGAATAACCACATCTTCTATCCAGGCTTGAAAGTCTTTTTTCAGATGTGTTTATCGTGCCATTTCTTGACTTTGTCCTTATACATAAGGCTATTGTCATATGCATATCTTTGAAATTATAGCATGCGCTTTAGATCGACTTTGCCATTTTTACATGCTTTCTTGGAATCCAAGTTGCGCATATTCAATGCCCACAGTGATTTATTAATTAACTCCATGGGCAGGTGACATGGCTTGCCATAGAGTATGTGGTAGGAAGACACGTCGAGAAGAGACTTGTACGCTGTACGGTAAGCCCAAAGAACTGAATCAAACAACTGTGACAAAACCTTTCTATCAGGTCATACAAGTTTTTGCAATATGGTCTTGATCTCCCTGTTTGAGCATTCAACCAAGTCATTTTATTGTGGATGGTATGATGTAGCAACACGATGTTCAATGCCATATTCTTTGGTCAGCTTCTTGACCTCTTTGTTCACAATGTGTATCCCCACCTGATATGGGATTTTTTGGAATCCCGAACTACAAGATCATGTTGTCCTTCAAGAATCGACAACGGTGCGAGTGTTAGTGGCTTGAGCATATAATGTCTCCATTCATGCGCTTACATAATCTACATCCAAAATAATGTACTCAAAACCCTGACTGTTAGGGAACAGGCCCATAAAATCAATGCTCGATGCATCGAAAATGTCGGAAATCTAAATATATTTCTAAGGCATTGTGTCATAGGAATTGATATTTCCCCTCATTCTCTGATAGTAAGTGCATTGTTTTTACATAATCAACTACATCCTTGAATAAAGTTGGCCACCATAGGCCACATTGAAATACTTTTGTTGTTGTTTTCTTCCTAGAATTGTGTCCACCGACTTCAAGCTTGTGACAATGGTCTGGGATACCTGTAATCTCCTTTTGAGGTATACACCTCTTCCAGATGCAATATGCTCCCTAACAGAATAGATGTGGATCCTCCCACTAGTAAAAAAGGATGTCTGACAAGATTTATCAATTTTAATCATTGGTCAATCATGTGGAGTTTTCATAGAGACAAGGTAGTTGACTATATCAGCATACCAGGGGAGGGAGGAGATCAACAGAATTGCCTCATCTGGAAAGTTTTTTGGAATAGGAATTGAATTCTTCTCCGGAAGTTTAACTTGAACAATTCTGGAAAGATGATCCGTCACCACAGTTTTGACTCCACGCTTATCATGGATTTCAAATAAAATTCTTGACGTAGAAGGATCCATTGGATTAGATGAGGCTTGGCATCCTTCATTCTCTGTAAGTACTAGATGATAGAGTGATCTGTGTAGATGATAACCTTGGATCACAAACGGTGTGGTCCAAACTTTTCTAGGGTAAAAACTAGGACTAACAACTCTTTCTCAATGACTGTGTAGTTTTTCTGGGCCTCATCAAGTGTTTTGCTTGTGTAATGAATTACAAATGGCATCCCATCTCATATGTGTCCAAGCACAACACCAATTACAAAATTTGAGACATACATCATGATCTCAAAGGGAAGAGACCAATAATGTGGTTGGAGGATAGGAGCATGTGTGATTAGATCCTTCAATAGATTGAAGGATTGGAGGACCTGGTCATCGACCACAAAATTTGCCTCCATTTCGAGTAGCTCAATCAAAGGCCGAACAGTCTTGTTGAAGCCTTTAATGAATCTGCGATAAAATCCAACGTACCCCAGTAATGACTAGACTTTCTTCAAATTTGTTGGTAGCTCAAGTTTCGAAATCCCGTCCACCTTGGCTAGGTAAACCTCCATGCAACACTTGGAGATGACACGACCTAGTATAATCCCTTCAATTACCATAAAGTGACTCTTTTCTCACGAGAGCACAAGGTTCACCTCACAGCATCTCTTCAAAACTTGATCTAAATAACCCAAACATTGGTCAAAGCTGTCTCCGTAGACAAAGAAGTCTTCCATAAATACTTTAAGGAAACTATCAACCATATCTGTGAAAACTGCCAACATGCACCTGTGGAATGTAGTGGGTGCATTGAACAATCCAAAGGACATTCTTTTGAATGTGTATGTCCCGAACGAACATGTGAAGATAATCTTATCATGATATTATGGAGCGATGGTGACTTGATTATACCCAGAGTAACATTCCAAGAAGTAGAAGTATTCCTTCATGACAATCTTTTGACCATCATGTCGAGAAAGGGAAATCAAAAGTGGTCCTTCTTGATTTTAAGATTTAAGTGTCTATAGTATACACGAACATGCCACGAAGTCAGCACTCAGGTCGGAATATCCTCACCTTTATCATTGGTGACAATTGTCATCCTTGATTTCATGGACATGATGTGTTAGGGACTCACCCATTTGGAGTCAGAGATGGTATAGATGAGTGTCGCATCACACCATTCGGTAATTTCTTTTACGAGCACCTCTCAAAGGATGGGGTTCAATATGCGCTGGAATTCTTGGGAAGGTTTGTTGTCTACCTCAAGATAGATGTGATGAGAGCAGAGTGAAGGATTTATCCCATAGAGATATGTGACATTCCAACCTATTGCCTTGTGGTTTCTTTCGAGAACCTTAAGTATACGAGATTCTTTCTCTTTTGGTCAGATGCGATTTTATAATGACCGGGTGCATATCTGGTTCACCAGCATGGAAGGCATATTTCATGTTTGAGGGAAGAGACTTGAGTTTTGGTGGAGTGGGAGTCAACTTGGTGGCAACTTCAGCAACTATAGTAGGTGTCAGATGTTTCGTCTGTTTGTCGTCCACCATTCTGCATTCAATTTTGGAAATCAAAATGTCACACATATATGAAATAAATTCATTCTTCTCATACAAGGATGGTTGTTCTGTTATCTCAGGATTACCATAAAAAAAATCTCATATTCAAAGACCTCGATAAATGCACTATCCAGGTTTTTCTCTGTGGAGAGA
The DNA here is from genome assembly GCA_037367405.1 of Ottelia alismoides. Classification (NCBI taxonomy): domain Eukaryota; kingdom Viridiplantae; phylum Streptophyta; class Magnoliopsida; order Alismatales; family Hydrocharitaceae; genus Ottelia; species Ottelia alismoides. The sequence continues at coordinate 249,947 of JAZKJV010009863.1, read as the reverse complement.
AATTCATGTGTTTCTTTGTCATCCAAGAACAGATGGTTGTGTCTTATTTAAGCTAGAAAATCACAGTGGTTTTGTCCATGCAACTCGATCTCTCTCAAAGTAGATGCCACTTCAGCTGGTTTCGGTTCTGGGACCATCTCTATCAGCACTTTATCACTACTGGAATGAAATGTGATCTCTCTAGTGTCATAATCTACCACTACTTTGTTGTTCGAAGGAATGGCCATTCGAGGATGATTGGAGTATGGAGCAGAGGTGCAGAAGTGTCCATGACAAGGACAATGAAATCAATAGGGAATTGCATGCCTTGCAGGGTGATGATCCCGTTCTCCAACAGTCCCCTAGGCCACTTGACGGATCTAATTATGAACTGCAGAATCATCTTTGTGGGCTTGAGCGACTCTACACCAAATTTGGTGAGCAGGGAAGAAGGCAAAAAATTGATAAATGATCCATTGTCGAGCAATGTGTGCTCGAACTCTTTATTGATAATTTGGCATCAGACGAGCATAACTCCATTATATTTCTTTTTGTTTGGGAGAATGTTGATGGCATCGACAGTAGACATGGTGAGAATGTGTGTCTATGGTTCAGATGCTTTGTTATACATTCTTATTTCAGTCCTTATTTCATAGTAGGAATGTACTCCATGGCTTTGAGTAACGACATTTCAAGCATAATATTTTGCAATATTTTCATAATGCCAGAATTATATAGAGCATTTTTCATTTTTATGATTTTTCATTTAATAAAATCTGGAAAAGGAATATGTACATCATAAGAAACTGTATTATGTAAATGTTTGTCCATATCATTGTCATAGGTAGATGGAAAAAATGCAAAAAAATCATCTCCATTTTGTGGACCAAAAAATTCTGTAGGCTTGGATCAATCAGATGGTTCTCATTCGTCTGCTGCTAATGGCTTTTCCATCACTGGCACGGCTTCACTTTGTCTGTTGCTTTCTTTTTGTTTTTTTTTATTTTCTTCATTTTTTGTTTTTGGATGCCGTGCTACATCATCACAAAAATCTTTGCCCCCTTTGGCTAGATTGTCTAAGGACTCGCCTTCAGAAGCTTTACCCTTCTCTTTCGCTATCACAGTCAGATAAAATGTCCTACCACTTCTGAGAGCTACATATTTAGTTAAAACAATAGTTCAGGTTGGGCACTGCAGACTACATACTGTGATGGAAGTTATTTGTATTGGCTTCGACCTAGGTCAGAATAGCAGTTTTAGCGGTCATCATGTCATCTATATTCTAGCTCATCTAAGCAATATTCTTGACTAGCTGGTCCAAACAGTCAAGTGCAGAATTGGCCGGTGTGACATCGAAGGATTAAGCCTGATGTGGCCTTTGACTCTGATGATATGGAGTAGGCTGTTGTTGGTAACCCTGAGAGTACTGAGGAGGAGAAGGAAGAGAAGGATACTGCTGGTGGTATTGCAAAGAGGAGTACTGATGCTGGTATTGAGCATCCGTCTGCTGATACTATTGTTGATGGTATTCAGACTGTTGATAATTTTATCTCCAGGTGTATTCGTGCTATAGAGGCTGCTGGTGATGACTCCAGTTAGGCTGGAAGTTCTGCCCTCCTTATTTTTGGTGGAATGGTCAGCTGGTTGAGTTCTGACCCTATGGTTGTCCCTGAGGACGGGCCAGTTGTTGGTCATTGATCCAAACACAATTCACCTCGTGAATGAGTGGGGGAGGTGGGGAACATGGCTCCATGTACTCGGTATGGTACTCATGTGGATGTTAGACTACCATATGTGTCTCCAGCTGTGGCTACTTGGGTGCTTGCATGTAGGATATGTGTTGGAATGGAGGCTGGATGGGACTGGCTGAGGAAGATATTGCATTATTTGCTCGTTCTTCTATGCTGGAGTATTGGGGGCGGTTTCCACAATGTTGCTGGCACTAATAGTGTTTACCAACATCTCAAACTTCTTAGTGATGGTGTCGAGCTTGTCTAGGCCCTTTATTCTTTGCTCAATTATAATTAGTTTTTAGAGATCATGTGATCTCTGCATGATGTCAACCTTGGATAGGTGACTCCAAATGTTATTGAAATAAAGTTCTTGCACCTGTCCACTTCATGGATATCCACCATATTTGTATTCTTGCTAAGGATCTGTGATTGGACTTGACAGGAATGTGAGGAGGAAAGTGCAGCCTCTCCTTAAACCATCTACTCAAATATCTGCCAGACTGCATCCTCGTCCTTGTTGAAGTGTGATCCTCTACATACAGCGTCAACCAAATGTTGATTGTTCTTCGTGAGCCCCCCGAAAATATATTGGACCACGCTGGTCTTTGGGATGTCATGATGGGGGCACTTCCTTATCAAATCACTGAATTTCTCACAGGTCTCGTGAATGGACTCTTGGGGTCCCTAGGAGATACTGTCAATCTCGGAGTGCATGATATAGAGATAACCGAGAGGGTAGTACTTATGTAGGAATGCATACTTCAAATCCTCCCACATCATCACCACTTACCCAAAGTGGTTGATCTAGTATAATGCTTTGTCATGAAGGCTGAAGGGAAAAATTGTCATCTTGACTACTCCCAACGATATGTTGGGCTAGTGAGTGGTGTTGTAGATGCATCAAAACTTTTGTAGATGGATATATGGCTCCTCATTGGGGTTCTCGTAGAAGCAATAGAGGAGAGAAAGGAGTTGCAGCTTCAATTCAAAGTGTCAATAGTTTTGCAGAATATGGATCCACTCGGTGATGCAGCCAACCCCAGAGTTTTATGTCTGCTTCAAGGTGGGCTTGGGCCGACCTCTCCTTCCCTCCCCTTTACCTTTATGAGGTCCATCTACATAGTTATTATCTTCATTATCACAATGAAGTTCATCAAATCATCCTCTTGGATGTCATTCTCTCTCCTAAGACCTACTCCCCATTCATTGAGCTTCTCTTGAAAGGCGACCTGAGCCAATGCTTGATCGGTCAACTGTTGTTGAATGTTGGATGGAGACCAATAGTTTATTGTTCACCTCATTCTGGTTCTTGCCATGATCTGTATTTTGTTTGGTCCTCGAAAGTTGTGGTCCCTTTCCTCTCCTAGTAGGAGTCATCTCAAAATCTGATGATAAAGATTCGGTCTCCAGATCAGGGTCTTGATTTGAAATGTGGAATATACCTTGATCAGTCTACATGCAAGCACCAGATGTGGTAAATAATTCAGAATTAGGGTCAATTCTAAATTTTATTAAATATGGAGAAGTATAAGAAGTGAAAACAATCTATATCCAAAAGGGCATAACACTGAAAGAGAGTTTTCCCAGTCTGTGGGAGGTAGAAGAAGTGGGAGCCTTGAGAACAGTTCACAAAGTCCAAACAATGCACTTGGTGATCGCCCCGAATTATTGGAGATGTCAAACCTGTGGAATCGATGCAGGTGTCGGTGGAGTCCTGACCAAGCCTTCTAGGAATTGACATCCTGAAGGAAAAGGATATAGATAAATGTATGGTAGATACGATAGTGAACACGAAACAAAGTAGTGTAAAATAGTAGAAGGCTCACAATGAGAAAGGGCCAAAGAGAAGTGTAAAAATTAGAAATGACAAAATGGCACAAATGTGCAGGATTTGATATTCGAATCCTAATCTTTATCAAAATAAACACCAAAGAAAATAGGTTTACAAACTCAACACCAGTGAAGCAGTGAAGGTTCATCTAATTTTATATTTTCAATTTTTGTGTTTTCTATTCAGAAAAAAATTGTCACATATCCTTAACGGCTATTGCTAGAGGAGAGCTTGTACTACCAAGTAAGTATCCTCACACTTGTTCCACCTCCTTGATATTTTATGGTCTGTACTTTTTGAGATCCATAATATCGGTCCTGGGGTGCTACTCAGCCAAAGGAAAAGAGAGGAAGCTTATAGGAAAAACCCCAACTTCTCTAAAAAAATGCGGTACTCGAACGCAAGACGACGAGATAGACACACCTGTGAGGGTGTGGCCTATGCCTAATACTTCAGACCAAGTTGTATGCTCAACACAAGGTAAGATCATAGTCATCAACAAGGCCCTATTTTCATAAGTATGATGGAAGCGCTAATAGTTCATAAGTCCCAAGTGATAATTAAGGCATCCATAGATATGGTTTTGGCTCTAATCCTTAGAGTCATGCCACACTCTGTTTGGAGCGTACCTGAATACAATGAGGGCTTTGTGAACCTCAAACAATCATGTATGTTAGTATTTTTAATTAGGATCAAAGTTTATTTAGGAGTCTCCTTGTTTTATATTTTTCTACAGATTTTCACTTTTTAAATAATTTTAGAGATAAGCGCCTAACAAGTTTTTGGATTTGCTTTTAAGCCTAGGTGATCAAAATCAGAGGAAGATAGTGTCAAAGCAATACAAGGCAATACAAAGATGGAAATCTCACCCTTGTGTCAAAATGATGAATGCTTAGATAGAGGACTTACAATGCTTCCCAGTGCTTTCCATGTTGGATGCAAGATAATAAATTTTAAACCTAATCTAAATGAGATGCAAAATGATGAAATCATCCTAAGTAAAAATTGTTATTAACGTGAATCACAAAATTGAGTTTGATCTAGATTCACACATAGACTACATTAACTTGCAGATATTAGGTGTGTGGACCTAGTTTACTCAATCAAGCAATCCTAAAATGCTACAGGATCAATCATATAAAATAAATATAAATAAAGGTGGAAAGCACAAATCACGGAAAATGAAAGAAAATAAAGGGTAAAATAGGTATAACAAAAGTGAAGAAGGCGAAGAAATCCAAGAAAAATATGGTGAGGTCCCAACGAAACAATCATTTTGTAAAATAAGCATGAATTTCAAGTGTCCACCCATATTACTATAAATTAATAATAGAAAATAAAATTCTCTCTCTCTTGTAAAAATAATTAAAAAGTTCTATGCTAATATTCCACTCTATATCTATCTCCTGCTCTCTCCAATTGGCCCACCATGTAAGGGGCCAGCCTCCTCGCAGCTCGGGTTCACCGACTACCAAAGAGGTCTCCTTTGCCAGGCAGTCCCTTGCAAGAAATCAACATAGAAAATGTATTAGAACAAATAAACCATTATCTCAAATAAAAGGAAAATAAAGCATAAAACAATGAAAGACAAAAATCAACACAAAATCTATCATATGCATTGCTCCCCAACAGTGATGCCATTTGATAAACAACTACGATCGAGGAGGGATCCTATCGTCCAGTCTTGGAGGGTTTGCAGGTCCGACAAGTCAATTCAAGCAATCACTGTGTCGACCTCTCTCTCAGCTCTCAAATATCCTCAGTCTAATGCATCAACAATTAACCCACAATGATGGTCAATCAATTAGTACAGTGAGCTAAAATTTATTATACCCAACAAAATGATATGTATAGTATGCAAATATAGGGGTGATGAATCCACATTTCATCATCTTTATTCTATCATTTTGGCCTTAAAAACCCTAGTGAATGCGTGTAAATAGGCGAAATTCATGCATTTTAGCATTCATGTATATGTGTATATATTGTATAAAATGAAGTTTTTAAAGCCAAAATTATAGAATAAAGAAAAGAAAAGAAAAAGAATAAAATATTGTAAATATTTTATGACCCGAAACCCCGAGACCTAGGCATCTTCATGAATAGGTCGACAAGGAATAAAGTAGGGGGAGATAAGGGATAAATACAATAAAAATAACTTCTATTCTATTCATTCTTTATTCATTTTGGGACCTATTTTTGGTTCCACTTTTTATACATCAAATAAAGAAACTTTGTACATGAAAGTTGTAGATAATTTTATAAAGAAAAATACAAAATTGATTTCACTCAAAAATAATACACAGATAAAAAGTTATGGTCTGAGTAAAAATCCAGAATCCCAACTTCCCAGACCCGTATCTCACAAATGAAAACTCCAAATGCAGCAAACTCACATTTAATTGTATATAGAATAAAATAAGCTATTTAATGGCGTGGTTTCGCATTTGACGGAGCTACGGTTTGAAAGATGAGTTTTGGACCCCCATTGTATACTTGTACATATTCAATTTATTATTTATTTATTAATTCTATAATTTTATATTTTTATAATGTTGTAAATATTACTTATAATAATTATGTATATTAAAATCAGAATAAAAATGTAAATAAAACTCAAAATAAAATACTTGTATACACAAAACCTAGGTATAATACTTATACACATACCTGTACAATTACTATTTCTATTTTATTAAATATAAAAAATACATCAATAAAATAAAATAAAAGTATAATTACGTGTATAAAAGTATGTTATAATTATATAAATTAATAATCAAAATAAATAAATTAAATACATACAATAAAAATTAAAGAATACAATAAATAGGTATTTATACCTATAAAGGGTATAATAGGCAACTTATAAAATTATGCCTCCTAAAAATAAATAAAAATCACTATAAAATAATTTATAAAATTAGAAATATTTTTTATTTAATAACCTAAATTTAATTCGACCAATTACTATTTTTAATGAAATTTACAAATGTTTTTTCCTGCGGATTTTCCTGGTTGGTCCACGTGGAGCAACTAGGTGGCTGGAAAAGTTGACCCGCTGGTCAACTTCCTGGCCTTCTCCTGCAGCGTGTCAGAATGCCCGTGACTCCCCCTTTTCTCGAATTTTTCGCCATCACTGCGTTGCTCGAGGAAGAGTGGACTCTTCACAAGATTTGTTCACTGTAGATCCACGATTTTTGCCGACCTATTAGATCTCTCAAGATCTTCCTGGTTCGCCCTACGCGCCTCGATCAAAGAGCCTACTCGACCACACTTTCAAAAGTGACCCAAACCTCCCATTTCCATTTTGAACCCTCTTTGACCAAGCAGAACTACCTTCAGGAGGAAGAGGAGGAACCACCACGCAGAGATTCATATGCTGACGAAAGCCACGTGTTTCGCGATCCAGAACCGTCTGCAGGCCAAGAGGCCAGATTTAGGAGCCCCTTATGTCAGATGTCACATTAGAGAGCATAGGTTCGACCGGACTCTATTAGATAGCGGATTGTCTATCAACCTCCTTCCGGCAGCCCTCCTCGACCGTTTCGAGTTGGGCACTCTTAGACAGAGCGGGACAGTCCTTCAGTTTGCTGATCGATCTGTCAAGAGGCCGAAGGGGTTGTTACGAGACGTTGTCGTCACTATTCAGGGCCTGCAATTCCCTGTGGACTTTGTAGTGTTGGACATGGAGATCCTTGATTCAGTGACCGATACCCCCATCATTCTCGGTCGTCCGTTCCTGGCCACAGCCAAGGCGGTGACTGACCATGATAGCGGGAAGGTATACTTTCGCGTCGAGGGCGAAAGTGTACAAATAGAGACGGTCGAGAAACCCCTTCTCCTCGCATGCTCTGGACTGGAGACGGTGACAGGGTCTCCTCCAGCTACTTAGGAGGGTCGCGCGCGGCCGAGGAGCGGCTCCACCACCTTCGCCGGCCTCCGGCGTTGAGGTCACATCTCATTGGCTTGTTCGGCCAATTTGAGGTTGTAATTAGTGTATTTTCTTATTGCTTAGTTCGCTGACAGTATTAGGATTCGTTTCATCTTTTTACCTTGCTATTCCACCGTTTGATTCGCCCCGATTTTGCAGCCGATCCCCCTCGTCGGAGCTCAAGAGCTCCAGCATATTCCATCAAGTCCACACCCGTCGTCCATGTTTTGCAACCCCTGGAACCCCTCTCTGTCGTCTTTGATTTTTCCTTGCAGGTCCAGGGGCCAAGAGACCCTTTCCGGGGTCGAGTTTTTGCTCGCGCCGAAGCTCCTGGGAGCAGCTCCAGCCCACGCACGCTGCGGTGGCCCTACAACGTCTTTTCCACCATTTTGGGGCTACCAATCAACAGGGGAGTGTCCCAGATCACTCTCGGCCTCATTGGAGGGGAAGATACACCTCCGGGCCTCGAGATTTTGGCGGTTAAAATTCATTCAGGCCGTGTTCTTCGGATGATCTTTGTTCGTGTGCCTCGGAGCCGTAGATCCTCCCTCGTTCTTGCCAAGCTACAGCCGCCGTCGGATTTTGCATGCTACCGACCGTCGGATCCAAGGGGCCGATCTAATCCAGGCCCTTCAAGCCCAACCGTCATGGGGCCACGCGGGGCGCCACGTGGACAAGTGAAGCGCACGGGACCGTCCGATCGCGTGGGGTATTTTGCGTTAACCCCCCGCCGGTTTTTGTAATTGGTTATTAGTAGCAGAACATTTACTTGCCTTTATTTAGTGCTGTATTATTTGCATAGCAGCCCCCACATCTTTTGTGAATAACGTTTACACCCCCGCCAGGCGCACGTGCCAGTCACGTGCGCCCTAGCGTTTTTGCAAAGTTAACCCCGCTGCTTTGGGTATTCCTTTTTGGTCTTGAAAAGTGTCTGTTCAGTTATAATATTACTATGAAAATTGCGCTAAGGCCCTCGTACTTTAATGATATTGCTAAAATGCCCATGCATGTGTGCCTTTTCTTTTTGCTTCTAGTAATTTTTGCATGTGTCTATAAAACCCCAAAAAATCCCCAAAAATCACAGTAGCGTCCTGTTGCATAGTAGTTTGACGGCTATTTTTATTTCTCATATTTCTTGCAATTTAATATTTATTAAAAATAAAAAATAGCACTTTTTAGCACTGTTTGCATTAGAAAATCCCTAAAAAATATAAAAACACTCCAGAAAAATCCCAAAAAAAATATATTTTTTCTACTTTAGTTTGTTTACACTCTAGACCAAAAACATTAAAACCAAACTCCTAAAAATTGCAAAACTCTAAAAAGATTCCAAAAAATCCTAAAAATTCCTCAAAAATCCTGAAAATACAAACTTTGTCTCTGAATTTTCTTTGTTTCATTATCTTTAAGTGAAAATTGAAATGGAGAATTTTTGCTACTGATTTCCAATTTATTTCTCCATTTTAAGTTTCAGCCTTGCATTTTATTTATTGTTTTCTCTATTTTGACATTTAAAAATACCAAAAACACTTTGAAAAATACCCAAAAATCACAAAAACAGAAAAAATCCTAAAAATATGAAAAACATTTTATTTCTGAATTTTTGGTTATTTTTGCACATTTTTATAAATACTTTATCTTGTCTTTTATTACATTGTCCTTATTTTCCAATATTGAAAAAGAAAATAGAAAATATAAAATATAAAAATCAGAAAATCAGAAAATTAAAAATCAAAATACAAAATTAAAAAACTAAGTAAAAATTAAAAAAAATTAAAAATTAAAAACCCACAAAAAAATAGCATAGTAGACTCTTGATCACATACACACACATTTTGAGCATTTTTTGCCCCGATCTAGCCTTTCTGCTCCCTGTGTTCGACCTCTACACATATTTGCACTATACACATCTTGTTGTAGAGTTATAATAAATTTTAACTCCGCACATTTATTTTCATTGCTTGATTTAATTGTTGTGGGTTAATTATTGTTTGAATTGGGATTTTCGAGCGGTCACCGCATCGACTGCGGTTTCGCCTTGTGAAACCGTACGACCCTCGACTTTTTCGATTCAACAAGGGGTCGAACCACAAAGGAGCAATAGGAATATCCATAATAAATGACAAAAAGGAAATCAATAAATGTTTGTATGTTTTTATAGGGATTTGTAACTTTTGTAAAATTTTAATATTTATTTTTTTAGAATTTTCAGGTAGATTTTTTTATAATTTTTTATATTATAATATTTTATTTTTAATATATGTAAAAGGTATACGTATTTATATATGATAATATAAATAATATAGATACTATATATAATGAATATATGCAAAATCTGGGAAGTACCCTAAAGAACATTCCTTTTCAATTTTAAAAGGGTTTTTAAATATTTTTTGGGTATTTTAATTTTAATAATATTATTATAAGTATATATAGCTAAATATATAGAATATAGGCTTTTATATTTATAAATATAACTACAAATACTCAAATAGGTAAAATAAAATGTTTTTGTATTTTATGATTATTTTTCTTTATTTTTAATTTTATTATAATTTTGCTCATTTTTTGAATTTTTAATTGATTAAAAAGTTCATAATAGTGAGTAATAATAATAGATAGGATTATTTTGGAATTTAAAAGCAGATAACTTTTTCCGAATTCTCCAAACTAGTTTTAATATGTAATATATAATATAAAAAAAATTAAAGCAACAAAAACTTGTTTTTTTTGAATTTTTTCAATAACTTTTAATCATTTATATTAGGTATTAAGATTTTTCAAATTTTAGGGTTTTTCTTTTGTAGTTTTTAGTGAATTCTGGTGAGGAGATACAAAATACAATAATAGATATACTATATTTTTTGGATTTGTTCAAAACATTTCTATATTTTTTGGTATTTTTAAATACAAATAGTGAATAAATGTACTATTATTGAATTTTTAAAAATATGAAAAATTCTTTTATTTGCCTATAAGAAAAATATATGTAATTTAACACAAGTCTAGGCACTTAAAACAATTTTCCTATATTTTTTATATATAAAATGGTATTTTTATTTAAGCAATTACAAGAAATAAAAATTATTATACTAGCGGGGACTTAAATGTAATTTAAATATACCTAACATGTATTCCAGAACAAGATTCAAAAGTACAACAACCTCTATGCAAAAATCCCAAATATATTCTATTGCATACACCTAGTAGGTGTGTAAATCTAATATTCAAAAAGGTATAGGGTCTACTTGAAATTTTTCCAAAAATTATAACATTGAAATACAAACTGTACGGGCTAAATAATAACAAAAACCAGTGAGGAGGCCCTTGCAAAATGTTTAGACCCCTAACATGTATGGGTACGTGAGGTGATGGAGACTGGATCAGATAATATAAATTAAGTATGGAGGTGTTTCTACAAATATTACAAAATATTTTACTACAAACGAAAGTTTCTGAACTAAAAACTAATTCCAAAAAGTGAGGGGTAGAGGCGCAAAATACCATTCAAGGCATGATAAGATGGTTGTGGGCGAGTTACTTATCCACATGGCCGCTTCACGTTGCACGATGACGCTTTGTCGATCAACGGTTGAGATAAGATCTGGAAAGGGATCCGACGATCAAAGGTGTTGGAGATCGAACGATAGCTATGCAATCTGGGAGGGGTAGCTGATCGGATGGTGGATGACGCAACTAGATGAACAAGGAAGAAGCTCCACCTTGGAGAGCTTCCCCCAACGATATCTTTGTCCTCCAGTGGCTCTAAATGTTGCTAAAGGGTGAAGAAGAAGCTTGGGGTCACTCCGTGGCTTTTGAGGTGCTCAAGAGAGGTCCAGAGCTCAGTGGTAAATCCATGGAGGTCAGAGAAGAGGAGCACCTAAGACCTATAGTTTCTTGACCCTCCTAACCTGCACGAAAAGTTAAGGCAAACAAAAAGGGAGGTCTCAGAGGTCTTATTGCATGCATATGGATTGAGACAAGATCGAGGTGGAAAGCAAATCTCTCGATCTGGAGTCAATCGAGATGAGCGAAGGTATCCGGGGAGTAAAGTAGTCGAATGGGAAGATGATCAAGGCAATAGGTACGGCTGAGAACGGTCGGCTAATATTAGTACGATGGCCGGAGCTCAAGCTACAACGAACTTCAATTTGAGAAAATATGAAACAAAAGATAAAATGGCATGAAAATAAATACTAAACTAGACTAATGCCATGACTGGGAATAAAAAGAACCAAGAACCTAGGACTCTACTTGTAGGATAAGGGAGCCAAGGAGGAGCACCGCTAGGTGTTTGCCGGCGAGCTCGGATCACATACTTCGGGCCTCTTCCTCGATGCCAAATGGATTGGATGACTTGTTGTGGTCACAAACAAGCTTAGCAACACAAAACTCTGGGGATTTTGAGGTGAAATTGGGATCAAATTCAAAATGGAGGTGGTGGAGGGACTTATATAAAAGGGGTCTTTGGCTAGGGTTTGCTCGAAGACCGGGGCTCCATCGATCAAGGAGTGATCTCGATATAAAAGAGTAGTGATCGAGGAGTGAAATCGAAGAAGATGCCATGCCTAGAAAATGCAAGGAGCATCAGGGAAAAATCGAGGAAACAAGGTGGTTAGCGGCTCTAACATGCCTAGGGTAGCAGGGGGCTAGTTGACGGGTAGGTCAACCAAGGCTGAGCCCTCATTGGTCCACGTGGGATGCTAGAAGACAAAAAAGAAAAGAAATGCAGAAATAATCAAAAGAAATAATAAATACTTTTTTCTTAAAACATGAAAAAATATTATTTTTTCTAGTGTTTTATAGATATTTCTTTTGAGTTAATTTATTATATGTTACTTTTTGTATGTACAAATATAAGTATATTTACCTATATATAGAGTATTTTATTTTTATTTTTCATTTTAGATTTTTCTGTTTTATACACGTATTTTATATATTTACAACTTATTTAAATACACACACATACACACACACACACACATATATATATAATATTTTTCTGAGGTTATTTGTATACTTAAGTAATTATTTGTATTTATTATATATGTATATACATGTATAATCCATATATGTATTATAATAGACTTGATTATTTTAATGTATTCTTATCTTTTTTATTTTATTTTAATTATGTAAGTGTATTTTAAATAATATTTACAAAATTCAAAAATTACAATATACTGAAAAATATAAAAGTGAATATAATTATTATTTTATACATGTATAACTTCACAATGAGAGACTGAAACTCCAAACTGAATGAAGCCACCTTCATTAAATATATAACTTAATTTTATGAACAATAAAGTGAGTTTGGTGAATTTTGAGCTTGTATGGAGAAGATACAGATTTGTGAAGTTATCTTTGATGCCTTTTATTCTGAGTGTAAGTGAAACAAATTTTGTATTTTCTTTGTATTTATCTATGACTGTACGAGTTTCATGTTCAAGATTTGAGGTATAAATGATAAAGAATAAAATGGGTCCCAAAACCTATTTATTGATGAATTAAAAATTAGGGGTTTAAGTATTTATTGGCCCTTATCTCCGCTTGCTTTATTCATTGTCAACCAAGTCATAATGATGCCTAGGTCTTGGGGTTTAGGATCAATCAATACCTATTGTATTTCATTTCTTTTTCTTTTCTTTTCTTTATTCTATTATGTTGGCTTTGATACAATATTTTATACAATATTTACAACATAAATAATGAATGATATTTATGTAATTTAATGCTATTTTCATGCATTTAACTAGGGATTTAAGTCCAAAATGGAAGAAGAAAGGTGATGAAATGGGCATTCATCACTTGTTTATATCTGAATTTGATTTTTTTAGTGTTTGAGTCAAATTCCATTTATGTGTCAAAGTAATGTATTATTGACTTAGTTGGAGGAGAAGGTCTCCTTTACCTAGTATAAGAATCAAAAGAAATAATAAATACTTTTTTTCTTAAAACATGAAAAAATATTATTTTTGTCTAGTGTTTTATGGATATTTCTTTTGAGTTAATTTATTATATGTTACTTTTTGTATGTACAAATATAAGTATATTTACCTATATATAGTGTATTTTATTTTTATTTTTCATTTTAGATTTTTCTGTTTTATACACGTATTTTATATATTTACAACTTATTTAAATACACACACATACATGCACACACTCACACACACACACATATATATATATAATATTTTTCTGAGGTTATTTGTATACTTAAGCAATTATTTGTATTTATTATATATGTATATACATGTATAATCCATTTATGTATTATAATAGACTTGATTGTTTTAATGTATTCTTATCTTTTTTATTTTATTTTCATTATGTAAGTATATTTTAAATAATATTTAAAAAATTCAAAAAATACAATATATTGAAAAATATAAAAGTTAATATAATTATTATTTTATACATGTATAACTTCACAATGAGAGACTGAAACTCCAAACTGAATGAAACCACCTTCATTAAATATATAACTTAATTTTATGAACAATAAAGTGAGTTTGGTGAATTTTGAGCTTGTATGGAGAAGATACAAATTTGTGAAGTTATCTTTGCAGCCTTTTATTCTGAGTGTAAATGAAACAAATTTTGTGTTTTCTTTGTATTTTTATCTATGACTCTACGAGTTTCATGTTCAAAATTTGAGGTATAAATGATAAAGAATAAAACAGGTCCCAAAACCTATTTATTGATGAATTAAAAATTAGGGGTTTGAGTATTTATTGGCCCTTATCTCCCTTACTTTATTCATTGTCAACCTAGTCATAATGATGCCTAGGTCTTGGGGTTTAGAATCAATCAGTACCTATGGTATTTCATTTCTTTTTCTTTTCTTTTCTTTTCTTTTCTTTATTCTATTATGTTGGCTTTGATACAATATTTTATACAATATTTACAACATAAATAATGAATAATATTTATGTAATTTAATGTTATTTTTATGCATTTAACTAGGGATTTAAGTCCAAAATGAAAGAAGAAAGGTGATGAAATGGACATTCATCACTTGTTTATATCTGAATTTGATTTTTTTAGTGTTTGAGTCGAATTCCATTTATGTGTCAAATTAATGTATTATTGATTTAGTTGGAGGAGAAGGTCTCCTTAACCTAGTATAAGAAAATATTATGTATTTGGTTATGGGGTAAAATCCCCTTATCCTATGGTAAGAAAATAATATATATTTGCTTGCTTGCTATTTATTTCTTAGAAAGAGTTAAAATACTTACTGTGATTTGTGGTTTTTTCTCCAGATCTTGGAGTATCTTCTCCCTTGTTTAATTCATTTGATTTTTGTTTATTTGTTTAGATGCCTCAAAGGTTTTTAGTCTTGGTTTCATTAGTACCACTATAAAGTTCAGTTTTCAATTTATCATCATGCAAAAGACTGTAATCTTTCTAGTCGTGAATCAACGAGTGGATTAACAAGTTTCTGATTTGCCAATTCTCCACTGAGAATTATTTAATGATTTTTATAGTGAAATTTTCAACTGTTTTTAAAACCTGCCTCAAAAAGATATACTTTTTATATTTTGGTTTCTCTATGTAGTGGATTAACAATCCAAGAAAATAGTGATATATAATTTGCGAGTTAGAGAAGCCGTTGCGAAAGTGTAACAACTTTGTGGTTGTTTACAGCTTTACGACGGTCCAAACATGTGATGGATTTTATATAAACGCCACAAAAACAATTAGCGTTGGATCTATTTGTGGTGGTGATTTGCGATGGATTCAGTATTATTCATAATGGATTATAACCGTCGTAAATAGTAATTATTTTTGTAGTGCTTAGTTCTAATCAAAATGGTAGTGGTAGATCTCTCCCTACTTATAATAAATTTCATCCTCAAAATTTACATACCTAAGTCCATAGAGAATAAATATGGGTGTAGAGATTGCATTTCTTCTTTTATTTCCGTATGGCTTCATCTATAGCATGACTTCTCCATGAGAACTTTACCAAAGGTATCTATTTCATCCTAGGTTCTTGATCTTTTGAATTAAAATTTGTACTGGAACCTTTTTACGAGAAAGATCCATGTCTCCAGCTGTAGATTACCTTGTAAACTTTGACTTTGAAACAAATGGCTTGCTTATTGATACATTGCTCCAATGGGAACAGATTTCTTTCTTTTTTTCTGCCCATCTAAATTTTTTGGAGACTTTATTTCATATTTTTTCACTTTTTTTCATACACACATACATACATGATTGCATCAATTACATAAGTAGTTTTTCTTCTTGAGCTAGTAGTTTATTCCTCAATTGAAGCTTTATTTCAACCCACGGTTCCTGTCTTTAGACGTTGGCACCACTGGACTAGGTTGGGGTACAATTCCTTCTATGGAGACTATGGCTTCTTCAACAAGGACGACACAACTGTGTGCTTTCCAAGCTTAGAGAATTATGCCCTTCACCTCTCCACATGAGTTGAGCTCCATGTAAAATGCTTGTCCAAGTTAGGTCACTGTGTAAAAGGATCATGCATGTGTCATGAAAAGTTCTACTTAGGAAATCAAGAAGACATGTTAACATAGTCTTGTGGACTTAAAGAATTAATTCATGTCAACCTAAAAAGTCTCAATTACGGTTCCTATAAGGTTCTTGTGAAATTAAGTGGATTAAGGTCTTAACCAAGCTCCATTC
The DNA here is from genome assembly GCA_037367405.1 of Ottelia alismoides. NCBI lineage: Eukaryota > Viridiplantae > Streptophyta > Magnoliopsida > Alismatales > Hydrocharitaceae > Ottelia > Ottelia alismoides. The sequence goes on along the minus strand of JAZKJV010009863.1, from coordinate 233,806 downwards.
TTCATATTTTATTCCACACTTGTTCAATTACCAAATCATTCTGAAAATTTTGAATGCAAATCAAATAATTTTTTAGTGAAATGCATTTTTTGATTTAAACTTTTTATGTGATTATTAAATAGTTTTGTAAATTTTTATGAGTTTTAAGCTTTTCAACTTTTAGGTATTTTCAAAGAACTAGAGAATTGAATGAATTTACAAGTATTTACAAGGATTATGTACATATTTACAAAGAATTTTATACGAAAGGACATAGAAAAAGTATACAAGTTTTATACAATATTTTATTCACAAAAGAGTTTACAAGTTTTAAATACAAATTTAACAAAAGAACTGTATTTAAAAGTTTTAAATAATTAAGGCTTTTATATACACGGATTTACAACACATTTTATATATAAATTTTACAACATGTTTATTTACGAAACAAACTTAAAAAAATTCAAAAAAATGTTTATAAAATAATTTTACAAAAACATTTACAAATATTTTTCAAAACATTTTTACAAAATATTTTTCAAAATTATTTTACAAAATATTTTTAGAAAAAAATACAAAATGTTTTTACAAAATATTTTACAAACCCTTTACATTTATAAAAAAATATTTTCTATTATTTTCCAAATATTTTACAAATCATGAATTTTTAAAAAATATTTTTATAAATTATTTTTCAAACAAAATGATTTTAAAATTATTTTATAAAATTTTTACAAACTAATTTTATAAGGGTAAAATGGGGTTGCCCCTTTGTGGGGAGGTAACTTGGCCGCTCTACCTCATTTTTCCTTTTTTAAATAAAATTGTAAAAAATCATCATTAGATTCCTATATTACATTATTCAAGTCTTGTGTGAAATAGAGATTCCTACAAACTCTATCCAGACAATCAAATTTTAATGATGGTGGAATTTTTGAAATAAACCATGTATGGATGGAGGCCATAGGAGTGTCTGTTTCGCAAGAAACTTGAATTACATAACATAGGGATATAGTGAATAATTTTCATGATTTTATTTTTTAAAAAATAAAAAATGGGAAAATAGGGCGGGGAGCCAAGTTATCTCCCCTATGGGGTGGTCCAGATTTTTCAAAACATTTTTACAAAGTTTTTTACAAAGAGTTTTAAAAAGAAACATTTTACAAACAATTTTACAACATATTTTACAAACATTTTCGAAAAAAATACAAATATTTTACAAGTCATTTTGCAAAACATTTTACAAATATTTTTATTTATAATACACCTTTAAATTAGTGCCCATGATTTTAGAGTCATATAATTGAATACACAATAAAGTATGAGTTATGGCTTCTAAAGAATATATACATATACATATATATATATATATATGAGATTGTAAAATACGATATGAGATTGTAAAAAAATACTCGAGATTGCAAAATAGGATCTCTGATTGTAAAAAACTAGGCACGCCCTCCATCTCCAGCATCCTCTCTACCCGCACCTCCTCCACCCTTTTCCGCCACGACCGACCTCCTCCATGCATGTCCTCCTCTGCCCACACACCTCCATTCACTCACTCCTTTAACCTTCTCCTCCACGATCCACCTCCTCCATGCATAACCATCACCCACACACGACGTCGTCTTTATTACATATAAGAAAACAACCTTGGAGAATGCCATCACCAGCTACCGTAGAGCAGCACATTGCATCCACCGTCTTACACACCATCAGCGACGAGCAGCAACCTCCTCTCCTCATGTCGTCGTCGAGAGAGAGAGAGAGATGGAGGAGAGGAACCTCGTACGGCAATCGAGATCGAGAGAGACGAGGGGAGAGAGAGAGGAAGAGAGAGAGAGAGGAGAGAGGAGATAATTGTGGAGTATTTGTTGCATTCTTAATTTAGAATATGTTAAAATGACAATAAAGGGTTTTTCAACATTAAAAATATATTAATAACGAGCTATTAATGACAATCATCAGATTGATTGCGTATGGTTAGGATGACAGACTTTCCATGCACCCAGGAAAGGTGCAACTCATTTGAAATATTTCCTATATATATATATATATGACCCCCATACTTAGCACGAACTATGTCCTCATAGTGACCAGGAAGTGACAAGGAAGACATAAATCGTACTAACTATAGAAACTAAAATGAATCCTATACTACAATGACTCAAAGAACGAATATGAATAGTAGTCGATCACCCCCCTAACTTTAGATCAAATAATCCTAAATGTAAAAGACTATACAAATAAGGATGGTCGAGGAAAAAAATGTACAAAAATCAACGACCCGGCTTGCCCCCACCACCCCCAATACTTAGGGTAAATGATTACTAAGAGCATGTTTGGTAATAGGGTTGAGTTGGGTTAGAGTATCATCATGTGAATAGTTGTCTGGATGGTTAGGAGGGTTGAAGATGGTTGGAACGATAAATGTGATGTGATGTCTATTTGATTATGTGTTATATTAACTTTTCTTATGATTATAATATTTTCTGATGTTAATTGTTTTTGAATGTGGTTAAAAAAATTATAACAGAGAAATTGTGGGGTTCATATAAACAATTCAAACAAGGAATGCAGGGGAAGAGATATGGGTATGCTCATTACCCTAGGGTAACCTAGCAACCAAACAAGCCCAAAGTATAGAATGGAATATCAACAAGTTGAGGGACAAGCGAAAGAACAAAATAAACTAAAATAAAAATAAACAAAATGAAAAGAACGACATCACCCCTTATACTTAGGGTAAGGTCACCCTAAGTATAAGCAACAACATGAATAATGAAACAAAATGAAAATAAAACAACTCCGATTGTTCACCTCCCCTCTACTTAGGATCTAGTCATCCTATGTATAACACAAACACAGAAAAGAGGTGAATGATCAACAATGTGAGGTAGAAGGACTAAAATGAAAGGAATATGCAAGGTAAAAAGATCTTCTCAAGAAGGTAGAAGCTTGACTTTCTTTCAAGATTGTTGAGTTATTGAGCCAACGAGATGTCGGTCCATATCGGGGTTATTTTCATATGTATCAATGTTTGAGTCAGAAAATCCTTAATCGAAATTGATGTGTCGAGGGAAGTCTATAGTACCATAATAATCGATCTTGACTAAAAATGTGAAAAGAAATATGGTCGGGGATCTACAGTATAAAATCCATGTGCCATCTATTGCTAGTTGATGCTCTCAAGTGCAGAAGGATCAAATCAAAAAACTAGTGTAGGCTCATCAATGAAACTCTCTGTGTGTCCACAGAACACTATGATTTCTATGTTTTCCTCCTTGGGGAGGAATTATTGGGTCTCCATATCATCCAATGGAAACATCTGATCTCAGCTATAAAATCATAGTCCTCTGTCTCAACTAATGCAACAACACTCTCATCTAATGCGGGCTTCCTGTTGGCTCTTGTAACGTCTCAATTATAACATTTTGCGTTGTGAGAAGAAAATGATATCTTCCTAGTTCCATAATCTATAACAGCCTCAGCTGTGCATAGAGAAGGTTACTGAGTATGATAGGGGCATGATGTAACAACATTGTAGAGGCCATGGCTAAAAGACAAAGTCCACGGGAAAGCTTGTGCCATATACTATCATGACAACATTCTAAAGTATACCCTTCATCCTCATGGCTGATTTGTCTACAAATTGATCAATCATTATTATCTTCTTCAGAGGTCCTAGTTTGAGTGACTGGTGAGAAGGGTAAGAAATTCACTAAAGATCTGCTGTCTAACAGATTACAATCAATGTGATGGCTAGAAAATGGTGCTCCCTTAGATTTCTTTTTCTACATGAGTTGATGGTTTATTGCAATAATGGTGGCCATCGTTAGGATGTGATATTCTATCTCACTATGTCCTCTTTTCCTTGACGAATGTTTAGGGACACATGCTTCTTTCATCCCCTTCTTTACTGCAGGTATATACTCCATGGCTTTTATGAGTGGCATCTTAAGGAAAATGTTCTGAAGAATTGACACCACTCTAGATTTGAGAAGGTTGGTTTTTATTTTATAACTGATTTATTTTTATTCATGACATCTAGAAATGGAACAAAACTTGAATCGACATTTTTATTTATATTGGAATAAACAAGCACATATGGACAACCAGATCAAATTGGACAATATCATCCATAACAGAAGGACAAGAAAAAGTACGAACTGCTGAAGAAGATGGATCTGAAATGGATGTGCTTTACTCAACTGTTGACTCACCTTTGAATCTCCTATTATTTTCTTTTGGGATTTTTTATTTTCTTCATTTTTTGATGTTTTTATTGTGATTCTTCTCCATCAAGCAATATTCGATCTAGGCTCACAGGATGAAGAGGATGAAGCTGAGCTCAATCAATGGCTCTATTCCCCAATCCCATTGGTACTGGTGGCTGAAAGATCCTATCACTACTAAGAGTAACAATGTTAGATAAATATGCAAAATCACAAGTCATACATGTCTTGATAGTGGAAGGATAATGATGGGCTATCTGCTCCTTATTGCAGCGGAAGTTGACAGGATAGGATTCGTCTTGACTGGGATTAATTGTCTTTGTAACGGTCAGGTCATCTAGCTCTAGTTGATCTCATTCATGTTCTTCATCAGCTGAGCTAGATAATCAAGTGTTGGGTTCACCGAAGGTGCCTCTGACTTCTCAAAAACTAGCAAACGTCGAGATTGGAAGTGCGTCTGAGGCTGCTGACTGTACCCATGACATGTAGAATGAGAGGGATACTGATATTGACGAGGAGGAAGATAATGGTACTGAAACTATGCATGTTGTTGCTGATAATATGGCAAATAATGATATGGAGACTGTGATTGTTAATATCCTTGTCTCCATGCCCAAAAGTGTGGTGGAGATTGAAACTGAGGCCGTTGTTGGTGCTGAAGCAATCTCCCTCCTTGAATCTTGTTAAATGGCCTAGTGGTGGCCTACGAAACCAATTGAGATGGCCTCGTTGAACGGATTGGGATGCACTTTGTCTAGTCCATACACCATTCACCTCCAGAATCTGAGGTAGAGGCCGAAACTATTACTCAAAATAGACTGGAGTATTAGGATGGTACATCACCATCTGCACTGTTGTTGTTGTTGTCCTTTATTTGGAACTTGCACGTATTACACATGTTGAATGTAGGGGGGTGCTAATGAACTCTATTGAATAGGTCTGGAGGAATACTCCGGTGCAGATGTCTTAGTTGCAACACTCGACTCTGACATGAATGGGTGGTGTTGACTAGTAACTCTATGTGCTTCGTGATCTCATCCAGCTTATCCATATGCTTGGTTCTTTGTTCAATCATATTAAGTTTCTCAAGGTCTTGTGATCATTTCTCAATTATATCAAACTATGGAAGGTGATTCCCTAAGATACCCAGGTTGGAACTCTCAATCCTATCTACATCATGAGATGTCGCCATATTGACAATGTTTTCGAAATACATCGAAAGAAGATAATTATACCGAACTCTCCGCCATCTCCTGCAATATATGCCATAAGACATCCTCATTTTTGTTGAAATGAGAACCCCCACAAGAGGAATCTACTAGCCTCCAGTTCTCCAATCTCAAACCCCAAATAAGTTATGGATTAAGATCATCCTCAGTATATCATGAGTGCAGCACTTCTCCGTGAATCTTTCTCATAATATGTGAATAGGTTCAAGGGATATCAACGTGAAGTTGACTATCAATTACTGCATTTGATTCAATCGTCCTAGGGGATAGTATTTGTCAATAAAACTGTATCTCAGCTCATCATAGGACGTCACCACCCTTCCTAAATGCTTGATCCAGTAGAGTGACTTATCCATAAGGCTGAAGGGAAAAGTTGTCATCTACACTACCTCTAACATGATGTTAGGATAATGCATTGTGCTGCATATACGGTTGAACTGTTGGAGGTGTATGTATGGTTCTTCGTTGGTATGTCCACGGAATATGGGGAGAAGTGGAAGCAACTGAGGCTTTAGCTCAAACTGTCCATGAACCGTATGAATTTGAATCCAATACATAGTATGTCCTACTCTTGGGTTAAAGGAATCTCTCAATGTGTACTTCTCTACTTTGTTCTTCTTTTAATCTCCTACGTTATGCACAAAGTTTCCCCCGTTCCCACCTCCTCTCGATTGCTCCTCCTCTCTCCGATCATTTCCTCCTCTCAACTCCAATATTATGTACCTCAGTCCTACCTGGAAGTTGGCCAAATCTATCAACTGAGCATGAATGGCTTGAATGGATGCCAACATCGTGTTATTGATCTCAGTCTGATTTGACATGGGTTCGTCGCCCTTTGGTGGCATCAAGTCTTTTATCACTTTATATGTATCTGGAATTGTAAATGAAATTTAGTCACTCTTCATGAAAGAAGGATTCTCAAATGAAAGTTCAAAAGAGGGTCAATCTCGATCAATGGACTTATGGGAAAAAAATCAAGAGTAAAAGAAAAGGAAGGGAGCTTAGGAAGTTATCATCCTGAGATGGATATGAGGATGAACAAATTTGAGAAGAAAAAGATAAATTCACGAAGTTTGAATACAAATTGCTCCAATTTGACATATTCAAAGCAAAAGGATGATGCGAGAACCTGAAAGATAAATAAAAGAGAAAAAGTGAATAAAAGGCACAAAGCATGCAGAAGTATCTTTAATATAGAAAACAAATACAAATAAAAAACCAAAATTCACCAACTTGACCTTATAATGATCATGAAGATTCAGTCATTTATCTTTTCAGTTTTAGAGTTAAGTAATCACATTGTTACTTAGATCCAGACCCCCATGTGGTGTCACCCAAAGAACAAAGACTAGGTCTAATGAACAAAAACTCGGTCTACTACTCCAAAAGAATACCAGTATCGTTGTGGTGCCTAAGCTGTCACTCAGAAACATAAAAAATCCCATCCAACAGCAGGCCCGTTCGTGATGAGTTTGCGAGGGTCTCGATGGCTTCGGTGATCGGCAAGGCGACTCAAAACAGTCAGGTGGTGGATCAAGAGGTCAGTAGATATCAGCTAAAAGACAAAGGATTGCCATCTCCTACTCATGTTGGAGATCCTCTCTTAATAATCATTTAACGGTGTTTGATGAGTACTCAATCTAACTCTTTAGATAGTCGTCCAAGCACCAGCCTCTATGATTCAACAATTGAATCAATAGTTGTATGATCATTAATTTGGCCATGGTACATAACTGTAATTGTACTAGGGGACCTATTATGAAAATTAGTTATTCTTCATTTCAGATAAGGGAATGATATTTGCAATTACATTTATTGCATAATGGCTCATCGTGGGCTCGCATGTCCAAAGATTTCAGGTCCACCTTGGATGCACCAGGTTCAAACAATGCTACTCCGAACATATTTGCAATCATTTCCTCTTGTTCGGCCTGGGATGGATATTCTTCAAATAGATGGCTCAGCTCTTCAAACTCTACCTCATCAATGTCAATGGAGAAAAATTCAACTGTTCTTTCAAGGTCTTCCTCTGGGATAAGGAATTCCTTGGTCTCTGTTTCAATCCACAATGTATCTGTGTCTCTGAAATCCTAAAATTTGTCACAATCAGTTGCATGAACATGCATCCTTTTCTATTTTGTGATGTCTTGCTTCTTTGGTTCTGAACGCATCTTTATTGTCACCAAGTCATTGTGGAAGCGAAAGGTGATCTTTCCAAGTTTGTAATAAACTACTACCTCGGCTGTTCGAAGGAATGACCAACAAAGTATGATCGATGTCTAGAGTAACAGTACTTAGGAATCCATGTCCAGGATAATGAAGTCCACTGAGAATCTCATACCTTGGACCATTATGATAACGTCTTCCAACACTCCAGGTGATCACTCAACGGATCGATCAGCAAATCGAAGTATCATTCTAGTTGGTTTGAGAGGACCAAGACCAAATTTCTTGGCCAATGAAGTGGGCAGGAGGTTGATCAAGGAACCACTATCAAGAAGAGTGCGATCAAATATCTAATCGAAGATCTCACATTGGATCAAAGGGGCTCCTTTGTATTTCTTCTTCAGCGTGAGGTTGCCAATCAGACTAATAGTCGCCATGGTTAGGATGTGCTTCTCTTCTCGTCTACATTAGTTCTTGCGAAGTTGACGCTTATATGTACATACCTCTTTTAGACCCTTTTTGATATTTGTCATGTTTTCTATAACTTACAACAGTTGCATTTCAAGTATGATATTCTTTAAAATCTCATTAATGGAAGAATCAGATAGACTTGTTTTCAATTTTCTAGTTGTTTTGTTTTTCATAGCCTCTGGAAAAGGTACAAAAACATGTTCAAAAGCAATATTTTTTTAATAAAGGAATTAACTTGTACTTTTGGACCACTATAAATGATAGAGTCATCCAATACATGTGGAGAATTAAAAACTGGAAATTCATCCTCACCGGCTTGCACGGGAGTTGCAGCTTGCATTGACATCTCCTTGACTCTATCAGCTCAGCCTTTGTTGTTACTGCTGGAGTTTTCATTCTCTTCATTTTTTTGTATTTTTTTATTTAGAGTTGGCTCCTCTAGGTGCATCAATTCCACGACTCTGGGCTGCTCAGTTGCTAACGTAGAAGACTCACCCATAAAAGCTTTATTTCTCCCCTTCACAACTGCAGATGGTTGTAGTGTCCTACCCATCCTGAGATTCTCAACATTAGAGAACATAAAATCAGTTTTACATGAATCATGGGTGGTGTGGCACTACGTGCTACCTAGTCCCTATGCTTGAAGTTATTGGGGTTGACCTCTATCAGTATTTGTATGATCATCTTCACAGCTGTGAGGTCATCGATCTTGTAGATCATCTCATTCATGTTCTTAATCAATTAATCCATACAACCCAGAGAAGGATTTACAGGAGCAGTCTCAGATGGTTTAGCAACATGAGGTTGTTGAGGCTAGTAAAAGTAAGGTTGTTACTGGAAGTTTTGATATTGATGCTGAGGGTACGGCTGGACCCTATAGTGAGGAGGGAAATTCTGGTATGGACCCGCCAGCTATTGGTTATACAATGTTTGGTGACATACCGGCGATTGGAAGTTCTATCTCCAGGTGTAGTTCGGATGTAGTGGAGACTGGTAGTGTAGTTGTTATTGGTGCTGGTATTGGTGCTGCTGGTGTTGGAAATTCAGTCCACCCTGATTCTGGTGGAATGGCTAGTTGGCATGTGCTTGGCCATGATGTTGTGCACCAGGATGGGTCGAAGCATGCTTGATTTCCCAGACATCATCCACTTCATGATCTGTGAGGGCAGAGGTGAAGTAAACTACTTAGAATAAGATGGAACTTCTAGATGGTAGACGTTCATTTATGAGTGTTGTGGTGACTGTGAACCCTGGTCTGGTGCTTGCACATAATAAACATGTTGGACCGCTGGATGTTGTGCTGGACTCCGTTTATGTTGTGATGGAGACGGTGTCTGCTCTTTTGACTCACCTGCAGGTGTCTTGGTAGTTGTTCTCGCAACATGGACAACATTAATGGTACCAACAAGAAGGTCCAACTGTTGTGTGATTAGATCGAGCTAATCTAGATGCATTGTTCTTTGTTCGATCACAATGAGTTTGTCTAAGTCTTGTGATTGTTTTTCAATTATATCCACCTTGGAAATATTGCTCCCAATGATGCTCAAATTGTAATTCTCATCTTTCCTCTCTTCTTACTGTGATGGCATCATGTTGAGGCCTTATGCGAAATTTGTGGAGTCTTCTAGAATGCGTGAGATGAGGACAATGTTGTCGATCCTTTTCGACTATTTCTTCAAATATTTGCCAGACCATATCCTCACCTTTATTGAAGTGGAGTTCTCAACAGGAGGCATCTACAAGCTGCTGCCACTCCTGATGTTTACCCAAAAAATGGTTCTGCACTAAGCTTATCTTCGGTAAATCGTGGTGACTACTTTCCCCAGATGATTTGTCCAATAGAGAGCCTTATTCTGAAGTCTAAAGGGGAAAGCAGTCATCTTCACCACCTCAAGTGCTATGTTCAGATAGTGCATGGTACCGCAGACATGGTTGAATTGTTGCAGATGAATATACGATTCCTCGTTTGTGTTTCCATGGAAGGCAGGCATGAGAGGTAGTAGTGATGTCTTCAGCTCAAAGTAACCATGAATACGTCCAATATTTGATCTGCCCTGCTCCAGGGTTGTAGGTCTCTTTGAGGGTCGATTTGCACTCGACATATCACTCTCTTCTTCCTCTCTACCATGGTTTCCTCTGACAGCCTCTCCTACATACCTGATGGACCTGATCTTTGCAAGATCAGGGTGAAGAAGGTGGTATGGGAACTAGAGAAGCGATCTGAAAGCTGATGGGGCGGAATGAACGGTGGAGCGAGCATGGTTGATCAAAGAATAGTATCGAACCTTAGAGCAGATAGGTACAAGCAAAATCAAAGAAAACATGAAGTAAATCTAGACTACTGCTAAGATAAGGAATAAGAAGATAGCAGAAAAGAGCAGCTCACCAAGGCTGGAGACCTGGGAGCAGAGCCTAGTTGGGAAGAGCTCCGATGAAGGTGGACGTGCCTCCTCCACCTTTGTTCATGCCTAAGAACTTGTATTCAACCTTCGTGTCACCAAGATGAAGCTCCAGCAAGGTTCTAGGGAGTTAGAGATGGAAGTTGATGTTCAGAGGAGCAAAGGAGAGGGTGGAGATGATTTTATACTGCCTGAAAAACAGAAAGGGGCTTTTGGATTTTAGCTTGATCGGTCGACAAAAATCAAATTAGAAGGATCCATAGGAAGAAGCATGATCCGGTTTGCATTTTTCAACAAGAAATCATGTCCAAAGGGGCAAGGAAACTCTTGTGAAAAATTGACAAAAATGGATGCCCGACCAGGACTGACAAGCAGTAGATGGTGAGGGGGTGCTGACATGGGGTCGACACGCTAAGGCTCGTGATTGGGCAATGTTGGCACCACACATGCACAAAATGAAAAAAACTGATAAAAATTAAAAAAAAATAGAAAATTATTTTATTTGAACAAACTTAACACATAAAAAATGTTAAATACTTAATAAATATATTTTTAGTGATTTTTATTTATTTTATCACTTTATTTATTAGGTTTTGATTTTTACATGTATATTATATGTATAAATACTTATATATACTCTATTTTATTTTCATTTTACTGTTTATATTTTATTATGTTATAAACATAAGTTTTATATTTACACTATATTTAAATATATGTGTACATTTTTTTATTTTTTTGAAGATATTTATGTACTTAAATATATATGCATATATTATAGGTACTTTATAGGTATATTTACCTGTATTTTTAATGATTTTATTTTAGTTTTATTATGTATATGTATTTTATGGAATATTTAAAAAATTTATAAAAATATAAAAAGATGAAAAGTATAAAGTATATTGAATATTGTATACAGGTGTATTGCACAATGAGGGCTCAAAAGCCAACTTATGCATCTTAATTCCAAATTAAATAAAAATACCTTCATTAAATAGATAATTTAATTTTATGAACAATAAAGTGAGTTTCATGAATTTTATATATGTATGGAGAAGATACATGTTTGAGAAGTGTTCTTTGCAGCTTCTTATTATGTGTGTCTCATTCACACTGTGCATTATTTTTGAATGAAATAAATTTTGTACAATGTTCATGTTTAATGTTTATAGCTTTGAGGTATAAAAATATGAATATAAAATAGGTTCCAAAATGTATATAAAGAATTAGTTATTAAATGCTAATTTTTGCATGGTTTCTTTACCCGATCACCCCCTTACTTTATTCCTTGTCGACAAAGTCATTGATTGGCTTAGTCTCGGAGGTCAGGGTCAATCGGTATCTATGATACCTCCTTTATTTTACTTTTATTTTATTTATTCCTTCATATTAAGGTTTAGTTACGTGTATTTATATGCTTTATAGATGAATATAAAAATGTTAATTCATGAGATTTATTGATATTTACATGCATTTAAAGAGCGATTAAAGCTCAAAATAAATGAATAAATGTGCATGAAAGGTAATTCATTGGTAGCTTGCAGCTGAGATGATTACTCTAGATCTTATAAATAAACCATGAATTGGGCTTGAAATGGATTACATTATATGCGGCGCTTCTCTTTTCGATTCGATGGATTTGAAGCTACCATAAAGAGCATCGATGGAGGCCTTCTTCCTTAAGCTTCAATCAATCAGATCTCACTCGACGGGGCTCTGATCATGGTTCAGAGGTCTCAGTCAACTCCATCTCCAAATCCGCATCACTTAGGTGAGGTCCGGATCTCATTGATTAGAGATTCGGATGAGCTCTTTCTTGCCTCGATGATAAAGGTCCTCATGATGCTCAATCCGGGCTCTAGATATCACTCTCAAGTACCGACAAGGTTATTAAGGAGTATTGAAGCCTTGGAGTCCTCGACCTAGAATTATTAGAAATAAAACAAAGGTAACAGGATGAAGGGTAATCTCTGATGAAGGTGGAGGATTGAGATCAGACACAGATCTTTCAATCTGAGATGGTAGGTTGTTGTTCGAATGTGTAGAACCGGAGAGGAGTTCGGGATGAGATGGCGATCGATTTGGGGGGATCAAACTTGAGGATAATGACCTCTGGTCGAGAACATTAGAGGTTAGAAATGAACCTACAGCTACAAAGATGAATTTAAACAAAAATTAATTAAGTTGAAACTATATCAAATATATATCTAATAAATATATATATCTAATTTAATGCTACCTAGAATGAAAGGGAATGAAATGGGGTTTATTTTCAACTCGATGCGGAGATGGAAGGGCTACTAAAGCTTGTCATAGTGGAGCTCTAATGAGCCTTGATGTCAGTACCTAGATCACGTAGATTATTCCTTCTATCATCCTTCTGATCACTGAAGATGAAGCTCTTATCACTATCCAATCAATCTGAGGTCTCGATCTCAGGGAAACAAGGGTAAAAGACTGATTATGAGCTTCAAGAGACTAGGAGGTGCTTAAATAGGTGAGGAAAAATTGAAAGGGGCTTGTGAAAATTAGGCATGATATGAAGAGAATCAGAGCAAATACAATCGAGCAAAAATTACGAATAGGAGATAAATCGAAGGAACTAAAATCTGGTCGATTAGATGTCGGAGTCAGGTTGGAAAAGTCGGAGATGGAGGTGGGTTTGATGTTTGGAAACTTATCGAAGGGATACAAGAGAGTTGACTGAGCTTGGTCAACAAGCTCGGAAATGGACTAATCAAAATTTGGCCTCAATAAGACAAATAGAAAATGATAAAATAATTAACAATTTATTAAAAATAATTATAAATAAAAGAGAGAATGTATTTAAATTAAAAATGAGTAACATAAAAAAGTATAGGCTAATAGGCTTTTTATGATTTTTAATAAGTTAAATAATATAATTTATATACTTAAATAAATTAAAATACATGTAATTACAAATATAAAATTTATATATACAAAGTATACAAATATTTATTAATAAAAATTATAAATATACATTTTATTTTATATTATATTTCTTTAAAAATTTATTTAAGATATATAAATAATTTTTTATTTTTATGAATTTATAGAAATCTGGATAAATAGTGATATATACAATATAGGTACATCATACATATATAATAAAGAGACCTACTACTTTTGATTCTTTTTGCTTTTTTTAATTTTGTTTGTATTTTATAAAAAAATAATAAAATATATACAATGCATTAAAAATACAGTATGTATAAAATTTTCAAGAATAAAATAAATAAAACTAATGTACACTTGTACACGTAGAGTAACACCATCAAAAACTCGACTTTTGCATCTTAACTCTGATTTTTATGGAACTACTTTCATTATAAAAATTATTTTATTTTAAACACAATGAAATGAGTTTGCTTCATTTTGAATTTTTATGGAGTAGATATTGAGCTTCTGATTCTTGTTTTATGCTTATTTTTAATTTTGTACCTTTTATTCTATACATGATTTATTTTTGTAAATATTTTTATTACTTAAAGAACATTTTTATATACAAGACTCAAGAAGAAAGTATTTTTATTTGGGATTGATTTAATGATAATAAAATGGTATATGTTATTTATAAGGTAATAGTGATGAATATGTACAATTTGAACTTGGTTTTCGGATATTTTATAAGTTAATGACCATATCATCCCTTACTTTTTCCCTTCTCGATTAGGTCAATACTTGGCATACTCTCAGGGTTAGAATCAATATGTATCTATTATACATATATACATTATTCGATCCTATCTTTTTATTTTCTTATTTATTCTTTTAATTTGGGTTAAAATAAGTAATAATAATACAATATTAACAAATCATGCTAGTTTTTAATAGATGATGATAGGTAATATTTACATATATTTTATAAGGGATTTTACGACAAAATGATAGAATAAATATGATGAATTACCAATTCATCAAGTAGTCACTTTCTGTATGATACATTTTCCAAAAAAATGGCATCCAAATCTCAGGTTTTGAATGAGATGAACCCAAGAGGTACCTGCCTATATCTTAGTTTGATTATTTTTAGTCTTTGAGTCGAATTCCATTTATGTGTCAAGGGATTGTTTTATTTATTTTGTTGGAGGATAAGGTCTCCTTAACCTAAGATAAGAACATATTATTTATTTGGTTACGAGATAAGATCCCCTTATCCTATCAAACAATATATATATATATATATTTGTTTGCTTGCTCTTTTTTAGAATAAATAAAAACACTTACTACGAAAAGAGGTCATTGCTCAAGATCTTTGAGTATCTTCTTCCTTGTTTATTTCATTTTTTTTTTGGATACCTCAAAGTTTTCTTGTCATGTTTCCAATAGTACAATAATATATTATAAATTTCAGTTTTGCAATTTGTCTCTATGTGAGGGATTGTGATCTTTCTAACAGTGGATCAACGAGTGCATTAGCAGGTTTTTGATCTGCCAATTCTAGCGGCTCTTAAAACTCACCGCAAAAAGATATATATTTTAGATTCCATTGTCTTTGTGCAACAGTTTAAGGACTGACGAAAATAGTGATCTATCATTTGCGACTAAAAGAAGTCGTCACGAAAACATAACTTCTTTGTTGTGGTTTACACCTTTGACATGGTCCGAAGATGTACCAGTTTTTATGTAAATATTGCAAAAATAATTTGCATAGATTGTATTTGGGGTGGTGATTTGCGATGGATTTTATATTATTCATGATGGATTATGACAACTATAATTGTAATTATTATTATAGTGCTTAGTACAAGTCAAAAGTTAGTGCTACATCTCTCTTTATTTATAATTAATTTCATCCTCAAAATTTACATACCTATGTCCATCAAGAATAAACATGGGTATGGAGATGGCGTTTTTTACTTTTCTTTCCACACGAGTTCTTTGTAGCATGACTTCCCCATGAGAACTTTACTAAAGTTACCTTTTTCATCCTATGTTCTTAAAATTTTGTAATAAAGTTTGTGTCACAACCATTTTATGGGAAAATCCTTCTTTAGTTGCATTTCTTCTTGTTTTATAACTTGAGATGAGCCTGGGATATATTTTCAAAGAGTGAAACATGAAAAACATCATGTACCCTTGATAACATAGTTGGAATCTAAAGACGATATGACATGTTACCAATTCTTTCTATGACTTCTTCGGATCAATATATCATGGATTAATTTTCTCATTCTTCCAAATTTGATTAAACCATTCCAATAATATACTCAGAAAAATACGTGATCACGTACATGAAACACAATATCTCTTCTCGTCTTATCCGTATAAATTTTATATTGGCTTTGTGCAACCTTCAAGTCTACTGATTTCCTCAACTTTTTCTATTGCATTTTGTATAATTTCTAATGCATTCCAGTGTGATCAACTTAAATTCTCTTGCTTCATTTCAACAAACAAGAGTTATGCATGCACGACAACATAAGGTTTTTATATAGTGACATTCAAATACTAGCATAATACTTGTTATTATATGCATTACTATATGAAACTTCCAAATTCCATGTAACTTCTAAAGGTTGGATGGTCCCATCAGATTTAGTATTTGTTTGTGTATGAAAAGTTGTGCTAAATGTAAATTGTGGATTCATGGCTCTATCTAAACTTGGCCAAAATCTAAAAGTAAATCGAGGATCTCTATTTGATATAATTGACATGGACAATACATGCAATCTTACTATTTCATCATCCATGAAAATATTTCTAAGAAGATCTAAGGTGCATGTCATGTTTTTTAGTAGAAAATGGACCGATTTGGTCAATCTCTTTACTACCACCCATATTGCATCACCATCTCAATTGATTCAAGATCTTCCGCTAATAAATCCACTTTAACATGTTCTCACTTCCATTCAAGTATAGGAAGTGGTTTCTATGTGTGTGTTCTGGGATCACGACACCATTAGAGGGGGGATTAATAGTGGTTCGAGGCAGTTTTGAATCTTTTAGTGGAATATATAACACGCACATGATATTCAACCAATCATCACACTTCATAGTATGTTTATGTGGAAACCCACATTTGTAAAAACTACAACATGAATAATCTGACTCAAGATTTCTCGATTAATCGAGCTAACCAACAACTTCACTGTAAAGCTTGAGATATTTACGTGAATATCTTGACCGTTTACAAAGTGTAAATCTTCACAATCTCGAACCATATACCAAGATCAACACTACATATCATGCACTATAGCAAACATAGAAGAATAGACAAGCATTGAATTTTTTCTGACTTCCCTTAGAGTTGCAAAACTTTGATAACATGGCTTCCACTAGCGGTTAATTAAAAGTGATGTCGGTTGTAGGAAAAACCGTGAAGACAAAAGCTGTGTTGATCAAACAAAAATCCAAGAAGAAACATGTAAGATTTTCTTCTATTTTATCCTTTAAAATGATTTTTTTATCCAGGTAAGTTCCCCTGAGTCAAACTCAAGGAGGCAGAATAACCATACTACAGTTTTCGAGGAATAAAAGAATCTCAAGATTTTAATCTTCTTCTTGAAATTACAACAAGCACAAGAAAGCACTCAAAAATATCACGGTTTTACAAAAATCAAGTGGACAAAAATATGCGATAAAAATCAACGAAAAAATACAAGAAATGTTGCTAAGGTAGTTGTGTAACTACCCTAGAAAATTCAAGGAAAATACAAAAAATATGGTTCAAAATAGTCCTACAGCACATGGGTATACGTGCAAGAAGAAAAAGTTTGTTCCGTTACAAATAGGTCCTTAGTAGGGACTGAATTGCAAAGAAAATAAAAAGTATAACATTTAGGTCCTATGCAGAGACCTAAATGTAATTTCTGGATACTTCTGGAGCATGAGTTAATTATGGAACTCTTCTAGGTTTAGTACGCAAATTTTCCACTGTTTTGCAATAGAGGGAGGAGATTAGAAGGTGCAGGCAATTCTGATCTGTCCGATATGGATAAGTGTCGCCAACTTGTCCTTCCTAGTGTTCTTAAGCATTCTTCCCTTTCCTGCGCAACAGACGACGATGTCTTTATCTCTGAATTCTTCCCGACAACCGACGACGTTCTTTGGCCTCCTACAGGGCCAGAGGGGTGTCTCCTACACCCCTCGAGTTAACCTGCAAGTGAGCGGGCCTGAGGCTGATGGAACATGGTGGCTAATCATAGACAAAGTTGATGGTTCAGTGGAGCTTCAATAGCCACCTGGAAATGATCCTTGACTGAAATTTCTTCGACAATTGAGACTCCAAATGATGATTTGATGCTCCAGATATAATAACGACCTACAAATGAGTTTTATAAGCTCGATTCACAGTTGAATCGGCCAAAAAGATCAGTTTTGCAAATCAAACAATTTGTTTCCAGAAAATGTGTATCAATGAAAATGCAAGAGATGGAAGATCAATTTAAAGTGAAACTGAATCGAACTCGTAAAAGGATTAATCGATGGCATCTAAGAGGATGGTTAAGGTTTCTAGTGACGTGCTTAAGGTAGATAATCAAGGTACATATATCAAAAAATAAAATATCAAAGGATGGAGGGATACCTTGGGATAGCAAAGTATATGACTCCACAAGTCATCGCTCGACAGGACAGCTTCCCAGAGCTTAACGTCGCATCTGCATCGATGTAAGGCCAAACGAAGACCTTGGAACACTCCTCCAATCTACCTTCTTCAATGCGTGGATGACCTTGGGCTCTGTCAGAGCTGGAGTAAGGCAGATCGAGGCTTGAAAGATGGGTGGTTGGTCAGTAGTTCTGAAACTGGAGTTCATTCAGGAAGAGTTAGCTAGAATGGCCTACTTGGGGAGCTTTTATAGACGAATCTGAAGGGAGTTAGGTACAGATCAAGGGTTGGCGTGGATGCAGGTGGTTGGAAGAAGACGATGGAGGGTTAGGATCGGGTAGAATGATTGCGGAATGGTGGGTAGAATTTGTTGAAGTTAGGAGGTTAGAACAGACCAATAGCCGGTCTTCTTGAGGAAGATGAACCAGGTGTTGACACGTGTCAACACCTGGTTGGCCAGATTCAATAAATAGAGTAATAAAAAGGGAATAAATAATAACTAATGGAATTTTTAAATAGGTATAAAAACAAGAAATATTAATAATTAAATTATCTAAATTATGGTACAATTAGTTTTGATGAATAAAAAATATTTTATGAAATATAAATATTATATTAAGAAATAAGTATAAATATTACTTAATAAATAGTTTTTGAAATTTTAGTTTATTGAATTAATACATAGTAAATTATTTTTATATTTTATTAATTATTAGGATACTAAATAAAGTATGTTTTATTTTTTTTAGATTTTAATAAATTAGTTTAAGTATATTAATAAATATAAATATTAGTGATGCAATTCATTTATGCCTATAAATTAGAATTTTTAATTTTATTTAAAATAACAAATAAGCTCCAAAAATTATGAAATAATTTAAGATTAAAATGCAAGATCAAGAAAATAATCGGAAATTATAAAATCATTCAAACAATAAATAGTGTGTTCTAAATAAAATAAATAGCCCAGAAACCCATATGTGGCTAGGCCCCAAAATCGACTTTTTGTAAATGGACTCTAATTTTAGTGAAATCGCCTTCATTAATTAGAGAATATTTTTTGAACTTTAAAGGTGAGTAGAGTGAAATAGGAGTTCGTATGAGAAAGTTATGATGTTCAGAAGTTGGGATTTTGACGATTTACATGTTGGATTTCGTGGCATATATACAAGGTAATGTTTTAACTTATTTTTATATTTTTCTATATATTTTTAGAAATAATTAGGAGAAGAGTTTGGTGAAGAATATGTTAATATGAATTAATTAAAAATCATTGAATTTTTGGTATTTATTGGATAATTAATAAGGAATGTTTTGAGTGTCAAATTAATTATTTTTTATTTGTCTTCTTCCTTATCTCCCCCTACTTATTTATTTATCGACCAATCCATACTGACTTGGTCTCAGAGATTAGGTTATAAATATATCTTTCAGCTATATTTATCTTTACAAGTCATATTGTACATATATACATATCTACAACTTTATTTTTATTTTCTTTATTTTTATTCTTTTATTTATTTACATGATTTTAATGCATAAAAGTACAATTTTATTCATGAATAAGATTTTGTTAAAAAGTGGAAATTAATGGATATTTACATGTATTTGTTAAGGGTTTTAAGACAAAATGCAGACAGAATGTTAATGAATCATCGATTCATCAACCCCCTATGCTTAAATTTTACTAATATCTTAGCAAATTTATTTGAAAAATAAGGAAAAAGAGAGAATGCTAGAATGAATTTGTTTTCCTAAACCAATCATGAGAACATACAACGGACAGAGGTTGATCGGGCCTAAAACAAGCATTTTGTCGGAGCCTTAACTAGGATTAGGATTTTAGCCTCAACAACCCTCAAGTTCCACAAATCCTTGTTTAAGTTCACCTCAACAACCAGTTCAGATCCACTCATTCATATTGCAAACTCTATCAACCCTGAAATCAATATGTACGGTGTGTAAATTGTTTTAGCTCTTCCCGCATTGAAAGAAGCGAAGAAACCACTCATCCTAGTTATACACTCCCATTGGTTCCTCATCCAGCTACTCTTTCCTCGGGGTGGGAGGTATTCCCTTCTAAGGTGAGTCCTTGTTGTGTCCACAATCGAATATAGAGAAAAAGTATAAGAATGAGAAAAGATCTGGAGTGCGACCAGTGTAGACGCATCTCCTTGTGAATCCCAGTCGGTGTAGCTAAGTCTCCACTTAGATGTGCATGCTTTTTGGTGGAAGCTCGGACCATTGTGGTCGTATTAGTATTTGGTAGCTTCTTCTTTCAATTGGCTTGTAACGTTGCTTGCACTGCATTCATCTTTTTGTGCCTTGACGGATATATCATCTTTTCATTCCGTCCATTTTTTGAGGCCTTGGAAAAATTATGCCAGCAGATCATTCCCTCATCTAAAGCGATTTTTGCAACCCTAATATATCCAGTCTTTAGATGTCCATGCCACCAGACAAGGATAGAAACGCACTACCAAGATGGATTGCCCTTCACAGCCCCATGCAAGTCGATCTAAGTGCAAAGTGCATGTGTCCAAAATTGATTCACTGATGAAGAGTTAAATAGATGACACCAAGTGTTCTAGTTAGGCACTTTCGAGTTAACTTCCCAAACATAGTCTCATGGAATCCAAAGATCTAAGTCAAAGACCCGAAGAGTCTAAATTTCAGTTACTAACTAGGTTCCTTACATTGAAAGTTAAAGGTTGTAATCAAGCTCCATCCTTTAGACTTTTCCCAATCTTTAGTTCTAGAAATCAAACTTATTCTGAAAAATGCTAATGCAAATGAAACCATGTTTTTGTGAAGAATATTTTCTGAATTTTACTTATTTTTATGGATTTCAAGGATTTTGTAATTTTTATGGATTTTAGACTTTGCATTTTTATGTATTTTGTGATTTTTGTAAACAAGTTTATGTACAAGAATTTTACATGATATATTACCCGTATTTTATTTGGATTAAATCACTAATGTATTTTACACATTTTATATACAAAGGATTTTACAAGAATTAAATGAATTTTACAAATATTTTAACATTAGAATTTAAATAAGTATTATACATAGTTTGAATACATATTAGGAATTTTAAATAAGGTTTTTATGCATATTTTAATTTTTTACATGGATTTTATAAATAATAAATAAATTTATGGATTTTAAATTAACCCTCACCCACTTTTATGGATTTTATAGATATAGAAAATACATAAAAGTACAAGTTATGGGAAAAAGTATATATACAATATATATGCACACCCTATACTTAGCTTGTGTTATGTCCTCATAGCATCAAAAGAGAAAAAGGACATAACTCATGCTAAGTAAAAGTGGTTGAAAAGAACGAAAGAATAGAAGTCAGTCGACCGCCCCATACTTACAATCAGGTCATTGTAAGTATAATGGAACAAAAATAAGGTGACTAAGGAAGAGAATATACAACGGAAGGAACAAAAGAAGAAAGAAAAATGAAATCAACGAAATCACTTGGTCGCTCCTATACTTAGGATAAGGCATCTAAATATAGAAATGAGTGTGGCCAAAATTAGGGACCAGTGATTAGTGTAAAAAAAAGGATTTACAAAAGAAAAGTAAAAAGATCAAAATCAAAAAACAAGAATCAACGGGAAATCAATCCCCTATATACATAGGATACGATATCCTAAGAATAGAAGACGGATAAAAATGGGCATGATTGTGATCTACAAAGGATATACAGGTGTGTACTCGAGGAAAACTGAAAGGCTTCATAGGTCTCTGTATAGGATGAAATGAAGTGGAAGAGTAGTCATGCATCCTGTACAAAGTAGATCACTTCAACTTGGGCAAGATGATCAGTAGTCTCCACGAAGTGCTTCAGCATTTGTCCATTCACTACAAACAGTTTTGCACCATGTGACACATCTGATATAGCAATACTACCATTATTGTGCGTCGTTCTGACTATATACGGTCCTTCCCACTTGCTCTTCAATTTGCTAGGAAAAATTCTCAATCATGCATTGAACAACCATACTTCCTACCAAGGAACAAAGATCTTGTGTCGGATATGTCTATCATGCCATCGCTTCATATTGTCCTTGTAAATGAGGGTGTTCTCATATGCCTAATTTCAAATCTCCACTAGCTCATTTAGATCTAGCTTTCTCTTGGCTCCTTGTTTCTGTGTTTCTAAGGAGATCACTCTGATAACCCATTCGGATTTGTGCATGATCTCTACGGGCAAATGGCATGGCTTCACGTAAACTAATCTGAATGGTGAAGTAGCTAAGGGAGTTTTATATGCTATACGATATGCCCAAAGAACCTAGTCTAGAATTTGTGACCAGTTCTTCCTATCCGGTCGTACTAATTTTTGAAGAATGGATTTCACCTCCCTATTTGAAACTTCAGCCATGTCGTTCGTCTACGAGTGGTAAGGATAAGCTACTCTGTGATCAATGCCATAATTCTTCACTAACTTTTTGACCACCTTATTATTGAAATGGATACCCCCGTCAGAAATGAGAATACATGGAATACTGAACTACGAAATAATATGTTCCCTTAGGTACCTGCACATTGTCTTGCTGTCAGCGGTTTGTGCGGGTATAGCCTCCACCCATCTACTAACAAAATCTACAACGAGAAGAATGTACTCAAAGTCATTGTTGGAGAGAAACGGTCCCATAAAATCTCTACCCCATGCATCAATGATCTCAAAAATGATAATAGGTCGCATAGGCATTGCATATCTAGCATCGATTGTCCCTATGGCTCATTAACAATCCAGGAAACTCTTCATGAATGTGCAAGCATCTTTAGTAAGATTCAGCCACAAAAATCCAATCTGAAGTACCTTCTACGCTATCCTCTTACCCGAATGATGTCCTCCTTCCTCTAAGGAATGGCACAAAGTAAGGACACTATTGTATTCCTCCCGAGGAATACATCGCCTGTAAACACAATCCGGTCCGTCGTGAAAAAGAATCGTATCCTCCCAATGGTAGTATCGTACCTCGGACACTATCCTATCGACTTGGTCTTTCAGCCAACCTTGTAGACTCTTCTGTGTGACCAGAAAGTTCACTATGTCTGCATACCATGGAAATTCTGTAACTGCAAAGATTCTCTCATATGGGAATCTCTCTGTAATCTCTAGTGTGTAATCATCTGAAGGTTGCTCTATCTGTTGTCGGGAGAGGTGATCAGTTACCATGTTCTTTACCCCATGCTTATCTCTAATGTCTAAATCAAACTTCTGGAGTAAGAGAATATATCTGAGAAGGCATGCCTTAGCCTCCTTCTTTTCCATCAAAAATCGAATAGTTGAATCATCAGTATAAACTGTGATTTTTGAGCAAAGAAGATAAGATATGAATTTATCTAACGCGAATACCACTGCCAACATTTCTTTCATTGTCATTGTATTGTTGTGCTGGGCATAATCTAAAGTGTGGTAGGCATAGTGGATAGCAACTGGACGTTTGTTCCTCCTCTGTCCTAATACATCCCCGATCGCAAAATCTGAAGCATGTCATGATCTCAAAGGGTAGAGACCAATCACGCAGCTGCAGGACAGGAGCACTGATAATCATTTGTTTCAATGTGAGGAAGGCACTGATACATTTCTCATCTAACAAGAACTCGATGCCTTTGCCTAATAGTTCAGTTAATGGTCGAGCGATCTTAGATAAGTCCTGAATGAACCGTGGGTAAAAGCTGACATGCCCAAGAAAAGACCATAACTGCTTGATGTTGGTCGGTGGATCGAGACGCTTGATGACATCCACCATGGCAGGGTCAACCTCTATGCCTTGCTTGGAGATGACATGGCCCAACACGATCCCATTTATAACCATAAAATGTCTATTTTCCCAAGAAAAAATGAGATCTTCCCCACAACATTACTGAAGAACCTGGTCTAGGTGCGCTAAACAATCGTCAAATGACTCATCATAGATCAAAAAATCATACATAAAGACCTCGAGAAAATCACCGACCATGTCTGCAATGATGGCAAGCATGCACCATTGGAATATAGTGGGGGTATTGCACAATCGAAAGGGCATCCGTCTAAAGGCTTACGTGCCGAAAGGACATGTGATGGCTGTCCTCTCCTGATCTTCAGGAGAAATTGTAACCTAATTGTATCCGGATTAACCATCTAAGATGTAGAAGTACTCCTTCCATGCCAATCTTTCTATAACTTGGCTACAAAAGGCAACGAGAAGTGGTCCTTCTTCTTCGCAGCGTTTAATTTCCCGTAATCAATGCATACTCGACACGATGTGGTTACTCTCTTTGGAATCTCCTCTCCACTCTTATTCTTAACCATTCGAATTCCTGACTTCTTCGGGACAACATGCAATGGGCTAACTCATTCAGAGTTGGAGATGGGATAAATAAACCATGCATTGCACCATTTCGTTATCTCTTTCTTGACAACATCACGTAAGATGGGACTCGCCTATGCTGAAACTCTCTGGAAGGTCTGCTGTGATGATCAAGATAGATATGGTGAGAACACAAAGCAGGATTTATCTTGCGAGGATCAGATACAGTCCACCCAATAGCCTGGCGGTTTCTTTCAAGAATCTCCATTAGACATGATTCTTGTTATTCAGTCAAATATGCGCTGATAATGACCGGAAACTGTTGGTGTGGACCTTTAAGAAAAGTATATTTCGTGTTTGGTGGTAAATTCTTCAGCTCAAGTATGGTAGGATCTTGCTCTGCTATATCATGCTTTGATTGTGTGATGGGATCTGTATTGCTGGTGAAGGTATCTGCCTTATGGTTATCCACTATCTCAATATGTTCTAGAGTCGGACTACAGAAGATGTCTAAAACATTATCCGACTCGCTACAGTGCTCATACTCAGAATGACTAGAGGATAATAATTCAGCTAAATAGGATTCCATCTCTGAATCATCTGAGGTGGAGGAATTTTGTATGTTCTTGGAGTCTAAAATATCTACAACAAAATCCTCAGTTCTCTGCTCCATGTGATCATAACCATCCATGTTGAAATAAAGAGTACCATCAGAAGAACTACCAGCTGTAGTCTCAGACCCATCCTCTGCTAGGATATCCTAGGCCTCTACTTGATACCTCTCGAGGTCATAAAAGTGAACCTCATCCATGTAATCATAGGTGGATAAAGAACTCAATGCATCAGAACTAGCTGTAGACGTAGCACTAGATGCATGTGATTCTCTCGCCATCTCTATATGTTCCTTCTCGCCGTCAGCATGAAAAGATACCTTCCCTATATTATAATCGAAGAGGGTCGTTGCGGTCTCCAAGAAAGGCCTCCCAAGAATGATCAGGGTAAGGTGTGACTGTGTAGGGCACTTGATGTCCAGGATAGTAACGTCCACTAGGAATTGCGAGCCCTGCATGGTTACGATAATGTTCCTCAAAATGCCCCTAGGTCTCTTTACAGATCTATCAGCAAACCAAAGGATCGAACGAGATTTTTAAAGAGGACCTAACTCCAGCTTGTCGAGTATACATGAGGTAAAAGATTAATAGAGGAATTGTTATCTAATAGAGTGCGATAGAATGCAGCTTCTGAAATCTCACATATGACATAATGTGCTCCTGAATCCTTCTTCTTCTTCGATAGTTTGTTCTGAATAACACAAGAGGTGGCCTTGGTCAAGATATTCTTTTATGTTTGTGTT
Source organism: Ottelia alismoides (assembly GCA_037367405.1). Taxonomy (NCBI): domain Eukaryota; kingdom Viridiplantae; phylum Streptophyta; class Magnoliopsida; order Alismatales; family Hydrocharitaceae; genus Ottelia; species Ottelia alismoides. Next base: position 208,074 of record JAZKJV010009863.1, on the reverse strand, counting down.
CTCTTCTTCCTACGCATTGTACATCTATTCTTCAGTTGTTGCTTGAGCGTCGGGAAGTGATCCAAGGCATCATGGAGTGGAATCTTCAGAAATATGTGATCTTTTAGTAATCGATCTGTCAATGGAGTGACATCATTCTTTTTGGATTTTTTATTACATTTTCCATAGAAAGCATCGGGAAAAGGAACAATTTAAGGAACAACAAAATTGTTTTTATTCAAATTGGGATCATCTTGTACATTGAGAGTCTCAGAATTATCTACAAAACTCTCTAAAATAGGAAAAGAAACATCAGTTTAGGGAGTGTCTGCATGGTTTGGCGTAGTATAATCTTCTGATTCGTCTAAGTCCATGTCAACTGTATCAGCCTCACTCCCTTCTCCCTGATCGTCAAGCTACTGATCCTCATCATCCTTGCGGTCCTCCTCTTCAGCATCAGTATGAGTATCATGGATCGGATTTCACTCCTCATCCTATGCCCTCTCCTCTTCTCGATCAGGTGTTTGTGGTGATCTACCACTCCTAAGACAAATGAAGTTAGATAAGAATTTAGAAAAAAAAAGATTGTACCTGTCATGCTATCTACCTGATTTGGGTACATTCTCTTGTTATTCGGGTTCATCTGAGGCTGGGCTAGGAGAGTGGTCTTAGGCGCAGTTAACTTATCTAGACAATGGTTATCCCTCTCCATCTCAGTCTTGTGTGCTGTCTGGAGTGTGCTCAGCATAACCATGATCTGGTTTAGTGCTAGGTCTTGCGAAGATATCTCAGGTTCAGTACAGCAACCCTGGATCTCTATTCTCTCCTACCTCGAAGTATGTTGCTACGGAGCAAATAGTTGAGGAGATCTCTGAGGTGTATTGATGAACCGCGAAATCGGCCCTTTAAGAGAGTGTTTTTAGCACTCGGAATTGTCGTAGCAGTCGGGACGATTAGGGATCATCAAAAACCATCTCATTTAAATATATGTCAATCAAAATGCGATGGTCGTATTTTTTACTTGGTAAGATACCAAGGTCGAACTCAGGGACACGAGCCTCTCTCGTATTAGTCGGATTTTAGTCTATTTAGCTAAGTGTTGGGTTAAAGCAAATATAGGTCAAGGCATGCAAGAAGGACACAACAATGCATTAAAAATAAACATGCATTTTTATCAAATTTTATCATGCAAATAAATGCCATGTAATGCAATGAAAATATGCCCTAGGTAAGAATGATGAGCAAAATTAAATAAGAGTTAATTTCAAGTTTAATTAAAGAGGCAGATGTGATGAACAATTTTAAGTAAGGCATCAGTTCAAGCTCGAATAGACACAAGGCTACTACACAATACATAAAAATCATTGTGTCCAAAACAACAATTAAGCATGTCATTAGAAAGACCATCAAACCAGCTTTAAAACGAAACTGAAATTAACTCAATTGGACATACATAGCTCAAGATATGCATAAAAGAAAGTAAGGGCATAACTGAAAGAAAACATGAAATGATAATTACAAAAAGGTCTCTGGGAAGGACTAAAATGAAAATAAAATAAGTATAGGGACCTTCCCTGAAAAAGTACCACACGCGTAGGGGGCTTTCTGCAAATTGAAGAAAGTTGGTGGGCCTTGGTGTAATTTACCCAGATGGCACGTGCTGTGCACGTGCCATCTAGGTTCGGACGAAGGGTCGGGTAAGGCAGAGGCTCGGAGTTGCTTCGGCTGGCTCGGGCGTTGGCTTGGGCTCGCTGCAGGCTCGGATGTGGTTCGGGAACTCCAAACCTCGTGGCTTGGACGCTGAGGCTCGGAGAGGCTCTGAGTCTGCCACGTGGTCGACGATGAACCATCCGATCATGGCGATCGGATGGCGGTTGTACGCTCCTGGAGGGAATACGTGGATGGATCTTCGCCGTTGGATGAACTCGATAGAGATGATCCAACGGCATCTGCTGCGTCTTCCTCTTCCGCTGGTTGGCGGCGAAAGTGGGTCTCCGGCGAAATGACCCGAGCTCTACCTCTCATTTCTGGCGTAGATAAAGGTCGTAGGACATTCTTGTCCAGTCATCGATAAACTCATCGTCAGGTCAGGCGACAAAGGTGCCTAGAAGTGGTCCTAGATGCTCTGGTGGAGGACTTGGAGTTCGCAAATGTAACGCCGGTGAGCCCTCTGATCATTCAATGATGGTTGGTGCCTGCAGTGTTAGTGCCAAACCAAAGTGCGAGTTTCGTGATGGTGAATGAAGTGGACGGCCGTGGGGAGATGAAGAGAATGATGGCCATGGTTCTTCTCCGGCGAACCCGGAGGAGATGGGTCGGAAGTGTTGGGAGGTGTGGAAGAGGGAGGATATGATCGGAGAGTGTCGCGGGAACGGGGGAGACATGGCGGAGCTCGGGATGCGGTTGGCGAAAGGCGAACTTGTGAATAGTGTCCTACAAAATTAAGCGAAATTAAAGGAGAAGAAGAAGAAGAAGCTTACCTGACGTCGGGCGGTCGATCGGCTTGTGCGCGAGCTCCATGGCGGAGGTCTGGTCATCGCTGGATCCTTGCAGCCACTAGGGACAGCTTGGCGGAGGCGAAGCTCTGCATCTCCGCCATTGGAGGTCGGAGGGTCATCACCGGGGAGATTCGTCGTCTTTGCTCGATCCTTCGCCTCCCCCTGTCACAGGGAGACGGAGGAGGGCTGGGCGATCCCCAATGTAAAGGTGGACAACCGGGAATTGAGGGGGGAGCGGCATATTTGAAGAAGTGAAGGTGGTGGTTTCAGTCGGGAGGCGTGTCTTGCGAGGGCGATATGGAGTGAGTGGAGAGGGTTTGTGGGTTGACGAAGGTCTCGCGAGGTAGAGGGAAGAGTGGGGAACGTAGTGAGGTGGTTAGCAAAGGACGAGGTCGTCGGAGATGGCAGGAAAAATAGGAAGGGGCAGGCGCATGTGCAAGGTGGAGAACGTGGGGGAGTGGAGCTGTGGGAGGTTGACGATGAAGATCAGCCGTTGGATCTGGAGATCCAACGGCTGACAGTTGGGCACGAACGAGAGGGTAGGATTGAATCGGGGGCGGAGCGATCGGAGGGCTGCGGAGTACGCCACGTGCCAAGCTGAGGGATGCGCGCTAGCGGACGGTGTGGATGTTATTCAGACTTTGATCAGATGGCTGGCAATAAGAGCGGATCTAGCAGCTTGGATGAGAGGATCGAGGGCATGATCGAGCAGCCTACGAACCGCCACGTGGCATGCTCTGCGCGAGGCGCTAACGTGCGGCGATGATTCGAGGCGTGGGAAGATCAAACGGCTGAGGATTGAGGCGCATGTGGAGAAGGCGGAACCGTTGGATCTGAAGGAGATCCAACGGCTAGGAATGCGGGCGGAAAGGACAAAGAAGATTGGGCCACGTGGCTCACCCAGAACGGGCCACGTGGCCCAATCATATTATTCCGAGGGTATTTTTGATTTTTGACGGATAAAATGGCCGAATTTGAAAAAACTCAAAACATGAAAGTTGTAGATCTTGACAAGATCTACAAGTTTCATGTTGACCAAAACAGGAGATGAGATCAAACAAAGACCCGAAATATTTTTGAGGGTATTTTTAAGTCTAAAAATACCACGAATTTTTTTTTGTCATTTTTTGTGATTTTTAATTTATTTAAGACTATGTTAATTATAGGACACTAACTGGGTTTTATTGACACAAAACTAAGCAAGGGGGTTAATAATGAGAAATTATGATGATGAAATCAAGTTTCATCACCCCCCTATACTTAAACTATGCTCGTCCTCGAGCATCAAAAAGAATGACTAAGTTGGATTAACCCCCTTGTGCATGTGAATACATGATCCAATACGAACAAGTTGACTCGACTTTAGAGATCCAAAATTCTAGAGTTCAACCCAGCCTTAATCAAGAGGCACCCAATTCCTCTAATTCTCTAAACTCTCTCTGATGTACATATAACTAAAGGATATGAAGTTTAGTGTTGACTGTGATTTTGAGAGTAGAGTCAATTCATCACCCAAAGTCTTGGTCCGAGAAAATCTCCTAAGGACCCAATCCTCAACACTAGGGAATAAATCAAATCTTGCATTCAGTCCACCGTCTCTTTAGTTGTCAGACTTAAGAAATATAGATGGCAGGCCAGTATTGGAGGGCATGTGATTGTGTCATTTCTTCTCTCCCTCTCATTGGAACAAGGATTCTCTCTAGTGCCATTTACGCAACACATTTTTTTGGTGTTGATCAGTGCGTCCGTCAAGAGAAGTTGTAGTTGTCTGCACTTGTTTTCCTGGGAGTACACCGGGGTGTGTCTCTTTTGAGTACCTATCGTACCTTCTACACCCAGACTTGTAGCATTTACGATGTAGAGCCCTTTTTTGGTGCAAGCCCGACTCCTGGTCCTAATAGCGGTGGTCCAACTGGACACTTTGAAAAGTTTGGGAGCGCTCACCTTTGGTGGAAGCTCTTTGATATTTGACTTTGTGGAATGAGCTTTTCTTTGGAATTTCATTGACTTGTATAATTTGTGTCTAGCTCCACTGCTTTTACCAAGAGTTGGCGCACACTGATCAACATTTTTTTATTTTATTCACACCCTTGCACTTAGGTCAATATCAAGAGATTAATATAAGAACCAAGTTCTCATATTGGCTAATATTGCTGACACTCAGGTTTCATGAAGCCTTCAAATATACTATCCCATCCTCGAGCATCATTAGATCAAATCCAAACTTGACTTCCTCATCCCAATTCCTCAGGTGAAAACTCAACTCATCTCATCAAAACCACAGTCGTGCATGTGATGTGCTGATCATATTCTTTTTGTCTGAGACTAAGCATGGAATATAGCATGCAAATCTAGAAACCTAGGGGAATGTGGACGATTAAGTCTATGACCCTGATGGCTAAGGTCGGTTAACCTAAAATCTCAAAGACCTCAAAAAGCTAAGTCTCCTTGATCATTTCAGATCCTGGGTGAAAGTGTAAGTGTAGAGGATTAATCCAACTTCTTCATTCAAAAATAAGACATTTTTTTTATTTCATTCATTTTTTTTGGGTCTTCAAGAGATATTATAGTTGCCTAAACTCAATTAAGCATCTACGTTCAGCCAGTATGGATGGAAGTACAGGCCGAAGCCCGTTGCTTGAGGATGGGGCCTTACGCGATGTCCTCTAAACCATCCAATCTGCTAAGGGTGAACCCTCACTGAACGCGGCTTTCTTAATTGGGCTTAGTAGTCACTAACAGCTCCTAAAGGATTTTTTGGGTTTTCTCATTTTTTATGGATTTTAAAAAAGGTTAAAACATAAGTTAGACTCAACTTTCCTTGAAAAGACTTTCAAAACCATGTCACGCAAATAAAAAGTTTTCAAAACATTTTCAAAAGAATTTTTCAAGACAAGGAAAAATCATTTTCGAAAATATTTTTATAAAAATAGCGTAACATAATATCGAAAAGCTGTGAAAAACATTTGAGTTCTCTTAGTTCAAAGAAATTTATTTTAGCCAAAAAGTTTTTTAGATTTTTCAAAATTTTCAGATTATAGCTAAAGTAATATACTTGTATATACGGTATACCCCCCTATCCTTAAACTTTGTTATGTCCTCATAGCACTAGATGATACAAGTCCATAGGTCCATTTAAGTATAGAGAAATATACGGGAGCTAAAAGGGGCTCCCCCTATACTTAGGTTAGAAATAACCTAAGTATAAAGGCAAGGAAAGATGAGTAAAGAAATCACAGGGACTTGGGTCCCCCCTATACTTAGGTTGAGATTAGCCTAAGTATAAAGATGGGAATTGATGTTGGGAGGGACCCAAGGTGAACGAAGAAGAGGAATGGATTTACAAGTGAGCGGTTTTGAATCTGCAGAGATTAATGGAGTGACTAAGGTTTTGGGGTTGTATCGTAGCAAACATGGCTCAATCAAGCAAGCAAAACCCTTAGTTTCACCAACTCACACATGAAACTAACCGAGGTTGGTTTATTATCTTGTCGGTTTTATTGGTTATAAAACGTTAGATTTTTACGCAAAGAAAAGATGTGAAGTGAAAATCATTGCGTAAGCGAGGGTATTGCTCTCCCAAAACCAAAGTTTTACTCCATTTTAGGTTTACTTGCAATTAACAGTCCCAATTTTATTTAAGGTTATCACTGAACTATAGTTAGCACAAAATCAAGCAATCATCATCTACCGTTCATTCCCATTTTCCATTAATCATAAGTGATCAAGCTAGAAAAAGAAAGCCCAGAAAAACATGTATTCGATAAAAACCGCGATCTAGGCTAAGCGATAAAACATGCAGTGATTTGACAAAAACACGTGAAAACTTGGGCTGTTTTGAAAACCAAAATCAATGTATGCAAGTCGATAAAAGCCGCACCTAATCATGCATCTATTAGCGGGGAATGATATCCATTAAATTTGGCTAAGTGAGGCGAGATTATGTGTGTCCATAATTTAGTGTGTCCTACCTACGATCAAGCACATAAAAATATGGAAAATAAAAACTGCTCAAAGAGCCGCGTGCCTGTTCCTAGGTCGACACTCAAGTTGGGACGATCCCACACAACCACGAATGTTCGATTACAATCGCGAGTCTTCGATCGAAGACCGCTGTAAAAGACGAGTTTATTACAAGTTCATGCATGGAAATTAAAATGCAAGACATTTCTTTTTTCTTCTCGATGTACTCCAAGCATGCTCCTACGGCTCCTCTCAGCGGGAGACACCAGCTCCTCGCCTCTTGATTTATCAAGGGCCCTGCCACAGAAACAAAGATTAGAGATCAAATAAGAAAGAAAATTTTATAATGCAAAATATGTGAACAATTTGACCTATAAAATAAACACTAAATTAAATAAACAAAAAAACCAAAAAATATAAGAAATGAGTCGTGTCCCCAGCAACGGTGCCATTTGATGAGCGAAATCGGCCCTTTAAGAGAGTGTTTTTAGCACTCGGAATTGTCGTAGCAATCGGGCCGATTAGCGCTCATCAAAAACCATCTCATTTAAATATATGTCAATCAAAATGCGATGGTCGTATTTTTTACTTGATAAGATACCAAGGTCTAACTCGGGGACACGAGCCTCTCTCGTATTAGTCGGATTTTAGTCTATTTAGCTAAGTGTTGGGTTAAAGCAAATATAGGTCAAGGCATGCAAGAAGGACACAACAATGCATTAAAAATAAACATGCATTTTTTTATCATTTTTATCATGCAAATAAATGCAATGTAATGCAATGAAAATATGCCCTGGGTAAGAATGATGAGCAAAATTAAATAAGAGTTAATTTCAAGTTTAATTAAAGAGGCAGATGTGATGAACAATTTTAAGTAAGGCATCAGTTCAAGCTCGAATAGACACAAGGCTACTACATAATACATAAAAATCATTGTGTCCAAAACAACAATTAAGCATGCCATTAGAAAGACCATCAAACCAGCTTTAAAACGAAACTGAAATCAACTCAATTGGACATACGTAGCTCAAGATATACATAAAAGAAAGTAAGGGCATAACTGAAAGAAAACATGAATGATAATTACAAAAAGGTACCTAGGAAGGACTAAAATGAAAATAAAATAAGTATAGGGACCTTCCCTGAAAAAGTACCACACGCGCAGGGGCCTTTCTGTAAATTGAAGAAAGTTGGTGGGCCTCGGTGTAATTTACCCAGATGGCACGTGCTGTGCACGTGCCATCTAGGTTCGGACGAAGGGTCGGGTACGGTAAAGGCTCGGAGGTGCTTCGGCTGGCTCGGGCGTTGGCTTGGGCTCGCTGCAGGCTCGGATGTGGTTCGGGAACTCCAAACCTCATGGCTTGGACGTTGAGGCTCGGAGAGGCTTTGAGTCTGCCACATGGTCGACGATGAACCATCCGATCATGGCGATCGGATGGCGGCTGCACGCTCTTGGAGGGAATACGTGGATGGATCTTCGCCGTTGGATGAACTCGATAGAGATGATCCAGCGGCATCTGTTGTGTCTTCCTCTTCCGCTGGTTGGCGACGAAAGTGGGTCTCCGGCGAAATGACCCGAGCTCCGCCTCTTGTTTCTGGCGTCGATAAAGGTCGCCGGACATTCTTGTCCAGTCATCGATGAAGCTCATCATCAGGTCAGGTGACAAAGGTGCCTAGAAGTGGTCCTAGATGCTCTGGTGGCGGACATGGAGTTCGCAAATCTAATGTCGGTGAGCCCTCCGATCTTTCAATGATGGTTTGTGCCTGCAGTGTTAGTGCCAAACCAAAGTGCGAGTTTCGTGATGGTGAATGAAGTGGACGGCCGTGGGGAGATGAAGAGAATGATGGCCATGGTTCTTCTCCGGCGAACCCGGAGGAGATGGGTTGGAAGTGTTGGGAGGTGTGGAAGAGGGAGGATATGATCGGAGAGTGTCGCGGGAATGGGGGAGACGTGAAGGAGCTCGGGATGCGGTTGGCGAAAGGCGAACGTGTGAATAGTGTCCTACAAAATTAAGCGAAATTAAAGGAGAAGAAGAAGAAGCTTACCTGACGTCGGGCGGTCGATGGGCTTGTGCGCGAGCTCCATGGCAGAGGTCTGGTCATCTCTGGATCCCTACAGCCACTAGGGACAGCTTGGCGGAGGCGAAGCTCCGCAGCTCCGCCATTGGAGGTCGTAGGGTCATCACCGGGGAGATTCGTCGTCTTCGCTCGATCCTCCGCCTCCCCCTGTCACAGGGAGACGGAGGAGGGCTGGGCGATCCCCCACGTAAAGGTGGACAACCGGGAATTGAGGGGGGAGCGGCGTATTTGAAGAAGTGAGGTGGCGGTTTCAGTCGGGAGGCGTGTCTTGCGAGGGCGATATGGAGTGAGTGGAGAGGGTTTGTGGGTTGACGAAGGTCTCGCGAGGTAGAGGGAAGAGTGGGGAACGTAGTGAGGTGGTTAGCGAAGGACGAGGTCGTCGGAGATGGCACGAAAAATAGGAAGGGGCAGGCGCATGTGCGAGGTGGAGAACGTGGGGGAGTGGAGCTGTGGGAGGTTGACGATGAAGATCAGTCGTTGGATCTGGAGATCCAACGGCTGACAGTTGGGCGCGAACGAGAGGGTAGGATTGAATCGGGGGCGGAGCGATCGGAGGGCTGCGGAGTACGCCACGTGCCAAGCTGAGGGACGTGCGCTAGCGGACGGTGTGGATGTTATTCAGACTTTGATCAGATGGATGGCAATAAGAGCGGATCTAGCGGCTTGGATGAGAGGATCGAGGGCGTGATCGAGCGGCCTACGAACCGCCGCGTGGCGTGCTCTGCGCGAGGCGCTAACGTGCGGCGATGATTCGAGGCGGGGGAAGATCAAACAGCTGAGGATTGAGGCGCATGTGGAGAAGGCGGAACCGTTGGATCTGATGGAGATCCAACGTCTAGGAATGAGGGCGGAAAGGACAAAGAAGACCGGGCCACGTGGCTCATCCAGAACGGGCCATGTGGCCCAATCATATTATTCTGAGGGTATTTTTTATTTTTGAGGGATAAAATGGCCGAATTTGAGAAAACTCAAAACTTGAAAGTTGTAGATCATGACGAGATCTACAAGTTTCATGTTGACCAAAACAGGAGATGAGATCAAACAAAGACCCGAAATATTTTTGAGGGTATTTTTAAGTCTAAAAATACCATGAATTTTTGTTTTGTCATTTTTTTGTGATTTTTAATTTATTTAAGACTCTGTTAATTATAGGACACTAACTGGGTTTTATTGACACAAAACGAAGCAAGGGGGTTAATAATGAGAAATTATGATGATGAAATCGAGTTTCATCATGTATATGAAGATTGTTGTTGTTGTTGGTAATGATGTGGTTGTGAGTACGAAGAAGGTTGGTGAAAAGAATGTGATCTCTGATAAGCATTCTGGTGAGGTTGTTGATGCGTGTAATGATGTCGGTGTTGAAACTCTAGGCGTCCGCGCTGCGGATTGTTGTAATGCTGCTACTGCTAGTGTATGCTCTTAGGGGTAAACTGTGATGACGACTGAATGGGAGCATACCATATCCTGTTGATCTCAAGAGTGGCTTGAGGCTCAACATCAGTGTCTCCAGGGCTGGTGATCTCGCTTGGGTTGGCATAAGACTGGTCCTCATGGCAATCAATATGTGTGGTCTCCATAGGATGATCCGGCTCGCTCTGGACAAAGTGTATCTATCGGTGGGAGAAGCGGGTTAGGAACTCCGAGTAGGTTGAGAGGTCGAAGAAGTGTGAGATTAGTGGTATTGAAGTTGTAAGTCTGTCACCTTCTTCATCAGATCACTCAGCTGTTGAGGAAGTGATGAGAGTTTCTCTAACTCTCGCAACGGATGCAGGTCCTAAACTTGCTTCTGAATCACATCTATGATGAATCTGTGATTCATCACTCTTAAAATTGAAAATAGAGTCTTGTTACTGAGTAATTAGCTACATATTTCCACTTATATTGCATAATTAGCATTAATGCATGCATAAGTAATATCTGCATTTTAGCATTGACATTTGCATTAAATAAGAAGCCAATTTCACTTGAAAGAAATCACATGTATATTCACCATATTTCACCTATTTGTATATATTTTATACTAGCTCCAAATCTAATAAAATCAACTCCATAGTGTATATATTACTAACACTAATTAAAGAAAAATATCAAAAAAATACTAACTTGTAAAATAACCAATAAAACCCCAATCCAAGTTTAAAACTAGGAGCCTTTAAATGTGCATATCTCTCTCATACAATGTCTGATTTAGGTCTACTCACTTTTAAAGTAATATACATTCAAAGACCTTCGAAACAAGACCAATTTCATTAAAATCGGAGCTCGTATGCAAAACTTGGGTTTTGGGCCCCTTTTGTATATTGTACATATTGACCAAAATGCCCTTTATTTTATCCTTTTATTTTCTTAATTATTAAAAATCCAAAAAATAGATTAAATTTTAAATTTTCCTTTCATATTTTTTCTACCTTTATTTTGATTTTTTTTCTTATTTAAAAACGACAAAAAAAACAAAAGATAAAATGCGGTATTTTACATCTCTAAGGTACCACCCAAAAATACAATTTGTACAGATGACTTCTTTTGATTTTCAACCCTTCACGAAAGTTGTAGATCTCGTTGAGACGATCGACTTTCATGTTGACCACTTTCTGATTTGAGCCTATTTGTATTTCTTTTTGATTTTTATCTTATTTTTAATTATGATTTTTCCGGAAGTGACACGTGGCAGCTCCTGGAGCTGCCACATGTCACCCATTTCTCGCATTTTTTTTAAAATTCCAAAAAAAATTAAAAAAGAAGCACCACGTGGCCGCATCTCAGTGTGTCAAGTGGCACCACCTTCTCTCTCTCTGGTCACGTGCACCGCACGTGACCAGGCCACTGCCCTGTCACACGAGACGCACGTGACCTTCCATCCTTCCCTCTCCTCCGATGCTTATGAAACAAGTTCGCATGACTCACCACATCCATTTCCATGACCTCTGTCTTGTGCATCTCTCCGCCACGCGCGACCACCACCTCCACTTCCCCACTCCCCCTACAAACTCCACCTTCTCCGCTCGCCCACTCATACTCATGTCGGCGTTAAAAGTCCGACTACCTCCAGCTGATTTCCTATCCACCACTTTTACGAAGCAGGAGCGAGCTCTGACCACCTTTGGTGACAGATGAGGAACCTCTCATTGAGTGACAATCCTGCAGCTTCTAGCGAGATCCAAAGCAGGACCATCATCCTCCTTTGTTGCAGTTGTGCATCGTAGCTGTCTGAGCTCCGCTTGCCGAGCGTTGAGCGATGACCACTGCCAAGCCTTGCTTCGGTAGATTCCCAGTCCTCTCCTCTATACGACCTGCCTCCCAACTTTCAGGTATATCTCTCTAATCTTTCACCCCTGCATTTCTTCCTCTTCTTGATCACCTCTTCTTCATCTCTGCTCCTTCCTTCTTCTTCCTTTCTCTCTCCTTGATTAACCATCCTCCATCCTCCAAAACATAAATCAACTTGCGAATTCACGGAAAAATAGGACCTTGAGATCACAAATATGATTTTTTCGTGATTTTTGGGGATACTTTCTCGAACCAATTGAGACTTTATTTGACCTGGGTAAACAAATAGCCCCAGTTCCCCTGTTAACATAGGAACTTTCATTGTTCCAAGTCCACCTCACGCCAGTGGATTGATGCAGAACTGCCTTCGCCAACGCACGAGTGTTCCCCCACTCCTGCTGCATCCTCCTCTGCATCAGGCCAGCCCGCTCCGCCACTGTCCATCTCCACCCCTACAGGTCATCAATCCAGCACCTGGGCGTGGGTCGCCTGAGCGAGGATCTTCCCGCACCCTTCGAGCTCCCAGCTGCCCGCTACGCGACCGCCTCCACGCCAGCATGTGCCCCACCACGTGTCGTCCGACCCTGCGCAGCCCCGTCCTTGCTGCTCCTCCGTGGTCAAGGCACCACGCGCCCTTCCAGCGGCTCCACGACAACCCCCCTGGGTGACCTCGCTCCTGTTGTTGCACGCTCTAGTAGCGAGTGCTCCATCAAATGCCCTCTGCCTCAACCTTACTTCTCTGAGTCCGTCGCCCGCTGGGTTTCTTTTCCAGCGCTCCACCGCATGGCCATGCCTCACCTCGTTCCGTGAGCCACTGCATAAGAAGACTTCATCCCCCTCCCCCACGTGCACAACACGTTGGGCGTGGGATATTTGCGCCTGTACCTTCAGCCTTTCAGCAAATTTGCAGAAAAGCCCTAAATCATGTGAGCGGCACTTACACGAATGGAAAAGTAGCAATCGGACCCCCGGAGTTTCAGTCGTTCACGCCTGAGTCCCTATAAGCTGAGAGCATGTGTTGCTCTTGCTCCCACCTGGAGATATTGCATCCATACCCGTACTAGTATAGGTAATTGCATGTGAGTCTTGTAAGCATATTTCTTTAATCAATTTTGTTTCTGTATTGCATTTACATCCTTGTGTTTGCACGTTTGTTTAGTCATTCATTTAGATTCATTTTTAAATTCCAAAAATTGCATCTTCTAGAATATCTTATGCTTCACCTACGTTGATGCTCGTTGCATTTCTAGGAGCAATAGTCTATTTAATATAAAATTTTTGGTGGAAATTACCATATTTTGTCCATTGTTCATTGTTAATTTCTTATTAATTAATTATTAATCCAAAAATCACCAAAAAATCACATTAGTAGAGTTTACTTATTTCTACGTTGTTTCCAAAAATCATTGCATTTGCACACATTACGAGGCCTTAATAAATTTATTTGTATTTTACTTAATTGATTTATAATAGATCCAAAATTAATTAATTTTAAGGTTTAACAATTTTCCTGTAATCCTCTCATATAGAGTCATCTAGGATAATTTTAGTTCTTGAAAATACTTAATTTGATATTTATTAAAATTAATTTTGCAATAATCACCCTTCATTCATGTTTAATTCGTAGTAAATTCATAAAGTTTTAGAAAATTCCAAAAAAATAGTGTAGCTCAATTTCATTGCATTTCATATTCTGACCAAGTTTCATAATTTTTGGACTTCATCTGACCATCTTTCAAATTTAACCTTAAAATTTGGCTTGAAATGGCATTGCCTTTCTTTTAAATTGCATGAAAATTTATAAAAAAGACCAAAAAATACTCTTCTGAAAATTAGACCTCGAATAAGCTAAAAAATTGACCTAAGGAAAAAGTTGTCTCCCTGAGTTTGACCTTGGGTTTGCCCAAGTAAAATAAAAATTTGCCGCTCGCATTTAATTGAACATTAGTTGAAGTGGTTTTTGATAAGCCTCGATTTACCCGACTACAACAGACCTAACTTTTAATTTTATTGATAATTTGGTTGAATTAACAATGTTAATCCGAGCCTAATCAAATGGCACTGTTGCCAGGGAAGCATGGCTTAGGTTAATTTTTAGGAAATTTTGAGTGTTTGATTTTCCATCCCCGGGTAGTCTTATTCCCAGCTTTTCTTGTTAATATTTATCTTTCATTTATTTTTGTATATTTTGTGTCGTCCTTTATCTGACCTCAATTTGTTTTTGTGCGAGGAACATGAGGAGTCGAAGGCGCTTCGAAGCACATGCATTTAATAATTTTGAGCGATTGTGAGGACATGTAATAGTGTTATTTTCATTATTTTTGCATTCTTTCCAGCGGTTCTCATTTGGGTTCTCGCGCGTGTAAAAATAGTAGAAACGTGTCCCTGTGTGTTGCGTGGATTGCTTTTTAGATTAGGCTTGCACTTGCGGCTCTTAGAGCTACTTTATGACTTGCTTGTGCTCGTAAAATTCTAGGACCACACTTTACACATAAAAGATGCACTTAGTCTGTATATCTAGCCAAATTTATTTGTGCTTCACTCGCTAATAGAACTGCCTGTTTAGGAGCGGATTTTATCGTCTGCATTGCATGTAGTGTAAAGTTTTCAATTCTGTTCTGCATCCTGCATAAAAGCGAAGGGATCACTGTAAGTCTTCTTTACATTGCATACCCTCATTGTTTTATCGTGCATCGGCTTTTCTCGACTCCTTTCTCTTATTTTTTCAAACTTAGGAAAAAAGGAAATTGAGACTAGATGATAGGCGTGCTTTGTGGTTGGACTAAATCAGTGATAACCTAACTTAAAACCAGGACTGCTTAATAAAATTGAAAAAAAATCAATAAAATAGGAAATTCTGCTAGCGGGAAATTAACCCCGACCTTGTTTTCTAGCTGGGTGAGGGTTCTAGAGTGTGTGAGCACCCTAGGACAGAGCCAAAAATTGTTGCTTTCCATATCATGTACCCTGATACGAGAAAATATTAACGGCTGAGCTTTGGGTTCAACTAACCTGCGCCAAGTAGACTCCGCCTACTCTGGTAGGTAGATAGGGGTGAAATTACGGTGCACCGTGACAAGTTGCTAGTAGCCTCCGCCTACTCTGGTAAGTAGATAGGGGTGAAGTTACAGCCTTGTCAGCCTCCACCTACTCTGCAGGTAGATAGAGGCAGGTCCTTGAACTTTCAGCTGGGGATAGAAGCGGAGAAAGGAAGGGCGTTGGTATCTAAAGCGACAGGTTAAACAGGGGAGACGCAACCGTCTTTTAGTTGACTCCCCTCTAGGTCGCATAACCTTTGCTATTTGTCTGATCAACTCACACTTAAAATCAACTTGATTAATTGGACTCGGTTTCGAGTCTTTCATCGTGTTGAGTGTGAAAATACATGCTTTGATTCAATTGCTTGCTTCAGGTAGGAGTAAAACCCTATCTTACACTTAGAACTCCCGACTCTTCTTCTCGCCATCCAAGATTACTTACTGGGGGGATATCTACTCCTGATTCGCTAATCTTTCTTTGAGCCCCCCCACGAAGCTCATATTCACCGGCCCAAGTGCAACTTGGACCAACCCAAGCTCATGACCCTCTTGAGTTCTGGATCCCTCAAATCCAGTGTGGTTACTCTCAAACCAACCCTTTTCTCTCATCTGATCTCACCGAGGAAGACCATCGCCTCAGTAAGAATCCCTTCCTTGATATGTCCTCTAACCAAGACCATCTTCTATACCCAGTTAAGAGGACAAAATACCAAAGAAAAACCCTGACGATGAGGAACACAGAGAGGACCCAATGATCCAAATCTAGGCCCGGCTAGCTAGGGCCGAGCAGCTAAATGAAGAACTGATGGCAAGAATGGAACATGTGATTGAGGATGAAGGAATTGATCGACCGATGGTAGACGCCTACAATCCCATGGAAAATGAAATATATAGTTGTCTAGTACCTGAGGTCCCCCCTGAAGCATTCGAGCTGAAGCCCCACTTTCTGAGATTGTTAAAGAAGTTCAACGGAAATGCCAATGAAGAACCGTATTCTTTTCTTAGAGACTTCGAGCTGGTTTGCAACAACCATAGTCACCCTAGGGTTGGGAAAGACTACATCAGGCTGAAGGTCACCCCATTTGCCTTAGGAGATAAGGCCGCACATTGGTTGAAAAATTTCAGGGTGAGATGTACGACCTGGATGTAGTTCAAGGACCTGTTCTTGACGTTGTTCTACCAACTCAGTAGGACTAAACAGATGAGAACCAAGATTGCTAGTTTCTCCCAGGGACCCAATGAACCATTCCATGAAGCTTGGGACTGATTTAATGATTTAACGAAGAAATACTCATGCATCAGCATTACAAAAGCGATCTTAGTCCAGACCTTGTTCTGTGGCATGACCCCGGAGATGCAGGGGTTAGTGAGTGTCGCCTATAGAGGAAGCTATCTGAATAGAAATGAAGACATTGTATGGAAGATCCTAGAGCAGACGGCGGAAACAGGCAGATCTCAAGCCACCAGGGCCTATCAGTTGTCTACTTCAAGCCAATCTAACGAGACAACTAGGAAGACCGTAGCAGATCTGACGGACGACCTCATCCCCATCATGGGGATAATAGCTGACAAATTAACCTTGGTCGAGCAGATTCACAAGAGGGTCACTAAACTTGAGGTACTCTTGCGTTTGCCAAAATAAGTGGAGGAACTCACTGAGAAGGTAGCCAAGATATGGCTACCTGCCCCATCTGCACCACTTGTACCTATACACCGAGTTCATCTTGTACAGGAACAGGCACTGGTGCCTCAGAGTAGCTGGGCAAAGGAGTAGACATACACTCAGCAGGACCAACACACACCCCCACAAGTGGAGACAGGATACGAGGAGCCTCCACAGGTGTTCAAGATCAACGGGCTATGGTACAACCATGACCCTATCAGCAGACAGTCAGGGATAGGGAATGGTCAGCCACACCGACCTTCCCTAACTTACAAGGAAAACAACTTTGTCCCCACACCGCGCTTCGTACAATCCCGGCCCAGACACGGGTACCAACCACAGCAGCACCAGCAACAGCGCACGTTCCACTCAGGCCAGCAGGGCCCTTCACCTTCCCATCAGCAGCAGCAGTACCGGTATGGCCAGCAGGGCCAATACAGGAACTCTTCCTCGAGTCAGCACCAACCAGCCCAGCCCACTAGTGAATTAGAGTCCCTCACCTTGGCGATCCAAACCCTAATAGGTAGGTTCCAACAGTTTCAAAATGACTATCTGGATATGAGAACTGATTTGAATCGTGTCTTCCGTACCCAGGACCAGCAAATGGTGCCAAAGACCCCAATTCCCGCCCAAGTTCAGGCCTACCCGAATAGCTTGAATCAAGGCCAGAACCGACCACGAGATCAGGTATACTATTCAGATAACTCTTTATCATAACATCAGATCCTTTCGTACGATAATGTCAATCATATGTCCCTCTGGAGCGGAAGGACCATGATCATACCTGATCGGGTACGGGCATCGGAGGAAGATGCCGCCAAGTCTCTGCATGAGGAGAACATGGAGGCAGAGGAGCAACACCACCACCACTAGCAGAAGAAGAGGACTTCTAAGTCTTCGAAGAAGCAGGAGAACTGCACCAGCACTGAGTCCGGTGAGACCGATGAAGAGCACGCACCTACATCTGAGGAGGATGTCCCAACAATCGCAGAGGACGCATCACCGATTTTGCAGCAGAAATTTTCTTTTAGTCATAGTGAGAGTCAGAGTCTGAGTCAATCTCAGTTTCAGAGTCATGTACATAACTCAGTTCCTAGTTTAAATGAAAATCTTTCAGTTTCGAAATCTGAGTTAGCATCAATAATCCCTTTCCCCAGAGCTCTTAAGGGTGGAAAGAAGAAAACTCAAAAAATACAAAAAAGATGACCCTGAGATGGCAGAGTTTTGCAATAAACACATCAAGGTCACAATCCCTTTTGACAAGTATGTGGTGATGACACCTACATTTCAGAAATACCTTAAGGTGAGATGCACACCTACTAGGGTTAGCCAGAAGACCAAAAGCAGTGGTGAGAAACACGTTCTGTCAGTAGCCATTGCTTGCGCAATAAATAATTCGTCTGAGGAAATGAAGAGACATGGGTGCATATTATGGGTTGAGTCATGTCGATGACACTGCGTTTGCACATACTCTCCGTGACAACGGATCCTCAAATAACTTAATGCCTACAGCCCTCTATGAGCAGCTTAATCTCGGGCCTCTTAAGAAATCCAGAGCCCTACTTCAGTTTGCAGATAAATCAACCAAGAGGCCCCAAGGAGAATTGAGGAATGTTGTCATAATTGTCAAGGGTCAAAAGTACATGGTGGACTTTACAGTCCCCGATATGGAGACTCCTCGCAATTGGAGAGATTCCCAAATCATATTAGGAAGGCCCTTCCTCAGAACAACAGGGGTCTTATTTGATTATAAGATTGGGAAAATCCAGTTCCAAACTCCAGGCAGAGACGAGAAACTTGAGATGAAGCAGACCAGATGGTAGAGACCGGATTCAGAATCCAGCACCGAGTACTCTTCGTCCGAAGCAGATTGTATTCATGTAGACACTGTTGGGCCATGGAGACAGAACCCAGCTAGCACCGATGAGTCCCTCTCCTCCGGAGAAGATCTTGTGCATGAGTCAGTTTGCTTGGTCCTTAGAAACGAGTACAGCACCGAATATGCATCCCCCTACATCTTCGATGACTTAGAGGCCCAGCAGGGCCTATTAGTCCTTCTCTCTTTAGGACAATCAGAAGATGCAGATGATGAGTTGGACGTGGCTTTTACCGATTTCTTGGAAACCTTTGACGATCCGACTCCGGAGATGAACAAGTTGGTAGTAGCAATTTCACGGACAGATCAAGCCACTACCAGCATAGAGCCAATTTCGATTAAGCCAGACTTCCTTGATGATCACACATTACCTGAGCTCAAACCTTTACCCACAACACTTAAGTATGCCTTCTTTGCGGGACAAGAGAAGAAGTATCTAGTCATCATCAGCTCGCGATTGACTGAGGAGCAGGAATCTCACTTGCTAGAGATCCTAGAGGAAAACCGCAAGGCCATAGGCTGGAGAATCTCCAATCTCCACTGGATAAATCCCGCTCTGTGTTCGCACCATATCTACTTAGAGAATGAGGCTAAACCCTCTCGTGAATTCCAACGTCGGTTGAATCCAAATTTACGAGAGGTAGTGAAGAAGGAGATAGAGAAATGGTGCGACGCAGGATTTATTTATCCAATCTCCGACTCCAAATGGGTGGCTCCAATCCATATTGTCCCGAAAAAGTTGGTAATTCAGACGACCACCAATGAAGACGGAGAGGAGATCATGACACGAGTACCCACGTCGTGGCATGTCTATGTGGATTATAGGCGCTTGAATGTTGCAATGAAGAAGGATCATTTTCCCCTACCATTCAATAATCAGATCTTAGAGAGATTAGAGAGGAAAGAATTCTTCTTTTTGGATGGGTTCTTAAGCAAAAATCAAGTATCCATAGCTCCTGAGGACAAGGAGAAAACCACGTTTACATGCCCCTTTGGTACCTCTTCTTTCAGGCGCATGCCCTTTGGGTTAAGCAATGCTCCTAGTACTTTTCAAAGGTGCATGATTGCTGTATTCGCGAAATGGTCGGTGAATTCCTGGAAGTCTTCATGGATGACTTCCCAGTCCACGACAATTCTTTCGATTCCTATCTTAGGAATCTGGACTGAGTCCTCAAGCGATGTTATGATGTCAATCTCGTGCTCTCCTGGGAGAAAAGTCACTTCGTGGTGATGAAGGCCATTATGTTGGGGCATGTCATCTCCAAAAGAGGAATGGAGGTTGACCCTGCTAAGGTGGACGTGATCAGACAACTCCAGCCACCAACCAACGTGAAACAATTGCGGTCTTTTCTCGGGCATGTTGGATTTTATCGAAGATTTATCAAGGATTTCTCTAAGATTGCCCGACCGCTAACTAAGATTTTAGTCAAGGACATGGAGTTTATTATTGATCACAAATGTCTTGAAGCCTTTAAGTAATTACAAGGAATGATCAAGGATGCCCCGATCCTACAAGCCCCAGATTGTTCTCCGCCTTTCAAGATCATGATGGACGCCTCGGACTTTGCTCTTGGGGATGTGTTAGGATAGAGGAGGGATGGCGTCCTGTTGGCCATACACTACGCAAGCAAAGTGCTTGATACTACTCAGCGTAACTATACAGTTACGAGAAAAGGAGATTCTTGCGGTAGTGTTTGCCTTGGATAAATTCAGATCTCACTTAATCAGATACAAGGTAGTTGTGTTCACTGACCACACAGCGCTACGATACTTAATGGAAAAGAAGGATGCGAAGGCGCGTCTTCTTAGGTGGATTCTGATTATCCAAGAGTTTGATTTGGATATTCGTGATAAACCTAGAAAGAAGAATGTAGTAGCCGATCACCTCTCCCGTCTCGAGGATCTTAATGCTTCCGAGGATACGCCAATTCAAGACTCCTTCCCTGACGAGTCGATTTTTATTGTCGACTCACTCCCATGGTATGCCAATATCGTGAACTATCTTATCTTCAAGAAAGTTCCCGAGGATTGGCCCAATATCCACATAGACCGACTAAAGTCGGGATCAAGACATTACCACTTGAAGGATCCGATCCTTTTCTTTGAAGGACCAGATTGTGTTTGGAGACGGTGTATACCTCGGAAGGAATATCAGAGTGTCCTTTCTTTATGCCACTATCTGGAGGCGGGAGGACACCACTATTGTTAGAGGACCGCATGGAAGGTACTTCAGTGTGGCTTATACTAGCCGACTCTATTTTGCGATGCGATCACCTTTGCGAAGTCGTGCCCAGTATGCCGGCGAATGGGAGGAACTGTTGGTTCCAAGGATGAGATGCCGATGTATCATGTCATCATTTGTGATGTCTTTGATGCCTGGGGCATCGACTTCATGGGCCCATTCCCTGTTAGCCACGGATTTGAATACATCCTTCTGGAGGTAGACTATCTGTCAAGGTGGGTAGAGGCTATCCCAACCCGATCTGCAAACAACAGGATTGTATGTAAGTTCATTAGAGATCACATCATCTCTATGTTTGGGATCCCCAGAATGTTGATATCATATGGGGGTAGCCACTTTGTAAACAGAGATGTGAAGAAGCTCTTGAAGGATTATGGCATCGAACATCGTGTCACTAATCCTTACCACCCACAAACCAATAGCATGGCTGAGGTGTCAAATAGGGAGGTGAAAACCATATTGCAGAAGCTTGTCCGCCCAGACAGGAAGGACTAGTCTCAGATCTTCGATCAAGTCCTATGGGCTTATAGGACAGCTTATAAGACACCATTAGAAACCTCCCCATTCAGAATGGTATTTTGGAAGTCGTGCCATTTGCCCACAGATTTAGTGCATAAATTAGAATGGGCAATCAAAAAGGTCAATTGGAACACACACCTAGGGCAGAAACAGAGAGACATGGATCTGAATGAGCTTGTGGAAGTCAGAAACCGAGCATATGACAACAGTTTGGTGTACAAGCACAAAGTAAAGCGTTGGCATGATAGATATATCAGACGAAAGACCTTTGTTCCCAGAGAGAAGGTATGGTTGTTCAATGCAAGGCTGAAGGTTTTCCAAGCCAAGATGAAATCCAAGTGGACGGGCCTATTCATTGTCCATGTTGTGCATGATAGTGGATGTGTTGAGATCTCAGATCTCACAGATGACGCGAAGACATTCCTAGTCAGTGGACAACTGTTGAAGCACTTCGTACAATCCAATGAACAGTTAGTCCATGTTGAGGAGATTGTATTCATGCGCGAGACAGATTCAACAGATCCACATAGAGCCGCACATGAGACCTTGCAGCAGTGAACTCTCACCATCAGCAACATCTAGAAAGATTCAGACCGCGATCTTTGTATATGCCCATCATTCCTGTATATTCTTCCCCTCCCTCCCGTGACTCTAATCACTCGCCCCAGCTTCTTGTATTTCCATCTACGACTATACTTATGATGACCAGATCCTAAGTATAGGGGGGAAGAGTCACCTGAGTCCATTCACTGTACAACCCCCATATCACATCGATCCTCATACCACTCCCATCCTATACTTAGGCTGACCTGAGCCTAAGTATAGGGGGGGATCGATGCCCATCTTGTATATATTCATCCACTTCCCCTATCAACCTCGTCCGCCTTGTTTTTGATCTTCTTCTACACTTAGGCTGCCAGATCGTAAGTATAGGGAGGCATGATGACTTCTTTACATTTTTGTTCTTTTGGCTCTCCTACGCTTAAGCACGAGCTACGTCTTCTTCCTCACCTTTGGTGCTCTGAGGACATAGCATACGCTAAGTATAGGGGGCGCGTATATACTACTTATATACTTACCCATAGTTCGTACTTTCACGTATTTTTGTATTTATTATACAATAATTACGGGTGGGTAAAAATTTTGAAAAAAAACAACAAAATAAAAACAAAAACAAAAATTAGGCTTCTTATTTACTCTTGCATATCATCTTCGCATCTAAAAAAATGAAGAAAGAAAAAAAAAATCTTGCATTTCATTCATCTACATAGCATTCCATCTACATCTCATCTGCATATTTTGCATATGAAAGTGAAAAGCTAGTGGGTTCTGAACCATGTTATGAGTAGATGTTGAGGAAGTACTTGATTTGACCTTAATCCACCTAATTTCAGAGGAACCTTATAGGAACTGGAGTTAAGATTTCTTAGGTCAAGTGACTTAATTCTTTGAGTCCGTAAGTCTATGTTCACATGTCATCTTGATTAGTCTAAGTAGAATATCTCGTGCACACACATGATTCTTTTAGATAATGACCTAACTTGGACAAGCACCATGTACGTAGCTCTTCATTGATGAGGTGGTAAGGAGATAAAATCCTTTGGTTTGGAGTAGCACACGGGTGGAAACATCCATCCTCCTCTAGGGAAGGTAGTGCATCTCAACCTAGTCTAGTGGCGTTGACGTCAAAAGACGGGACGCCGTGGGTTGCAATAATGCTTCAAAAGAGGGATAGTCTACTGGCTCAAGAGGAAAAACTCCTGATGTACATGCATCACCTTGCATATAGTTCAAAAAAAAGAAAAGAAAAAGAAAAAAAGAAAAAATGGCAAGAACTCCAAAAAAATAGAAAGGCCAAAGAGAAAATAAAATACATGTCCGAGTATGTATATTAGCAAGAAGTCTGCAGCTGGATGACTTGACTACAGTGGTCAGGCATACCGGGATAGGTAGCTACACTGGCTACCATCCATTCTTTTCTCCACCCCCTCCTCTTGAGCTGGTCGTAGTTGAACTTAGAAGGGAATACCCCTCTCCTCGAGGAAAGAATTATTGGACCAGGGAATCAGAGTTACCTTATTAGAGGAGGCTTCTTCTTAGCCATTTCTGATGTGGAGAGTTATATTTCACTTACACCGTATAAGTAAGAATCATAGTCATCAGAAATTTGCATATGAGGATTTGTTCTGACCTGACTGTTGAGGTGTCTTGAATAGAAGACTTGTGGAACTTGAAGTCTGTAAGGTCTTATGTTCATATCCCAATAAGGTTCCACCACACAATTAATCCAAAGGTCGAGTCGAGCTCCATTTTCAACTTTTGTTCATGACCTTGGTATGGAACCCAATCTCATTTCACTTTTGCATTTCATTTTAGTTGCTCGGGGACGAGCAAGCTTTAAGTATAGGAGGTTGATGAATCTATGATTCGTCACTCATAAAGTTGAAAATTGAGTCTTGTTTCTGAGTAATTAGCTTCATATTTCCACTTATATTGCATAATTAACATTCATTCATGTATAAGTAATATATGCATTTTAGCATTTACATTTGCATTAAATAAGAAGCCAATTTCACTTGTAAAAAATCACCTGTATATTCACCATATTTTACCTATTTGTATATATTTTATACTAACTCCAAATCTAATAAAATCAACTTCATATTGTATATATTACTAACACTAATTAAAGAAAAATATCAAAAAATACTAACATGTAAAATTGACCAATAAAACCCCAATCCATGTTTGAAACATGATCCTTAAAATGCGCATATCTCTCTCATATAGTGACCGATTTAGGTATACTCACCTTTAAAGTAATATACATTCAAAGATCTTCAAAACAAAACCAATTTCCTTAAAATCGGAGCTCGTATGCAAAACTTGTGTTTTGGGCCACTTTTGTATATTGTTCATATTGACCAAAATGCCTTTTTTTCTCCTTTTATTTTCTTAATTATTAAAAATCCAAAAAAATAGAGTAAATTATAAATATTCCTTTCATATTTTTTCTAACTTTATTTTGACTTTTTCTCTTATTTAAAAATAACAAAAAATTACAAAAGATAAAATGCGGTATTTTAAATCTATAAGGTACCACCCAAAAATACAATTTGTACAGAAGACTTCTTTTGATTTTTGACCCTTCACGAAAGTTGTAGATCTCGTTGATATGAGTGACTTTTGTGTTGACACTTTCTGATTTGAGCTAATTTGATTTTTCTTTTGGATTTATCACTTGTTTTATTTACAATTTTTCTGGGAGTGACACGTGGCAGCTCCTGGAGATGCCACGTGTCACGCATTTCTCGTATTTTTTTAATTCCAAAAAAAATTAATAAAGAAACACCATGTGGCTGCATCACAGCGTGCCACGTGGCGCCAACTTCTCTCTCTCTCTCTCTCTCTCTCTGGTCACGTACGCCGCACGTGACCAGGCCACTGCCCTGTTACGCAAGATACGCGTGACCTTCCATCCTTCCCTCTCCTTCGATGCTTGCGAAGCAAGTTCGCGTGACTCACCACGTCCATTTCCACGACCTCCGTCTTGCGCACCTCTCCGCCACGCGTGACCACCACCTCTACTTCCCCACTCATCCACGAACTCCACCTTCTCCACTCGCCCACTCCTCACGTCGGCCTTAAAAGGCTGACTACCTCCAACTGCTTTCCTATCTGCCACTTTTACAAAGCAGGAGCGAGCTCCGACCACCTTTGGTGAAAGCTGAGGAACCCCTCGATGAGTGACGATCCTCCAGCTTCTGGCGAGATCCAAAGCAGGACCATTATCCTCCTTTGTTGC
Organism: Ottelia alismoides; assembly: GCA_037367405.1. Taxonomy (NCBI): domain Eukaryota; kingdom Viridiplantae; phylum Streptophyta; class Magnoliopsida; order Alismatales; family Hydrocharitaceae; genus Ottelia; species Ottelia alismoides. The sequence continues at coordinate 183,142 of JAZKJV010009863.1, read as the reverse complement.
AGGTGTGCATCGTAGATGCTTGAGCTCCGCTTGCCGAGCGTTGAGCGACGACCACGACCGAACCTTGCTTCGATCGATTCCCAGGCCTCTCCTCCATCCGACCTGCCTCCCAACTCTCAATCTTTTCCCCCTTCATTTCTGCCTCTTCTTGATCTCCTCTTCTTCATCTCTGCTCCTTCCTCCTTCTTCTTACTTTCTCTCACCTCGATTGACCATCCTCCATCCTCCAAAATGTAAATCATCTTGCGAATTCACGGATAAATAGGACCTTGAGATCACAAATAAGATTTTTTTCGTGATTTATGGGGATACGGATACTTTTTTGAACCAGTTGAGACTTTATTTGACCCGGGTAAACAAATAGCCCCACTTCCCTTGTTAACAGGGGAACTTCCCTGTTCCAAGTCCACCTCGCGCCAGTGGATTTACGCAGAACCGCCTCCGCCAGCTCACGAGCATTCCTCCCCCCTGCTGCATCCCTACGCGCGTCGCGACACTCGCCTCCTCCGCGCCGGGCCAGCCCTCTCCGCCACTGGCCATCTCCACCCCTGCAGATCACCAACCCAGCACCTAGGCGTGGGTCGCCTGGGCAAGGATCTTCCCGCACCCTCCGAGCTCCCAGCCGCCCGCTCTGCGGCCGCCTCCACGCCAGCCCGTGCCCTTCCACGTGTCGTCTGACCCTGCGCAGCCCCGTCCTTGATGCTCCTCCGTGGTCAAGGCACCACGAATCCTTCCAGTGGCTCCTCGGCAACCCCCCTGGGGCGACCTCGCTCCTGCTGTTGCACGCTCCAGCAACGAGTGCTCCATCGAACACCCTCTGCCTCGACCTTGCTTCTCTGACTCCGCCGCCCGCCGGGTTTCTTTTCCAGCGCTCCCCTGCCACGGTCGTGCCTTACCTCGTTCCGTGAGCCGTTGCGGAAGAAGACATCATCCCCACCCATGTGCACAACACGTTGGGCGTGGGATATTTGCGCATGTACCATCAGCCTTTCAGCAAATTACCAGAAAAGCCCTAAACATTGTGAGGCAGTTGCACGAACGGAAAAGTAGCCATCGGACCCCTGGAGTTTCAACTGTTTACGCCTGAGTCCCTGCAAGCTCAGAGCACGTCTTGCACTTGCTCCCACCTGGAGATATTGCATCCATACTTGCACCAGTATAGGTAATTGCAAGTGAGTCTTGTAAGCATATTTCTTTAATCAATTTTGTTTCTGTATTGCATTTACATTCATGTGTTTGCACGTTTGTTTAGGCATTCATTTAGATTCATTTTGAAATTCCAAAAATTGCATCTTGTAGAATATCTTATGCTTCACCTTCGTTGATCATGTTGCATTTTTTGGAGCAATATTCCATTTAATATAATTATTTTGGTGGAAATTGGCATATTTTGTTCATTGTTAATTGCTTATTAAATTAATTGTTGCTCCAAAAATCACCAAAAAATCGCATTAGGTAGAGTTTACTTATTTCTACATTGTATCCAAAAATCATTACATTTGCACACATTACGAGGTCTTAATAAATTAATATGTGTTTTGCTTAATTCATTTTTAATAGATCCAAATTAATTAATTTTAAGGTTTAACAATTTTTCTGGAATCCTCTCAAATAGAATCATCTAGGATAATTTTAGTTCTAGAAAAAAATTTAATTTTGTATTTATTAAAATTAATTTTGCAAAAATCACCCTTCATTCATGTTTAATTTGTAGTAAATTCATAAAGTGTCAGAAAGATCCAAAAAAATAATGTAGCTTAACTTCATTGCATTTCATATTCTGATCAAGTTTCGTAATTTTTGGACTTCATCTGACTATCTTTCAAATTTAACCTTAAAATTTGGCTTGAAATTGCATTGCCTTTCTTTTAAATTGCATAAAAATTTATAAAAAGGCCAAAAAATACTCTTCTGAAAATCAGACCTCGAATTAACTAAAAACTTGACCTAAGGAAAAGCTGTCTCCTTGAGTTCGACCTTGAGCTTTCCCAAGTAAAATAAAAATCTGCCGCTCGCATTTAATTGAACATTAATTGAAGTGGTTTTCGATAAGTCTCGATTTACCTGACTACAACAGACCTAACTTTTAATTTGATCGATAATTTGGTTGAAATAACAAGGGTAATCCGAGTCTAATCAATCTACCAACGTTAATCTTTCACTAATGTATCCATGTTGGTGTTTGATTCAAAATCCGAAATATTCTCCACCTTTTGATGCTCTCGGTGATGTGGTGGTTGCGGGGCCTTCTAGAATGCTCGAGTAGAGTCGACAACTCTCGAGTTTTATGTCATCCCCTAAAAGATGGATCAGACAGACTCGGCATCCCAATTCAGATAAATGCCACCACATGTGGTGCTTACAAGGCCCTGGACATCTGGCTGGAGTCGCCCAAAGTAATTCTGAACTAGCACCTTTAAAGGTATCTTATGACGAGGGCATCTCTTAGTAAGATCCTTGAATTGATCCCACGCCTTGTGGAATGATTCGTTCATCAATTGAGTGAAGTTGGAGATTTAGCTCCTCATCATATTCGTCCATCCTAGAGGAAAAAAATTATACAGGAACGAGGACTTCAGGCCATCCCACGTTGAGATCTCCCTCCTCAAATGATTGATCCAGAAAAGCACCTTATCTTCAAAGGTGAAGGGGAAGAATTTGAGGTGAATGGTCTCCTGCGTAACACATGGATAATTGGTTGTACCGCAAATCACATCGAACTGATGCAGAAAGCTAAACGGCTCCTCTACAACATTCCCGTAAAACTTGGGAAGTAGGGATATAAAGGACGGTCATAACTCGTATGGCCCTTGATTCGGTGTTAACCGAGTCCAATGATGTAGTGTCCTGGCTCCGGGGTCATACTCATTTCTGAGTGTCGTGGGAACCACGACAGGTGGTGGTGGAGTCCTGACTCCTTCTCTCAGCGTGGCGATCTCGGCTCCCAGCTTGTTCTATACTCTAAACTGAGCTCTGATCTATATATTTATATGTTGTAGCATGTATAGAATACCCGTGGTGATGACTGCGGCTGGATTTGGTCTTCCATTTGTGTTTTGCTCAGATGATCGATCATCGACTGGTCCCTTCTCACGAGCCATATCCTTCGAATCTTTTGGGAAGGAAAAAATCTCGTAAGAGCTCAATGAAAATTGTGTACGAGAATTAGACGATAATTTGTGGCACGGGTCTACCTCAAAAGAAGGGCTAGGAGGCAAGGGATTATGGGCCTGACTATCATTAGGATTAGATGGGATCGACTCGAGAAGAGGCTCATCCCGAGTCTGTGAAGAAGTACGATGGACAGTGGATCGTCAAGAGCTCACAGAATCTGAGTGAAAAAGTTGTTGAGTCATCATCTTCGTTGTCAAAAGGATAACGAGAGAGTATGATGTTAAATCAAAGATCGAGGGTGAATGCATATAAGACGCGGTAACACACACCTCGCAAGCAAACACAAAACAACTCTGGATTCACCAACACAACCCAGTAATGACCGTAAAAGTTCGATCTTTTATCTTGTCGGTTTTAGGGTTATGTTAGTAGATAGGTATTATAACAGATTATCGCGAGCTGATAGGTGCCCAAAATTTCCCTGAAACACTGTCCGGAGTCCTTACAAGAAACCACTTATTCTCAGCCTGTATGGGAGTAAGTACGGACCATTTTTGGCTACCCGTGTTACATGAGGACCGTCCCACTCTGCTAAGTAAACTCGGACCGTTGCCGACTACCTGAGAGAACAGTGATTAAGTGTATGGACTAAGTAGTATTTGTAGAAAAACTCGGACTTTGGTTCTAACCTTAAGTGTCGTCCCTCACTCACAATGTCCGGAGAGTGTAACTGCAATCCATGTGTGGGGGCTTCTCTCCCAAACCAAATGTTCCTTACGTTTATTTTAAGTAATGTATTTAAGCAGTCCTAATTTTATTTTTACGGTTTTCACTTTTTTGGGATTTTTTTTCAAACAACACGTCTAACGATGTTTTTTCTTTTTATTCATCCTAAATAATCATGCACCTAGTAGCGAGTCCTAAAAATAACTACGAAAGCGCAAGCAGAGAAAAAAGAAATCTAAAAATAGCTAAACACACACCTAGACTCGTAAAAAGCTACGGAAAACCGACGATGCAAAAAAAACCGTGGTGCGTGCCTTGCTTCCCTGAATGCACCGCACTCGGTGAAACCGACCCCAAGGAAGAGGGAGGGGAAGTACAAGTCGGGATGCCCTTACAGGGCCCCTTCTAAAAATATAAAAAATGGGCAAGTGCCCTTATATATATTACAAAGATTATTACAAAAAAATCGAAACTAATTTGCACATCCACAATCGACCTGTGAAACAAGGGGTCGGTCATTGCACTTTCAACTGTCTCAGCTTCTGAGGAAGCTGGCTGATCCTGCAGGCCTTGTAAAAAATAGTTAGAAAAACACATAAAAAGCTGTAAAATAAAAGCAAACAAAAATCGTAAAATCAAAGAAATTTATGAAAACCATAATAACAAAAGAAAATCGATAAAAACTGTAAAACAAAATAAACAAAAACAGAAAAGAAGTAAAAGAAACGTTCTAAAACGTCATCATTTTGATAATGCAGCTTCTGCTGGCGGTTAATTAATCAAAGATGATGTCTGCTGTAAGAAAAACTATGAAGGCAAAAGCCTCATTGATCAAACAAAAATGAGGATAAAATAAGAGGGAGAGAGAATGAACAAATAAGATTCTCTCCTATTTTAATACTTCAAACTAATTTTTATCCAGGTAAGTTCCCCACGGACGAACTCAAGGATGCAGAATAAACTGTACTGAAATTTTCAAGGAATAAAAGAATCTCAAGAATTTAATCTTCTTCTTGAAATTACAACAAGCACAAGAAAGAACTTGAAAACAACACGATTTTACAAAAATCGAATCGAGAAAAATAGGCGATGAAAATCAACAAAAATCTACAAGAATTGTCGCCAAATAGTTGTGTAACTACCCTAGAAAATTCGAGGAAAAATACAACAAAAATAAGGTTTAAAATAACCCTATAGCACAAGGGTATAAGTGCAAGAAGAAAAAGTGTGTTCTGTTACAAATAGGTCCCTAAAAATATTATATTTAGGTCCCTATACAGGAACCTAAATGTAATTTTTGGATACTTCTGGAGCGAGGTTAATTCTATAACTCTTTTGGGTTTAGTATGAAAATTTTCCACCGTTTAACAATCAAGGGAGGAGATGAGAAGGCACGAGCGATTCTGATCTGTCCGATCTAAACACGTGTCGCCAACATGTGCTTCCTGGTGTTCTTGAGCGTTCTTCCCTTTCTTACATAGAAGACGGTGACATCTTCGTCTATGAATTCTTCTCGACAACCGGCGACGTTCTTTGGCCTTCTACAGGGCTAGAGGGGTGTCTCCTACACCCCTCGAGCTCGCATGCGGCTGAGAGGGCCTGAGGTTGATGGAACACGGTGGCTAATCGTCGATGAAGTTGATGGTTCGGTGGAGCTTCAACAGCCACCTGGTAATGATCCTTGATTGAAATTTCTTCGATAGTTGAGACTCCAAACGATGATTTGATGCTCCAGATATAGTAAAGACCTGTAAATGAGTTTTATATGCTCGGTTCGCAATGGAATCGACAACAAAGATTATGGTTTGCAAATCAAACAATCTGTTTCTAGAAAATGTGTATTAGTGAAAATGCAAGAGATGGAAGATTGATTTGAAGTGAAATTGATTCGAACTCATAAAGGGATTAATCGATGGCTTCTATGATGAATGGTTTAGGTATCTAATGACGCGCTTAAGGTAGCTAATCAAGGAACAGATGCTGAGAAATAAAAGTGCAAAGAATGGAGGGATATCTTGGGATAGCAGAGTATCTGACTCCACTGGTCGTCGCTCGACGGCGCGGCTTCCCAGAGCTGAACATCACGGCTGTGGCGATGCAAGGCCAAGTGAAGACCTTGGAACTCTCCTCCAATCTACCTTCTTCCACGTGGGGATGACCTTGGGCTTTGTCACAACCGAAGTAAGGCAGATCGAGGCTTGGAAGATGAATGGTGGTTGGTCAGTAGTTCTGGAACTGGAGTTGGATCGGGAAGAGTTAGTAGGAATGGCCGACATGGGGAGCTGTTATAGACGAATTTGAAGGGAGTTAGGTACAAATCAAGGGCTGGCGTGAATGCAGGTTCTTGGAAGAAGACAGTGGGAGGTTAGGATCAGGTAGAGTGATTAAGGAATGTCGGGTAGAATTCGTTGAAGTTAGGAGGTTAGAACATGCCAACATGCAGTCTTCTTGAGGTAGATGAACCATGTGTTGACACATGTCAATGCCTGGTTGTCCAGATTCAATAAATAGAGTAATAAATAAGGAATAAATAATAACTAAAGGATTTTGAAATAGGTATAAAAATAAGAAATATAGATAATTAAATTATCTAAATTATGTTATATTAGTTTTGATAAATAATAAATATTTTAGAAATATAAATATTATATAAATAATTAAGTATAAATATTACTTAATAAACAGGTTTTGGATTTTTAATTTAGTGAATTAATACATAGTAGATTATTTATATATTTAAATAATTATTAGGATTATAAATAAAGTATGTATAATTTTTTGTAGATTTTAATAAATTAGTTTAAGTATATTAATAAATGTAAATATCAGTGATACAATTCATTTATACCTATAAATTAGGATTTTTGTTTATTTAAAATAATAAATAAGCTCCAAAAATTATGAAATAAATTAAGGTTAAAATACAAGATCGATAAAATAAGTATAAATTATAAAATCATTCAAACAATAAATAGTGTGTTCTAAATAAAATAAATAGACCAGAAACCCAGTTGTGGTTAGGTCCCAAAACCAACTTTTTTGCAAACAGACTCTGATTTTAGTGAAATCACCTTCATTATTTGGAGATTATTATTTTATGAATTTAAATGTTAGTAGCGTGAAATTAGAGTTCGTATGAGAAAGTTATGATGTTTGGAAGTTGGGATTTTGACGATTTACAAGTATACAAGGTAATGTTTTTAACTTATTTTTATATTTTTCTATATATTTTTAGAAATAATTAAGAGAAGAGTTTGGTGAAGAATACATTAATATGAATTAATCATTGAAGTTTTGGTATTTATCGGATAATTGACAAGGAATGTTTAGAGTGTGAAGAAGTTAATTGATTTTTATTTGTTTTCTTCCTTATTCCCCCCTACTTATTTATTTGTCAACCAATCCATATTGACTTGGTTTCGGGGAGTAGGTCATAAATATATCTTCCAGCTATATTTATCTTTACAAGTCATATTGTACATATATACATATCTACAATTTGCCTTTATTTTTATTTTCTTTATTTTAATTCTTTTATTTATTTACATGATATAATGCATAAAAGTGCATTTTTATTCATGAATAGGATTTTGTTAAAAAGTGAAAATTAACAGATATTTACATGTATTTATGAAGGGTTTTAAGATAAAATGCGGACAAAATGTTAATGAATCATAATTCATCACACTTACACTTCCAAGAACTCCTCTACAAACTAAAAGATCAAACGCCTAAAGTTCTTGTAGAAAAGGGTTAACAATAGAAACATATTTATTTTGCAATAATATTTTCTTGAACATAAATGTTCTCTCAAATATCATAAATAATTCTCAATTATTAGAGCAATGATATCTAGAATAATCATCTTAGTATAATTGCATAGATATTCATAAATATAAGCACATCAATTATATCACATGTAGTGTAAGTGACTAAGCTGTAGTAATTTATAGAATAAATATCAACAAAGTAGAGAAGAGCTGCAAAAATATTCATATTGAACTTAGAATAGCATGTAATCCGACAGTCGATCAAGCATCTCCAAAAGATGAATTTTTTAGGATTTTTTATTTTTGTAAATTTTTATGAAATTTTAAATAAAAGATTCATTCAAGTTAAAGCAAATATGATGAATGGTTTTTTTAGTTTTTTTATACAAGAAAACAACTAAGTGAAAGAAAATATAACAAATGCATTTTTTGGAATAATGAATGCAATGAGACTTATGCAAGAGAGAAAGAAAATCAATTAATCTCTTCTCAATTTAATACCCAAGCCCATGAGTTGATTAATTTTAAGAGATACCCAAATATTTCGCAATTTTAATAAGTACTCAAGTGGATTTCAAAGAATATATATTATCACAATTGATAAATAATTCCTCAATTTGATTGATGTTCAAAAAGATTTTCAAATGAATGATTATCTATCTAAAATGATAGACAATTAAATAAGCTTCAAAACGACATAAAGAACCCAAAAATTGGTTCTCATATGTCTTCGAGACGGTTTCTCCTCAATAACCTTTCTTCTCTCCACCCCACTCCAACAACGAAGTCAGACCTCCAATCGACTTCCTAGCCTCTTCTTATTCATCCCAATAGAACCCTTTCTTTGAGATGGTTCCCCATCAGCCATGTTCTTTATCTCTACCCTACCTCAAATTTGAAGTTAGAACTTCGACTGACTTCTCCATTTTCCTGTACTTCTCACCTACACCATATTCTCACAAGCCTGATCCACTTCCAACGTGGGCTGGCTCACCATATTCTCAAGAGCTAACTAGAATTAAAGAACCCTTCGAAGAGAAGGATAGTGCTGGGATGTATAACTGGGAGAGTTACTTACCTCAATAGGCCTCGTTCCTTCCTTGGATGAATGTTGGGACTAATCAACACATTACAAATACACATCTAGACCTTAGGATAAGACATGGTTGAAAGGACAATCCAAATGGAGAGGTATGTACCTTATGAATTTTCGAACTTGATTGACCTTAGTGATCAAGCATATATTGACCAACTCTCATACCACCCATTCAAAGAGCCTACACCTATAGGGGATTGGACTCATGAGCTAGATCAAGCCCCATGTATATTGAATCCATTATACAAGGCTCGAACCAATATGTGCCGTACAGGTGGTTTATACTCAACCCAGTATTACATGTCATAGTCTAAGCATGTTGAGTATTAGAATCCAAGTTCTAAGCAGTATCCTCCAATTGAGAAGACTTGTGCCATGATTTATCATGAGAACTCATTGGAGGATGACATTTCTAGACTAGTCGAGAGATATGAATTATTTATTGACAAGTTGAGAAATGTCACTGACATATTGAACTTAGTTGCAACCAACTCATGTATGAAAGCGAAGAATGAGATGAGCGGATACGATGCTGAAAACCTAGACGACACTAGGGAACCCACACACTCTGTACATTTGGAGTCTATTCTATCTCCTTCTTCTACTAACCACTTAACTTCCAATCCCGAGTATGACCGTTCACCTTTTAAAAAAACCAAAAAAATTGAAAAATCTCAAAAAGACCAAAAAAATTAAAACCCAGAAAATCTCATAAAAATTGAAAATGAAAAGATTTACAAAAACTGGATCCTGCCCTTAAGAAGCCATCGCTTATTAACTTATTCTTAAATTCCCCTTGATAATGGCCATAGAACACTTTCCTGACCTAAAAAGATTTGTGAAGAGTCGATTGATGCCCAAGAGGTCGGGTAATATGAGAACAAGGACTGAGAGACCTAGTGTCTATGGCCACCTCCTTGGTGATGATGAGAAAGACCGAGAGCCGCAAAGTAAAATAGTTGCCTAGGGTTGAATGTGAAACTAGAGACATCATCTTTAACCATGCAAAAATTGATGATGACTTATTTATAAGTATCCTTCCAACCTTCGTGTTTTACAAGCTCAAACTCATACTAATAATGAAGTCAAGAGCGTTTGTTTAGTTGGCTAACAGATCCGTCAAACAATCAAGAGGAAATTATTTCGATCATCATTACTTTCAAAGGTGCTCCTCTCAGAGTGTACTTCACAGTCATTGATATTGAGAACCGAGGAGAGTTCATACAGTCTCCTATTATTTTTGGGAAGTAGTTCTTAGCCTTGTCTAAGGCAACTATAAATTACGAGACTAGGGAGATCGATTTTCCAAAACTGAGTACATACTGACAGCACATGACCTTTGACGACACACTCCATCCCAATGTGACCAACATAGCTACTGATACTCGTGACCATTGAGAGATAGATGAGTCCCACCTCTCTACAACATCTGAGATATTGACCGCTAAGCCGACCATCGGTTCAGAGACTCCCTACACATACACAACTCTCAATGCTTGCATCACCACAACTGTGATAGCTTCTATAGAGAACTCACAAATAGAAGATCTCTCCGAGCCGGACACCATCTTTTCTTATTGTATTGGCCATTTCGTTGATCTGATTTATATGCCTTCATTGTCATAGTCACCAACCAATGAGATGACAAACATCTCATAAAATCAATCCAAAAAGGAAGTAGTTTCTTCTAGTCGATTTTCTAGTGAGAAGACGAAGAGCACATATTCCTCAAGGTGTTCCTCTAAACACTCAAATACATAACTCTCATCATCCTCTCCATACTTCAGGTTCTAGAAAATCGACTATAATGGTATCCTCTAAGGATTCCTCTTCGGATTCCAACGATGTGATCATAATAAATGGGTATGGCAAGGCTGTCATTCAACCATACTCGAGCAAGAAACCCTTTGTCGATCATCGATGGACATTGCATCCTCATGACTACTATTCTTCTAGGGATGAATCCCACAACAACATAGGTCCATACTTCATCTTTCCTATCCGTTCTTGCAAGAAGGTTCGTCACAAACATTCTTGATCCTTGTATATCCCAATTCCATCTTGTATATATTTTCTTCTTTTTGTTCCCTTCCTCCCTCATGATTCTCATCTCTCACCCCAGTTCCATATCGTTTCCATTTTGTGGCTATACTTAGGATAATCAAATATTAAGTATAAAGGGGTGAGTGACTTAAGTTACTCCTTTTCTTCTTTATTTTTCTTTGTACATTTTCCAACCCCATCGGTTCTCACACTTACTCCTTCTATACTTAGGCTGATCAGAGCCTAAGTATAGGAGGGACCAATGCCCACCCTATATATTCATCCATTTCTTCTCCTCTTGATCTCGACCACCCCATTTTTGTTATTCTTCAAGACTTAGGCTGACCAGAGCCTATGTATAGGGGGTGGGTCGACCTCTATACTTCTATTCTTCTCACTCTCTTATGCTTTAGCATGATCTATGTCTCTTTCTTGCTTCTTTTTCTCTAAGGACATATCACACTTTAAGTATAGGTGTTGTATATATTACATATATACTTTACCCATAACTCGTACTTTCATGTATTTTATGTATAAAATAGCCAGTAAATATAGGATGTGTAATGGGAATAAAATTTGCTAGAAAAGGAGAGGAGAAATATATATATTGTGTTTTTGTAAAATTTGTAAATATTTTACACAAGCTAAAAAAATGTATAATATGTATAATAAACTCTTTATAAAACTTGTATAAGCTGTAGAAGTTTGTGAAAATAATACTCTTTTGTAAAATTACTATTAAATCTCTATAAATAATACTTTTGTAAAATTATTGTAAAATAGGAGGTCTAACAAACAAACAAAAAACTTTTGTCTAATAGAAATAGCTTCTTATTAATTCTTATATAAAAAGGAAAAAATCAATAATATTAAAAAACTTGCATTTAAGTTCATTTGAGTTTCATTACAATAGCAAGCACATGCAAAGTGGAAAGTCAGCGGGTTTCATACCAAGTTATGAGTAAACATCGAGAGTGGACTTGACATGATCTTAATCTACTTAAATGTCAGAATAACTTCATTGAGAAGTGGGATTTTTGAAACTTCATATCATAGACTTAATTCACCGTATTCACAAGACGGTGTTTAGACTTTGACTCTTAGTGTCTAACCTAGTTGCCTCATTCTGAGTAGACTCTTGGATCAAGAACTAATATGTACCCTACATTACACACTTATCTCAACTCAGACAAGGAGTTAGAAGATTGTGCGTATTTTCTTTATTATTGTGGACATCTAAAGATCGAAGAACTGGGTTGAAATAAAGCTTCGGATGAAGGATGGGCTACTAGCATAATTTTTTCTAAACCCCAAGACACAGGTGATGAATCTACACTTCATCACTGTTATTCTTTCATTCTGGCCTAAAATACCTAGATAAATGCATGTATATATCATTAATTTGTCAAAATAAACACTATGTAATTTGTATAAAAATTGTTTAGAATAATGTATATTTATTATATTTAATTCAAAAATAAAAGAATAAAGGAAGAAAAGAAAAAGAAATGAGTCACCATAAGTGTTGAGTGAATGACTTGATCAACATAGAATAAAGTAGGGGTAGATAGGGTAGAGAAATTGTGCCGAAAATATGCAGAAAACCACATATAAAATCCTAATTTAATTACCAAAATATTACCTTTTGGGACCTATTTTATTTAATTATTTTTGCACCTCAAATAATAAAACACTCAACATGAATATTGTAGATTGAAATACAAACAAAAATACACAATTGAGTTCCATAAAACAAACACACAGTGTGCCCAGGACATACAAAAAAAGCCAGAATAAAAACTTCATTGACATGTATCTCCTCCATGTTGTATCAAAATGGATCAAAATCACTTTAATTGTATATACCTTTTAATAAGCTATTTAATGAAGTGGCTTCATTCAGTTTTGAGCTAAGATGCAAAAGTTAGGTTTTGGGCCCCCATTGTGCAATACACATGTATATTATATTCGACATAATTATTCTTTTTTTTCCAATTTCTTGTATTTTTTTATAAAATTATAAATATTATTTAAAACAAAATTCATTATTAAAATAAATTAAAACCATTAAAATTAAAATTAAAATGAATCAACTACTTGAATATATAGATGAATTATACCTATATATACCTAAAAGAAAAATATGTATAATTAATTAAGTGTACAAATAAACTCATAAAAATATAACAAAAATACCTTGTAATTAAATAAATTAAAAATAATCAAAATACTTGTAAATATAAATAAAATATATACTAAATTTAAAAAATTAAATACCCCAGACACAAGTATATTTACTTATTAATATACATGAAAATAGTAATTTGTAATAAAATACCTCAAAAAAAAAATAGAATATGTACAAAATACTAGATAAAATTAGAAACATTTTTATAACTTAAAATTAGTTAGTTCATTTAATATTTATTATTGAATTTCTCAACATTTTTTATCTTCGAATTTTCTAGTTGGTCCACATGGAGCAACCGAAAGTCTTCAATAGTTGACCAGAGGTCATCTGTCCTGCCCTCACTTCTGACCTGTATCAGGGTCACGGGTCGGCTCTCTTCTTTACATTTTCATGCCTCTGCCATATCTTCCTACCCTTGAGATCCTCTCCATCCTGAAAATCACATGATCTACACCCATGCCGACCTCTCCCTCATCACCTACCACCTCTTACGTTCATGCAATCCAACCTCGAAAACCCTCGACCACCATCCTATAAGTCTACAATCCTATTTATAACTTTGAGTTTGGATCCATACTTTGGAGCTCTTATCCCCTAAAATCTTGTGCCTAACATTCATGGTGGGTGATAGAAGCTGGCAGTAGCCATCTACGGTGAGGAGTGAAGGCAGAGTTGATCCAAACCATCGTCGGTGGTCACCTACATGGTTCTACTTCCTTGCTCCTAAGGCCAAGTTGAGGCCTTTTTTTCTCCCATTAGGTACATCTTAGTCTGTAGTTTTAATTCCCACTTTTAGTTTTTCTTTCAATTATGTTAGTAGTTGTAATTCCATTAGACCTAATTGGCCAGGAGCTCGAGCTTCGGGCCGAATTCGCCATCTCTGGTCAACAATATTCCCTCCAGATTATCCCTTTACATTCCCCTTCGTGTTCTTCATCATATCCTTCATCCAACCAACTAGAATCTCCTTAGATCTGGGACCGAAGCTCCATCGCTGCCCGTAACCGAAGATTCATCTCCATTCCACCCATACCTGCTTTCAGCTACGTTCCAAGGCTGAGGCTATTGCCCTCAAGCCTAGGAGTCTTTTGGTGTAGGATATTGGACTCGAGGAGCCCTAGGAACCCATCTGGAACACATGGAGAAGCTCCAAGCGATCAAGAGCCATAGAAGCCACCAGTTCTGCCTCGATGCCATCTGAACCTTCCTGCCCGCGCAGAGGAGCACCTACGATGTCTGGTCATCGTAAAATCGTGAGGAAGTCACCAGATGAAGGAGAACGAACCAATAGAAGTTTCATGTAGTCATTGTTCTTGCGAGTTCTTGTAGACAGCGCATCTGCCATTGAATCTGGCACAAGTGGCAGATCCAATCGTAGTCGTCCACTTCAGTCAAAGCGGTAGGCGATCTAAATAGAAGGAGCATCACATTTAGCACACTGGTGACAACCCGATCCTTAGGCGTAAGTGGTGAAATTTGCAAGTAAGCCCTCTGCTCTTTTTGTATTTCGTAATTAGTGTTGTAGATATTTTATAATATTTAAAACTTCATGCAACTTTTGCAACAAAGCCCTCGTATTTATTTGTAGTGGCAAGTCAATCTAGTGTCAGCTCAGCCTACGTGGCCCCCCATGGAGTTGGTAATTACTTGTAAACCCCTCCGGCTTTGTATATTTCATTTTAGTACATAAAAACCATGCTCCCGTTCAAAAGTAGTGGTGTTTTTGCATGTACCCCATGTCTTTAATTTTATTTACAAAAATACCCTTAGCACCTTGATTTCTTTTTGTACATAATTTTCCATTATTCAAAAATATCTCTCATGCTCCAGAAAATGTGAAAAATAGGGATAAATGTCAGATGACGTACTTCTTCATGCTATGTAATTTACTTTGCATTTCATCTCTGTTTTATATTTATTAAAAATTAAAAGAGCATGATTTAGCCCATCTTCACCTTACAATATAAAAAATATAAACCATAATTTAAAATTCCAATAAATACTTGTTATTTATTAATTATTTTATAGATACAAACCCAAAATCACAAAATATAGCACATGAAAATCCTAAAAATCTCAAACCCTACCTAAACTTTAAAAAATGCAAAATTTTTTGATAAACCCTAAAAAATTAGTTTTCTATCCTATATTTTTTTACAGATATTATTATTTAATAAATTTGTTTTGAGAAATTTTGACTTTATTTATATTTTTAAATCTCAAATTAACTCAATATATTTAAAATGTCCCTGATTTTGTATGTTTTGGACTTTACAAATATCTAAAAATCATCAAAATACCCAAAAACTTACAAAAACATAATAAAATATAAAAAACTCAAAAATATTTTATTTTGTATTTTTTGACTATTTAGAGCTATATTTATATTTGTAATGCATTTGTATACCTATATATAGCTATATATAAATAATAATATTATTAATTCTTATAAATACCTTATAAGAATTTTAAATCCCTTTAAGAAATAAAAGGACTGTTCTTTAGGTATTTTTCGGATTTTTATCTGGTGATTATATAAACTATTATATATTACCTTATATATATATAAATCCTATATACATGCATATATACTCTTATACATATATATTACTTATATATTATTAAATTTAAAATAAATTAAAAATCAAAAAATTAAAATGTAAATAAATATTATACATACTACATCGACTTGTTCGTTGTTTCGACACCAAACATGCTTGTCCATTGTACACTTGTTTTGTATGGTTATAATAAATTTTTATCCACGCATCTACTTTGCATTGCATTATTTGATTATTGTGGGTTAGTTGTTGAATTTATCCGAGAGGTTCTTAGCCCGTCATCACAACAACTTAGTGGTCCCACCTTGTGTGGACCACAAGAGAGTACCTAGGGATACCTTTCGTCAGTATTTGAAATGGTGTCGTTGCTGGGGAGCAACAGAGTGTAGCATCTAGTTTACATTATAATACTTATTTTTCCTTTTATTTACTATCATTTATTTTTTATAATTATTGTATTGTTCTACCCATATTTCTTTGTTGATCTTTCTCATGAGGGACCGTATCGTAATGGTTATCGCTTAGGACATAGACATACCCAAGCCACGAGGAGGTGGGCTCTTCTACTTTTGAGCTGACCAGGAGAGAGGAGAAGAGAGAGAAGAAGAGTAGACAATAGCATAGATTTTTATTTTATTTTATGAGGAGTGTTTTATTTTCTTTTTTGTTAACTAATTTGTAGTATTTTTGGACACTGGATACTACCACACTTCATGAGGTCCACTACCCTGGTGCCTATTGACCTGGGGGCCTTGTCGATTTTCCACATTTTCTACCACTTTCTTTTATTTTATTTCATGAAGTTTTGAGTTTTTCACCTTTCTTTTTATATTTGTGTTATGTGATTGAGCCACTAGATCTAGATTTTCATGACTAAGTAGTTAGGTCCAAATCCCTAATAGAAGCATGCACCTATAGTCTCTTGCACTTGGATATAGTCAAATAATTAATTTCTAATTGGTTGATTCTAGAACAACAAGTCATGATAGATTCCACACAGTGCTTGAAGGATCTATTATGGCGAGCATCGAGGAGTCTCCAAGACCAAACACTTAGATCCAATTTTGAGTGATTACCATAAGTTTTTTCCTGGTAATAGCAATTACTGTTTAGGGTGCTTTCTCTCTTTGTATAACACTCATGTATTATAGATTTATATATTCTATTTTGCATCCCGCATGGAGAGAGATGGGAAGAACTGTAAGTCTCCTTACTTTGCATGCATCATTTGATACGAGAGTAAGATTTCCACTCTCATGTCCACTTGCATTGTTTTGTCTTCTTTACTTGTTTTTGCACATATTAGGATTCAAAGAAAATAAAAAAATCGTTAGGCACTTTGATGGAAAACGACTCGAAAAAATTGAAAACTCAAAAATTAAAACAAGTGGACTGCTAATAACATTTTAACCTTGATAAAAATCATAATGGACATCATTATTTTGGATTCATAAATCCCACGTTGTTTTCTGGTACATTCCAGACCGAGTCAGGTGTGACCCCTTAAGGATTAATGCCAAAAACCCGATCCGTGGCTGTCTTGATTACCACCTGGACTGATGAAGTATTAACGATTCTATCATATGTAGGAGTGTAGGGCCTTGTAGATGATGGTGTTCCCGCCTTATGTGCAGCATCCTACTTGATCCAAAGTATTGAGCATAGGCCACACCCTCACGAGGGTGTCTGTCTCATTGTCCGCAGTCGAGTACCTCACTTGTGATGGAAATATTAGTTTCTCCTATTGGCTTCTTCTCTTTATCTCATTGGCTGAGTAGTTGCCCAAATACGAGATCAAGGACCTCAAAGTGTGCATATTACAAGTTACAAAGTTGGTGGAAGAAGTACAGGGTACTTTCTCAGCAGTACACATACTCCAATAGAGATAACGCTCATAAGAACTTGTTATAAGATCTTGCCTGCAAAACAAAAATAAAATTGAAAAGATAAAAATAGCAGAACTCTTACATCTTTACCGATGTTGAGTTGGTGAACCTAAAACTTGTTTGGTGTTTGTTGATTTTAGTTAAGTTCAAAGTTCAATCCAACACACTTCGTGTCATTTTTCTATCATATGTTTTATTCCTTATGTGACCCCTTACACATCGCCATACTTAATAAAGTTTTATGTTACCTTATCACAGAACAATTATCTATATCTGGTCCTTTTATATAGACTGATCTGGGTGTCATTCTTTGTGCAGATCACGAGCCAATCTGGAGTTAGAAATTTTCTCAGATTCAGAGACAGATACAGAGATGGCTCTCACAAGAAAAGGGAAGGGACACCAACATCCTGCACAGCTAGAGAGAGGCAAGTCAAACCAGAATGCACTGAATGGACAACTTCTCACCTCCATTAAAGAAATACAACAATAAGTCACGAACCAGGCATTGGCCCAGGTCGCATTCCAAGATATGCCTAATGATATGAGGAGAAGGAGAGACAACCCAAGGGGAGGAGGAGGAGGAGAAGAGGAAAAGAGATAAGATGGAGGTCGTGGAGGCCAAACAGATAAAGGCTGAGTACATAGGCCCAACCCTATGCTCAAGGAGACCTAAAACTCTAGATCGGGCCAAATGACCTAGTGGATCGAAATCCCTACAGTGCATGCACACTTTGAGTTGAAGCCTCAACTCTTGGCGCTTCTTCCCACCTTCCACGGGAATACGAATGAGGAACCATATATCCATATACAACAACTTGCACGAATATGTGGTATAATACATTACCCTAACATATCGTTAGGCGTAGTAAAAATGATAGACTTTCCATTCGGCTTTCAGGAAAAGGCCCTTCATTGGATCAATCATCTAGGGAAAGTCATCATGACTAGGGAGGAGTTAAAGTCAGCCTTCTTGCACAAATTCTACCCTCTTGAGAGGTTGAATTAGATGCATGTCAGCATTGACAACATCACCTAAGCCACCTACGTATCCAATCATGAGGCTTGGGAGAGATTTACAGTTTTATAGGAGAAATGTCACCATCATGATATTCCTCATACCAACCCAATCCAAGATTTCTTTAGGGGACTGAAAATTGAAAGCCACAAGCTCGTGGATGCCACTTATGGCAGATCACATTTCAATAAGGATGAGGATGTCATCTGACAGATCTTCGAGGAAATGGTTGAAGGAGAGGCCACGTTATCATCATCCTATGCATATTAGTGTCAAACACACAACCTATACAAGCCAGTTCACATGGAGACTTCTCACAAGCTAGACAGGGATGAGACCTTCAACTTGAGCATAACTTGTCCAAGGTGGATATTATTGAGAAACACTCATAAGATCTCGAGAATCATTCTATGATTAAACAGAGGACCCGACATCTCTACAAATTGGATCAGATCACCAGGCAGTTGGAACTATTGTGTCGACATCAACCAAGACTCTTGCTGAAACAGAGGAGCTCTCATTGCCTCAACCTCCTATGTAGAGTCCATAAAAGCCAGCAGTTCAACATGTTTACTATGTGCAAGCACTCGAGCCTACATCACCCCAACAACCACATCAGCAGCTTGTTCTCTACCAGCCTAAGCTCCATATCATCTAGGATCCATGCTCCCCTCCACCACCTCTCATTCAGGAGGTCAATGGCGCGTATGGAGCAACGATGCACAACTGGCCCATCCCGACGAACATAAGCAGGGCCAGTTTATAGGCAACCACTCATTCGCTCATCAACAGGAAGGGAGGTTTGTCCAGACCCAACCTCAACACCATGAGCAATCTCCTCTGTATCATGGCAATTGGAGACATAATCAGTACCAGCATCCACAGTACCGACCATATCACCAGAATCAGCAGTATTTGTCACATGTGGAGGCCAACCCCAATAATTTTAGGAAGAAAGAGTGGGTATTTTGTGATGTTCTATTGTGTCTAACAGAGTCTGATGTGCTTGATTTATTTTTATCTAATGTTGTCACTCTCACGTGTGGACCTTGCAGTCGACTACCGCCATGAACAGGAAGAATAAAGCTTCACCCAACGAATCATCCTCTTCTACATCAGTTGATCCAGTAGTTGGGCCGGGTGTGGAAGAAGAAGACGGAGGAGAAGAACCAGGAAGTAAACATAAAAAATCTACAAAATGAAAAACAAAAAAAAAAGACATCACCAGCAGCAACATTTGAAGCACTGTCTGCCAACCACAGAGGAGACGACACCAACAACAACTCCGATTGGCTTATGGAGCCTTACTTGTAGATTTTTGGTATCCACCTCTCTTTGATGTCCATGCTCATTTCATTCATCCATTTGTACAACCTTATGTAGGCACTGATTTTGATTTAAACATGAACAATATTTCTATTTCTGGTTATGTAAATATTCTTTTCCCAGATTCTTTTAGAAAATCAAAAAAATAGAAATGTAGAAACTTCCTTGTTTAACCCAGATGCGGTCGAAAATATTCAGAATCTTATTCTAGAAATGCCTCTGCTTAAATCCATCACGTGTTGGACATGCGAGCCCACGGTGAGCCATTATGCAATAAATATTATTGCGAATATCATTCCCTAATCTGAAATGAAGAATACATAATTTGCATAATAGGTCCCTTAGTACAATTAGGGTTATGTACCATGGCCATCTTGATGATCATACAGCTGTTGATTCAATTATTGAATCATAGAGGCTGGTGCTTGGATGAATATCTAAAGAGTTAGATTGAGGACTCATCAAGCACCGTCAAATGATTATTAAGAGATGATCTCCGGCCAAAGTAGGTGATGGCCATCCTATCTCAGTTAGGCTGATATCTGACGGACCTCTTGACGCAGGCCCTCTGCATAGGAATAGAGATTCAGAGGTGTCAGATTAGTTAGGTCAAAGAGTTGACTTAACGAGATCGAGATAACCAAAGTCCTATATCGTATGCTGTCACGATACAGGCACGCATCCTCTGACTGGAGACATATGTGTTACTATATGTTTGAGTATGTACATTTGGCAGACCAATAGGTTGATGACCTAATCAAGGTCTATATACCGGCGTGCTGGTGTGCATATAAGGGCATATGAGTAATACGATCTCTCAAAAGGAATACAGGTTCAATTATTGAACTGGAAGACATGATCTCACTCATGAGATATTGGGAAGAATCAAATTCCATGAGCATGGTCGACTCGCTTTGGAAGCTTGACTGAATTTGTAGGTTTGATATATACTTTTGAAAAGTATATGATCAAGACCTAGGTATGATATATGCTTTTGGAAAGTATATGATCGATACTGACTCCCAATGATCGAATGAGAAACTTACTGATAGAACCCTGAAGTAGACAGTGTAAAGTTGATCTAAATACTTCGGGTTTATTCTGAGAAAGCGCATTATCCTTGAAAGAGTTCACAGATAATTCTATTATTGATATATGTATCCGAGCATTGAGAAAATGGATAATTAAATGTGATTTAATTATCGAATTTGATTCATATTATAAGGAGAGTTATCTTAGATAATTAAATGTGATTTGATTATCAAAGATGTAAATAATGTGAATGTGAATCATATTATTTGAGCACATGAGAATAAGTTATCCAATATAATTAAATGTGATTTAATTATTATGGATAAGAATAATGTGGATAGTAATATCCAATTATTCATAATATATTATAAATGTGATTTATAATGTATTAGAGAGAGCTAATTATAATTTATATTTGTTGATTAATTACTAATGTTTATTGGATACACATTGTCTAATTAATTGATAATATAAATTATATGTTGTTATGGGTTGTGAATGTGATTCACAATTTTCCAATGTCAAGATTGCAATATTCTCAATTGAATTACTTTTGATGAATAAAATCCCAAAAAAAAGTTGTTGGAAATAAATAAGAGAGAAAATCAAGGAGGCATGCAATCTCATGGAAATCCATGAGATTGCCTCCTTTAGGAAAGAGGTGGGCGGCACCCAATTCCTATATGGAATGGGTGGTCGTCCCCCCTTAATGTACATGGAGATGTAATCTCCATGTATATTCTCTCCTTATTTATTTATGTGATTTTAGGATTGATTTATATTTGGTTTTATCAAATATATTTTAATCTAAAGTTGTTGGATTTTTCCAACAACAATCTTGACCATTGGATTAACATAAATCAATCTCATCCATTCATTTTATATGTCCCATGGATTGAGATCCATGGATCTCAAAACCCTATAAATAGAGAGGCATACCATGCTTTCTCTTTACACACATAGATGATATTGTAGCACATCTCTCTCTCTCTCTCTCTTTCTCTACATGCCTACTCCCTCTCTCCCTCTCATGTGGTCGTCCACCATGGATGCCCTAGAGAGGTTCTCCATCGCCGCAGCGTCATCGTTATGCTGCCCGATCGTCTGCTTGTGGATCTCAGTCTACTTCGGTGCGCCTCGCTCGTGAAGAATATGTCGGATCTCGTGTGTCGAGATCAGGAGATCCGCCGCTTGGATCATCAACATGGATTGCGAGAAGCACACGGTTCATCCCCGCGCTAACAAGCGTCTCCTCCGTCGGATCGGACTTGAGACAGGAGGTCTCTTTGTTTAGAGACTCGATCACAACCACGCTTCAAGAGGTAATCCTATTACTTGTTTGTGGTTTAGACGAAATGATCCGAAAGTGTTCTTGGATCATTGGTTTCGTTGTATGAAAAATTTTAAATTTCGCTGCATCGAGCAACTAGTGCGATTAGTCGCTTCTTGTCGTATTCGATACGACGCTCATGCTTCCATGATACGCTTGAGGATCCAACCATATCCTTCAAGTGGTATCGGAGCCAAGTTGACGGTTTCGAATATGATTCGCAAACCGAGAACGACTTGGGTTCGTTAAGGTCGCGAAAGTTTTTTATCGCATTTGATTTAGCAGATCTGTTTAGTAAATAATTTCAGCCATGTTTAAAATGTTTAAGCACGAATTATTTACTTTGATTTTGTTCCCCATTAAATAAGGAAACCATAGGATCTGAGTTTGCGTAAATCGGATTTCGTATGCTCGAGATATGGTTGCTTTAATGAACATGTATGCACTGTTGCAGGAACTGTAGATCTGAACATGATTAAAAAGTTAATTACTGTTTATACTTGCCTCGAAATACGTAAAACATCACTTGGGTTCTTTCCTAAATCAAATTAGCAATCTATGAAAATTGATTTTGTCTAATTTGGATTTAATATGATTGAGATATGCTAATTTTAGTAAGTAGGGGTCACTGCTGAAATTACAGTCCTATTCAAGAACCATGTAATTGTCAATTAATGAAATTAATTATTAATTTCAAGAAATAATTATGGAGAATATTTGAGAAATATTGGAAGAAGATTATTTCCTTAATTGACTTGGCCTCAACCAATTAAATGATTAGATTTGATCTAGATCATAATTGGAAATACAATCATCAAACTCCTTGCTTGAATAGGATTGAGAATTTGTCTAGCGAATTTCCTTATAATCAAAATTGTTTTGATTACTATATGGTATAATTTCAGTTGAATAACCGATGATCATCTCAAGTACAAAAATGATTGACTCGGCATTATTTTTTCCCAAGGCGGATATGGTGTCTAGTCGGGGATCGCTGGGGTAGCGGGTTGCAACGTATGCGGTCCGTCCCACTCCCGCCAGTACTGGCCATGACAGCGGGTAGGGAACGAATGATGCCTGAGAAATCGTGATGTAATTTTCTAATTATTAAAATTTGAATTAATACGTATTTTGAGATAATACCATATATTCAAGTAAAATCAAGGTTGTTGATTTAATTAGATTGAAAATTAATTTAATATGATTAAGTTAATTATATCTAATTAAGAACACTCTATTATGAATAGAGTTATTATTTCCCTTGGAATAATTAATTATGTGAATATGATTCATGATAATTAATTAGAATTTGAATATGATATAAAGGATCACATAAGTGACATCCATGGTCTCCCGTCAAGGCGAAGGGTTCCGTCGCCAGATATTGTATGTGGGAGACGTCGGTCCGAAGTGACAACTCCTGCATATGATCCATTTGGATCAGGCTCGTCGCTTCTCGAAAGAGTAAAAACGTATACGTAGTGACCCCAATATCGTGTCCTCATATTATTGGGGCGATATTGGATTGCGCATAGCGAGTTGTATTCTTGTTGACGGTTGGTTCAATTAATGACGGGTCAACATCACCTTAGGGGTGGTGGGCCCGGGTGTTAAAGACCGCATTGGGAGATGCAAGTTGGTCTTGCAAGGCGGAATGTGTTCTCGCTTCTTTTTATCTGAGTTGTAGGTTCACATATTATTGGGATGCAACAAAGATAAGGAAGGAGATCCCAGAATCTTGCTTGAGATATAATGGTAAGTATATCTCTTACATTGAAAGTGATTAAGGGAATAAACTTTCATTGTTGACATAGCAAGACAACTTTGATGCAAAATTCCTAAATTAAAGTAAAATATATAGTTATGCAAATTCCTTATTTCAGATAATCCTTTATTAAATCCACTCAATATTATACTCAATAATAACCAGTAAAATATCATGGATTGGACCCTTGATCCAGATATTATACTTGCAATTGGACACATAATGTATGTGGTTGCAATGTGCAAGTTTCCTCATAATGATGAGGAATGATAATTAAATAAGACAATATGACTAAAACCCTAGGGTTTGTATGTCTCTATAAGTCTTTATCTCATCGAATGTACTTTGGAAGTGACATGTCGATGATGATCACAATTGTCAAATAATCCTTATAAAAGCAATAAAGATATTCTGGCATACATATGTGCTCTTGACATTTAATCATGAATGACATGGTTCTCTGCATCATGTAGAATGGTAGCTCTATAAGAGATGATGTATTCAAATTGTTTGAGTACCTACCTGAACCTATGTTTTAAGAGTTTAGATGGATGTAGTTGATGAGTGTCATCATTCTACTGTCTATACTCTAGTCATTCATGAAGCTTCATAATATTCATATTGTATGAATTGGGTGAAGCATGTATAAATGTCGAAATGCTCTTATATTAATTTCTTTTGAATTTAACATAAGAGGTCCTTAGTCTTAAGCAATGGTTGCTTATAGATAAAGGGAGCATAGTGGAATCATGGGTTGGACGCAAGCAAGAAGTATAATCAAAGAGTTGACTGTACTTCTGTGACTTCCATATGACATCCAAAGAGTTGGATGAATGCCAATACTGCAATATGTTGATATGTTGATAGTATGACTATCAAATCTATCTGGAATCCTTAGAGAAGGAATCAGATAATACATCAGAATAACCTACATATAATCATTGAAATTGACTTACTTATTTGATAAGGTAAAGTCTAATAATTGTATCTCAATCTTCTAATGGCACTTGCAATTGGTTGCATATGTATTAGAATATTAGAAATTTGATCTTAAGGTTTATTGGTCATCCATGTTAAAAGTGATGCAAGTGTTGCAACAATTTCCATTGGATCAATAGACTTCATATTTTCAGTGGGAGCCTTAGTCTTAGAGAATGTCTCTATGACCTAGATATTAGAATACACTCATTGTTTATTTCTAATTGTTGGATATAAACATGAATTCTGTAATAAATCTATCATAAAGAGTTATGATGGAGATATTTCAAATAGTAATCTAAAATCTAGAGGACTCTACTAAATTAGAAAATTAATGAATGGTTCATTAAGATTTCTAATACTGAAAATTAAACCTTTA
This sequence comes from Ottelia alismoides, assembly GCA_037367405.1. NCBI lineage: Eukaryota > Viridiplantae > Streptophyta > Magnoliopsida > Alismatales > Hydrocharitaceae > Ottelia > Ottelia alismoides. The sequence goes on along the minus strand of JAZKJV010009863.1, from coordinate 157,927 downwards.
AAGATCAATAGGAGGATAAAGATCATTTGACAATGATCTGGCATCAAGTTTTGGACATATGTCTGTTGATGAGATCAATGGACTAGTAAGACATGAAACTTTAGATTGTCTAAAGATTCAAATCTCACATACTTGTGAATATTGTATTCAAAGTAAAAATGTCCAATACACCCTTCCTTGGGAAAGGTGTAAGATGTCAAGGTATTCAGGATCTCACACATATTGATGTATGCAGATCATCTATATCATAGTAAATATTATGGATATGTGATATCTGTTAATGATTATGTATGATATGAGATTTCTTCTCTTCACCTAAGAAACCTTTGAAATTTTCAAATATTTCACCATTTTGATTCAGAACCAAAAGTTTGAGGGAAGATAAAATGAATTTTGATCTAATCTAGGTAGCAAGTACCTACTAGATAAATTCAAAGAATACCTTGTGGAGATATGAATATCATTTCTATCTCAATCCTCCTAATACACCTTGACTCAATAGAGTTATAAGGAGATACAATTGAATCATGTGTGACATGATTTGATCAATGATGAATTTTAGCATAATTATCCCTTAGTTTATATATATATATATGTGTAGTAGAGACTACAATATATATCCTTAATAGGATTCCATGCACGTAAGCTGGAATTGAGCACTAGAGAGTGCTACTTCATTAGGAGAATAAAGGATGGTATTGGATACCTACTTTATGTCCTTGAGATTCTTAAAATATCTCATCTCTGAGAATGTGATTCTTAGAAATAGAGACTCTTGAGAATCAAGATGAAAATGAAGTGTAGGAACTCATATAATCTTGAGAAGATAATGAGGCTCGTAAAATTGGAAACTAAAAGGACAATTAAAGATGAAACACTAATACCTCTTCAAATGAGTTTGAGGATGGATTCCATGTGTCAGAGAAATCTGACAGTGATCGAATTTCATGTGATGAAATTCCTGAGGATCATAGCATTGAAAGATGGATGTTAGCAATAAAGTCTAAAGTAGACTTCATATACAAGTGTTGTATATGGACCCTCGAGGATCCACCTATATGGGTAAGACCCATTAAAGTTTAAATGGATCTTCAATAGAAAGAGGAAACCTGATGAAAAGGTAGAGACCTTCAAAGCACGGTTCGTAGCCTTAAGCTGCACACCGAAGAGAAGACATCACTTGTGATGAGACTTGCTCTCTAGTGACCTTGCTTTAACCCATTTGAATATTGCTAACCATAGCTACACTCAAATAAGCTTCTTATAGTTGGAATATTGGATTTGATGAAATCATAAATGTTATGGTTTCAGATAAAATCTTGATAAATCATATGAAGCTTAGTGGGAGTGCCTTTGTGTTCATCGTGCTAAATGTAGATAATATCCTAATTATTTGGATTGATATAAGGATGATAATAAGTGTTTTATAGACTAGCTATTCCATACCTTGAAATATGATTTCAAAGATACCTCTTAGATCTTAGTTTTGAAGTTGTTCAGAAGTAAAGAGAAGAGGAAAATGGGGCTGTCACATTTGTAGTACACCTTGGACATATTCTACTCTTAGAAATTCCAAGAAAGGCTTCTATCCCTTAAGATATGGTAGTGACCTATTTAGCACCTCAAAAAGTTGAGGAAGTGAATGCTAGAACTGCTTGCACTTGTGCATCAGTTACGAGAAGCTGAGTGTATGCTGGATGTGTACGAATACCAGATGTCTGCCATGCAGTGGGAGTAGTAAATTGTTACTAATCCTACTATGGAGATAAAACACTTGATTGCACTAATATCAAAATCTTCGTAGATGATAAGATTTTTGAGATAGTGATCTCAAAGTATTATCTTCAAATACTTAATACTTTATAGATAGTGATCTAAAAGGTCTTAACTTTGGATACCTTTAAGAGATAGTGATCTCCAGGGATAAAGGTATTCTGATAAGGATTATGGAAATACTAGTTATAACAATTATTAGGCTATAGTGTCAAGGACACTATAATAGCTTTAACAAAATTGAGTATTGGTTGCATTAGATGCAACATTCGCATTAGATGCGAGCACTGTTACTGGGGATATGCAAGTGCCGTAAAAGGACTTGGCGTAGTCTCGCGGGAACAGAGTGACTGATCAACTTACCTAGCTATTTTCATAATAACCTATGATTGTCACATGAGTGTGGATTTAAATGATTAGCCCATTAATGGCTCTTTGGGCTAGTGGGAGATTGTTGGACATGCGAGCCCACGACGAGCCATTATGCAATAAATATTATTGCGAATATCATTCCCTAATCTGTAATGAAGAATACATAATTTGTATAATAGGTCCCTTAGTACAATTAAGGTTATGTACCATGGCCATCTTGATGATCATACAGCTGTTGATTCAATTATTGAATCATAGAGGCTGGTGCTTGGATGAATATCTAAAGAGTTAGATTGAGGACTCATCAAGCACCGTCAAATGATTGTTAAGAGATGATCTCCATCCAGAGTAGGAGATGGCAATCCTATCTCAATTAGGCTGATATCTGACCGACCTCTTGATGCTGGTCCTCTGCATTGGAATAGAGATTCAGAGTTGTCAGATTAGTTAGGTCAAAGAGTTGACTTAATGGGTTCGAGATAACCAAAGTCCTATATCGTATGCTGTCACGATACATGCACGTATCCTCTGACCGGAGACAGATGTGTTACTATATGTTTGAGTATGTACATTTGGCAGACCAATAGGTTGCTGACCTAATCAAGGTCTATATACCAGCGCGCTGGTGTGCATATAAGGGCATATGAGTAATACGATCTCTCAAAGGGATCATACAAGTTCAGTTACTGAACCGAAAGACATGAGCTCACTCATGAGATATTGGGAAGAATCAAATTCCATGCGCATGGTCATCTTGCTTTGGAAGATTGATTGAATTTGTAGGATTAATATATACTTTTGGAAAGTATATGATCAAGACCTCGGTATGATATATGCTTTTGGAAAGTATATGATCGATACCGATTCCCATTGATCGAATGAGAAACTTACAGATAGAATCCTGAAGAAGACAGTGTAAAGTTGATCTAAATACTTCGGGTTTATTCTGAGTCTTCCAGAATGCAGGATGTATAGGTATTAGGAATACCTGAGGGTGATGTGATCATAAACGATTGTATAACCATAATGCTTCCATTCCTAGGGAGTGATGAAACGGGTTTGGATTTTAGTGACTCCTCTAAGTAGAGAAGTAATCTGATCTTAGTCCAAATGTTGGACATTGATCTGAATGTGATTTAGATGCAATGAGAAGATTAGATTTGTGGTCTTGATTTAATCAAGCATCTATGGGAGGCCCGCGATCTGGATTTGAGATATGATCTCAATATCCATGTCACTATATGTGGAACAATACAGTCGCCCTGTCCTTATCTCCAAGTATTCGCAGAGAAAGCGCATTATCCTTGAAAGAGTTCATGGATAATTCTATTGTTGATATATGTATCCGAGCATTGAGAAAATGGATAATTAAATGTGATTTAATTATCGTGAATAATATGAATTTGATTCATATTATAAGTAGAGTTATCTTAGATAATTAAATGTGATTTGATTATCAAAGATGTAAATAATGTGAATGTAATTCATATTATTTGAGCACATGAGAATAAGTTATCCAATATAATTAAATGTGATTTAATTATTATGGATAAGAATATGTGGATAGTAATATCCAATTATTCATAATATATTATAAATGTGATTTATAATGTATTAGAGAGAGCTAATTATAATTTATATTTGTTGATTAATTATTAATGTGTATTGGATACATATTGTCTAATTAATTGATAATATAAATTATATGTTGTTATGGGTTGTGAATGTGATTCACAATTTTCCAATGCCAAGATTGCAATATTCTCAAATATAATTGTGAATTATTTTTTATGAATAAAATCCTAACAAAAAGTTGTTGGAAATAAATAAGAGAGAAAATTAAGGAGGCATGCAATCTCATGGAAATCCATGAGATTGCCTCCTTTAGGAAAGAGGTGGGCGTCACCCAATTCCTATATGGAATGGGTGGCCGTCCCCCCTTAATGTACATGGAGATGTAATCTCCATGTATATTCTCTCCTTATTTATTTATGTGATTTTAAGATTGATTTATATTTGATTTTGTCAAATATATTTTAATCTAAAGTTGTTGGCTTTTTCTAACAACAATCTTCACCATTGGATTGACATAAATCAATCTCATCCATTGCATTTTATATGTCCCATGGATTGAGATCCATGGATCCCAAAACCCTATAAATAGAGAGGCATAGCATGCTCTCTCTTTACACACATAGATGTTATTGTAGCACATCTCTCTCTCTCTTTCTATCTTTTTCTCTACACGCCTACTCCCTCTCTCCCTCTCATGTGGCCGTCCACCATGGATGCCCTAGAGAGGTTCTCCATCGCTGCAGCGTCGTCGTTATGCTGCCCGATCATCTGTTTGTGGATCTCCGTCTACTTCGGTGTGCCTCGCTCATGAAGAAGATGTCGGATCTCGTGTGTCGAGATCAGGAGATCCGCCACTTGGATCATCAACATGGATTGCGAGAAGCACACGGTTCATCCCCACGCTCGCAAGCGTCTTCTCCGTCGGATCGGACTTGAGACAGGAGGTCTCTTTGTTTAGAGACTCGATCACAACCACGCTTCAAGAGGTATTCCTATTACTTGTTTGTGGTTTAGACAAAATGATCCAAGAAGTGTTCTTGGATCATGTGGTTTCGTCGTGTGAAAATTTTTAAATTCCGCTGCATCGAGCAACTAGTGCGACTAGTCGCTTCTCGTTGTATTCGATACGACGCTTACGCTTCTGTGATGCGCTTGAGGATCTAACCATGTCCTTCATCATGTACATGCCAAATAATAAGAAAGGGCTAAAAGAAGCATGTACTTCAAAGACATCCACGTCGAGCTAGAGAAAGAAATGTGAAGCATATTTTGTGTGAGGTGACTTTGAACGTTATTAGCAATCTCCTGACTAAAAATAAAGACCAATGCTAGATGTTCGATCGAACGCTCCTTTACAGTGTATCGTCAATCAACCTGATGTCTACTTCACTTCTCAAAGAATTTGGGTTGGGACTGCTCAAATCAACAAGAATGATTCTACAATTTGCAGACTTCAATAAAGCAGCCCTGAGGAAGTTTGGAGGATTTCATCATCACCAATCAGGGAATGCAGTTCCCTGTGGACTTCATTGTTCCTGACATGGACACCTCAGCTCCTCTTCTGCATATCTGATAATCCTTGGACAGTCGTTCCTTCGAACATTCGAAGCAGTGGTGGACAATGGCATATGTCAGATCATCTTTCGTTCTAGCAGCGACTAGATACCAACTGAGATGATCCAAGTGTCGAAACCCATTGAGTTTGGATCAGACGAGAGAAAGACAAAACCCATTGAGTTTGGATCAGACGAGATAAAGATGGCAAAGCAGCGAATGGAATACTATGACTTTCTTACTGAAATCCACGATACAAATCTATTCATGGATGATATCGAGACCCACGAATTCCTCTCCACAGAGGAACGAGTGGATAGCACATTTCAGTTCCTAGATATCTTTGAGGATGAGATCTTTGCTTAGTTGACAGACGAAATTATTGTTGGCCACTTGTCCTTGGTAGAGCAGGAAGAGATTGTTGAAAATTTTTGTGAGCAAGATTCATAATTGAAGAATTTGGTGCAGCATTGTATTCAGAGCAGACAGTGCCAATGGTTGAAAGTGTACAATTGAAAGATCGAACACCGTTACCTTGCATAGTAGTTGAGGTCACCACCGAACTAAATTAGGCACAGCCTGAGCTCAAACCACTTCCGACAAACACGAAATATGCCTTCCTCGTGGGTGCGTAAAACATGTTTCCCATGATCATCAATTCCTAGTTGACACCGGAAAAAGAATCTTACGTGCTCGAGGTTCTCAAAAGAAAACTCAAGGCCATAGGCTAGAAAATTTTAGATGTCCAAGGAATGAATCAATCATTGTGCTCACATCACATATACCTTGAAGAAGACAGCAGGTCATCTCGTTAATTACAGTGAAGATTAAATCTAAATCTTTGGGAGGTTGTGATGAAGGAAATCACAAAATGGTGTGATGCGGAATTCATATTTCCCATCTCCAACTCGAAATGGGTGATTCCTTGCATGTTGTACCAAAGAAATTAGGGATCACCATGGTAAAAGATGAGAAAGGAGAGGAGACCACAACCAGAGTTCCAACATCTTGATGTGTCTGTGTGGATTATAGATGACTGAATTTAGAGACCAAGGGGACAATTTCCCACTTCCCTTCATCGACCATATAGTCAAAAGACTAGATGCGAAGGAGTATTTATGTTTCATGGAAGGATACTCTGTTATAATCAGGTTGCAATTATTCCTATAGTTCAAGAGAATACAACCTTTACCTATATATATGGAATGTATGCCTTCTGCGGAATGTCCTCCAGTTTGTGTAATGCTCCAGTGACATTCTAGTGTTGTATGTTGGTTATACTAACATATATGTTTAGAAGTTTTCACGAGATTCACGGATGATTTCTTGGTCTATGGTGACAACTTTGATTAATGCCTATCTTACTATGACCGAGTGCTGAAGAGATGTTGTGAAGTGAACCAGTTCTCTTGTGGGAGAAGAGCCATTTCATGGTGACATAGGGAATCGTGATAGGCCATATCATATCACAATGTGGCATGGAGGTACACCCTACGATGGTGGACGTTATTTCAAAACTTGAGCCACCTACAAATATGAAGCAAGTCTGGTCAATCATGGGGCATGTCAGTTTCTACCAAAGATTCATCAAAGATTTCAACAAAATTTGGTAGACCACTAACTGAGCATCTGGGCGAATGTTGAACAGCGACCCTTCAGGTTTTTTTATTTAATTGAATTAATACAATGTAGTTGCAACCCTAAAAATCCCTCAATAAAAAGATTATATATTTCTCAAGCCAAAAAGAATAAAGAAATGTTAACAAGAGAATTTTGTTATTTAATTTACCACTATAGCGTACAAGATCGAACTTAGGGAGGCAACAAAAATCCTGACTATTATTTAAAAATATGAAAAATCAATGAAATAAAAGAAGGGATTCTATACACACTACGCTTGGTTTTGTGAATTTTCATCCTTTTTATTTTTTTACGAATTTTTATTTTTTATTTTTTATAATTTTTCTAATTTAATATTTATTATGAATTTTAATATTTTGCATTTGTTTTTATTTTTGAAAATAAAAGAAAATAAAATCAAGGAAAAAGAAATGAAAGCAAAGAAAGGAAAATCAACTTTTTATATTTTTGAATATATCAAAGAATTGCACAAAAGTAAAATAAAAATATTATTTTGTTATTTTTCTGATGTTTTTATGATTTATTTAAATAATTTTTAGATTTTTTAGTATTTTCAAATAATTCAAAAATATGAAAATGATAAATATAAAATAATGTTAATATTTTGGGTTTTTAAAATAGGAAATAAAATAAAAATGGATGAAAATGTATGAACAGAATGATGAATTTTTAAATTTTCTTGAAAATTTTTTTATAATTTTTTGGGTTTTCTGTGAATTTATATGAATTTTTTAGTGTGTTAAAGTTTTCTATTTTTTGTGTTTATTTAAGGAACTAGAAAATGAAATTTAGTCAGAAAATAAAATGAATAAATAACACACTATTTTTTCAGAATTTTTGAAAATGCTTTTCTAATTTTTATTGATTTTTTTATGCAAACAATGGATATTTTGGGGCTTTTGATTTATTAAAAACAAGAACAAGAATTAAAATGTTAAACAAAACTTATTGTGGATAAAAAATTTAGCATAAGTTAACATGAATTTTTTAATGATGTTTTGTTATTTTTTAATCTAAATTAATATACAAAATAATATACATATACACAGGGACCAAAATACAAAGAAAAATAGTTATGCAACCAAATAAATAACACAATAAAGAAATCTAGGGTTATTAGTGCAAATTACCCTAGAAACGTGCATGCCAACACACGTGAGTCACGCTAGTAAGGATATTTAAGCAATCATTAAATTCCAGGGACCAGATAATGACATAAAAATTATGTACTTTTATTGCTAAAGTCCCAAGATGCATATGCGTTACAAGCGATTTAATTGAGATAGGAATAAAGAGCGAATAAAACAAACAACGAGGTTATTTATGCAAAAGTTCAAATAACGACAGTGAGACACATGCCCTTACATAGACTATTTTCAAAATTAAAAATGTGTAGGGGCTGGAGTGCAAATGCTATACCCATCTACGTGGCAGAAGGGATAGTTGTAATACGTTTGAGCTTTGATCGAATGGCTGAAAAGAAGGTGCTCATGCGCAGTGTGGATTCGATTTGGAGCTTGATCCACAGCTTGGAATTGGGCGTAAATGGATGGTCATGATTGAATCTGGTAGGAGAGTTCTCGATCGTGTGGCTCTGACGGGCGTTGGAAGAACTTGGAAGAAGGTGTGCTCTATCGTGCTTTGATCGACCAAAACTTTGTTGATCTCCACTCAAATCAGCATCCAGAAGCCGCTATACATTCCTGCAGGGTTCCTTCATCGAGCTGATGGTTCCACGGTGGTCAGAGAGGCCTTATGAACAATCTGGATGTCTGATTGTCCGTAGCTCCAGATGGACCTCAAAATCACGTTTCTTACTTCCAGTGCTCCGAAGACCTGCAAAGAGATCCATGCTCGTAGGGGGATCTTCTACGATCTTCATTGGCTGAGAAAGATGACTAATGGTGGGTGAATGAGAACCTCCGAGGGACGACGGTCAGAAGGAGGTTGAACTCCAGATCTGAATCAATCTAGAAGTGCTTAGATCATGATAGGAGATGGAGAAGGTTCTATGAACTTGATGCCCGGATCGGGTGTACGTGAAAGTGATCGGAGAGATTTGATCTTGCATATCAGATATGGGTAGTCGATGGTCAAATCAAGCTAAAAAATGGAAATCAAAGAATTTTGAAATGCAAATTCAGAGAAAAGTTAGCCTACGTTACCTAAGGATGAAATGAGGAAGGTGATAACAAAATGGAGAAGGAATCATGCATGGTTAGTGGCTTGGTTAGATGGGAAAAAATTGAGAAGACAGACTGGCGTGTGAAATGCACAAGGGCGAGCGATGAATGGGGAGTTGACCCAGGTCAACAGACCAAGGATTAGCCAATTAGCACGCACGCAGAATAAGATAAATACCGCTAAACGATAGAATAACAAGAAAATAAAAGATAAATAAAAATAAAATAGAAAATGAATTCAAAATAAAAAAATTAAAAATAAAATTAGTAAAAATTAAATTAGCTTATTTTTGGTGGTTTGTAATTAATTGAATAAAATATATACAAAGGTAAAAATAAATAAAATATGTTATTTCTATGTATATATACCTATATATACAACACCAAGATTTTTAATTAATCATTTTACAAATATACATAAACCTTTATAATATATTACTTACAACATTTTACAAAGATTTTAATGATATTTTTATTTTATTTTTATGGAATACTTTATTAGGGATAATAAATAGTAATATTTACAATATACATAGTGGTATATATGCAATATGTACATGATTTATATTTTGATTTTTTTGATGTTGTGTATTTTATTTGTATTTTATTGAAGTCACATACAATATATGCAATTTAGTTAAAAAAACAAATTGTTCAAAAATACCATGAAAATACATAAATACAAATAATATACATGGATATAATACAATAGTTACCAAAAACCCATAATTCACACCTTAACACTGATTTTTGTGCAACCACTTCCATTTTAAAGATTATTTAATTTGGAGGTCAATGAAAGTTAGTTTTCTTAATTTTGATTTTTTTAGGGAAAAGATATTGATCTGACAAGTTGAGCTGAGCTTGGTGGCTATTTCAAAGTGTTGATATTTACAAACTTTACAATGATTCTTTGTGCAATTATTTTTAGTATTTACAAAGATTTTATGTACAAGTTTCAAGAAGAAAAAAGTTTTATTTGGAGTGAGTTTGGTGATAAATAAAATAATACATGTAATACATGTTGTATATAGTGATATACAAGTGATGAATGTACACAAATGAATATTGGTTTTCTTGATATACTTTATTTAGGCCTTATCTCTCCCTAGTTTATTCCTGGTCGACAGGTAAAGTCTTGACCTTCTCGCGGGGTCGGAGTCAGCCAGTATCCAATACATATATACAATATTTGATTTTCTTTATTTTCATTTGCTTATTTAATGTTAAAATAGTGATAAATATACAATATTTACACAAGAATGAGGGTTAATAAAATGAGAGACTTATTAGTATTTACAAGTGTGTTTTATAAGGGATTTTAAGTTGAAATAAATGAATAAATATGATGAAATGCAGATTCATCATCATCATATGCTTTACCTTTACTAGTCCCTTAGCAAACACTTAATTGAAGAATAAGAGATCAAAAGAAAAAGAAAAAGAATAAAGTAAAAATAAAGAACTTTGAACAATATTGATTATTAAACTTTTCTTCATAAAATTAAAGTATGGAGCTCGATCAGACCATCGGATTATTATTTTGGCAGAACCTTGTTGAGAATAGGATTTAAAACTCAACATCCCTCAAGTTCCACAATTCTATATTCTGGTCGTAGATGAAATCGATTTTATCACCTTTATTATATCATTTTGGCCTTAAACACACTAGCTAATGCATGTAAATAACACTAATTTGTACAAATTAACATTCATTCTTTGGTGTATGAATATTGTATAAAATATTTTTTTGATAACAAAATTATAATATAAATAAAAGAAAAGAAAAGAAAAAAATAAATCGCCAAAGGTATTTTATGACCCTAATCCCCGAGATCTAGGCATCTTGATAAATAGATCGACAAGGAATAAAGTAGGGGAAGATAAGGGCCAAAACCACAATAAAAATCCCGTTTATTAATTCATTATTTATTCAATTTTGGGACTTATTTTATTTTTTACTATTTATACTTCAAATAAAGAAACTTTATACATGAAAGTTGTTGAAAATAATATATAGAAAAATACAAAATTGATTTTATATAAAAATAATACACATTGTAAAAGTTACACTCTAAATAAAATGCCAAAACCCAAACTTTCAAGACCCATATCTCTCAAATAAAAATAATGTATCCAAATCACCTTTAATTATATAACTTTTGATAATCTCTTTAATGAAGGTGGTTTCATATTTTTTGAAGATAGTATGTGAAAGTTAGGTTTTGGGTCCATAGTGTACAACATACCCGAATAAAATATTCATTTTATTTATTCTTTACAATTTTTACAATTTTATATTTTTATAATTTTGTAAATATTATTTATAATATATGTACAAATTAAAACTAAAATAATATAATAAATAAAACATTAAAATAAAAGACAAAAATATATAGATGAATATACAATAACTATACCTGTATAATAAGTATACCTATTTATTTAGATGTGTATATTACATCAGAAAAAGATAATAAAAATATATTTATGTGTATAAAGATAAGTTATAAATATATAAAATAATAAAAATAATCAAAATTACAAAATAAAAATAAAATATTTGTAACATAGGTAAATATACCTATAAATAAAACCCAAAAAATTAACTTGTAAATAGAAAAGTCTAAAAATTAAATAAAAATCATAATAAAAACTTTGAAAAATAGTAAACATTTTTTATTTTATAACTTAAAATTAATATGATCGTTTATTCTTTATTATCGATTTATAAATAATTTCTAGATGGATTTTTTCTAGTTGGTCCACGTAGACCAACCGGGTTCCTCCTCTAGTTGACCTCGATCAACTCTCTAACCAAGACCCTAGGTTCTGACATACCTGGTTTTTGACTTCTTTTCTCAATTTTTTCCCACATCGATTCTTTCACCAATCGGTGGGGATCCCTTCATGCTTTTTCCTCCTCGATCTACTTCCTATCACGCGTGCGTAATTACTGGGGTAGAGGATCTTGGATTTGCATGATTTTCTTTGTTCCTTGGAGCCCCTCGACCGCCTGTACATATACAACACCCAACCTTCTTCTCGAGATTTGAATCCCTTTCTACCTCTTTCTCTCCTTACTTTGGCATACCATGCTTGAGCTCCGTGACAAGGTTCTCGCCCAGCTCTTGGTTGGATCTAGGTAGGTGTTTTGAGGCATTCTCCACCCACCTCCGATGAAGCACTGCCTTGAGATTGCATCTCATCAATCCCATCCGACTCGAGGCTTGGTTACTTGCACTGTAGCCTAGTTATAGTTCTTAGGTTAATTTCTTGCATTTATTTTGTATTTTTACTACATGATCTAGTGTTAATTGCCACCTTTGAAGTTCGCCGGAGCTTGATCTCCGGCGAACCTCCCACTATGCTCGACTGTATCTCCGACCTCACATTCACCCCCACTCTCTTTCCCTATCATTTCTTCACGCCTCGATGCATCCCATTCACCCTGCTCATTCCTAGAGAAGGATCTCGAAGCTCTAACTCCTCCGCCTCGCTGAAGCTACCACCGCTTCACCTTCCCCACTTCCATTTCACTCTAATCGGGTCGAGGTAGTTTGCCCTTGACTCGAGTGTGCTTCCTGTGTAGATTTGAACATCAAATACCCAATTGGGTGCTATTTTGACCATCATCGGAGATACCTAGGGTCGTTCATCTTCTTTGACCCTGCTAGAGAGCTCCGACGATCTCCAGCTCATGTTGAGCCCCCCAATAGATAGACGAAGCCTCCTGGAGAATTCTTGAGGCTTTTGCGATGATGGAGGTAGCCAGAGTAGCACCACATCATCAATCGAAGCTCGAAACTGCCTTGTTCTTCCTTTTTCTTACAGGGCGGTCCAAGACCGTCTAATCGAGTCTCGTTTCCAGATCCTCCATCCTTCGTCTGATTGTTTGCCTCGCTGCCGTTAGATCAAGGGTTTGGATTTAATCCCAAATGTTCAAGGCGAACCGTCATCATGCTTGTAGGAGTCGACATATGGATTAATGACTCGATCTATGTCATTCAATCCCGCAATGTTGGGTATTTTGCACACTAAACCTTGTCATTTTTTGTATTTAAAATTTGGAGCTCAATCTTTCATCTATCATTTTTAACTATTTTGCAATATTTTCAAAAGCCCCCTTTGAACTTTTTATATTTGCAATCTGGTCTACGCTAGCTCACTTCACGTGCGGTCCCACGAGAGGTGGGAATTTTGCAAGTGGGCCCCGAGGAATTAGTGTATTTCATTTTAAGTCAATGAATTTTTATTCACGTTAACTATTTTTTGAAAAATTATAGCAAGGCCCTCGTGTTTTATTTTATTTACATATATGCCCCCTGCTAGTTTAGCAATTTTATGCATTTTCTCTTTTTATTAAATATAGCTACTATGCTCCAAAAATCATCAAAAATTGCACGTAGGTTCTTCATTGCATACACTTCCATGCCCTAATTTTATTGTTGCAATTTATGATTTTTTATCTATTTATTAAAAAACAATAAGAGCACAAAAAATCCCTTGTTTGAATTAAAAAAATCAAAAAAATATAAAATCACTTCAAAAAATCCAAAAAAATTATGTTTTTTCTTTATTTATGTATTTTTTACTTTCAGACCAAAAATCACTAAAAATAGAAAAAACTCTAAAAATGTAAAAAACCACAAAATCCATTAGAAAAATTTATAAAATTCCTAGAGATTAAAAAAATAGTGTTTTCTATTTTGTAATTTTCTATATATTAATATTTATAAATTAATTTTGAGAATTTTTGATATTGTTTAGTATTTTTCATCTCCATTTTAATTCAACCTATTTACCTAATCCCTGATTTAGTATATTTTTTACTTTAAAAATATATAAAAATTAGCAAAATTCACTAAAAAACACAAAAATAATAAAAATATTTTTTAAAATCCAAAAATATTTATTTATGCAAGTTCCTTTTTTTAGTTATATTTATATCTATATTATATATATTTTTGTATACATAGTCTTATATTTCTAATTAAAAGAAAAAGAAAATACAAAATATGAAGAAATAAAAATGAAATATAATATATAAAATATAAAATTAAAAACCCACATAAAAAATAAACAAAGATCACACAATCAAATTTTGCATTCATTTGCCCGATCTATCCTTTTTTTACTCCATGAGTTCGACCTCTACACATACTTGCACTTATACACATCTTTGTTGTAGAGTTATAATAATCTTTAACTCCATACATTATTTTCATTGCTTGATTATTATTGTGAGATAATTGTTGATTAATTGGGATTTTGTCTACGGTCACTTGATGACGGTTTATCCTCCTTGTGGATTGATAAGACTTCGACAAAATCACATTTATTAGTTGCCTCAATAGTCTGGTTAGAACAAGTCTACAAACGCAAACTCTTGCTACTATGAATCTATACTTATACCGTGTAATTGAAATATAGCTCCCCATTTCAGAAATAACAAAGCAACAACCTCCTCTGACAAGGTAACTTTAATTCCTCGGTCAAGCTACTCTTTTCTCGGGGAGCGGGGTATTCCCTTATAAGATAAAGTACAACCAGCTCAAGAAGAGAGGGCAGAGAAGAGAATGGATTGAGGCTAGTATAGCCAAATATCGGTGGAGCTTATGTAGTGTAGCCAAGTTTCCAGCTGCAGGCTTCCTTGATATAAGATTTGAGGCATATGCCTTGCCTATGAGACAAATCATTTTTTCATTTCACTTTTTTATTATACACAAAGGTGCATCATGTACGTAAGGAGTTTTTCTTCTAGAGCCAGTAGACTATCCCTCTTTTGAAACTTTATTGTAACCCACAACATCTCGTCTTTAGATGCTAGCGACACTAGACTAAGTTGAGGCACACTGGCCACTCATTGTGACGACGAATGTTTTAACTCACGTGTTACCCCAATCTAAAGGATTCTGCCTCCTCACCATCTCATCTGTGTTGAGCTACATGTAGAGTGCTTGTTCAACTTAAGTCATTATCTAAAAGGGTCAAGCATGTATTGTTAAATTCTACTTTGACCAATCAAGATGACATGTGAACATAGCCTTATGAACTCAAAGAATTAAGTCACTTGACCTAAAAGTACTAACTCTTATTCCTTTAAGGTTCCTTTGAAAATCAGTGGATTAAGGTCTTAACCAATCTCCATTCTTCGATTTTATTCCAGACTTGTTTAAGTGCCGATACCATTCTAAAAAAAGCACATGCAAATGCAAGAAATATATACAAAAAACATCTTTTTAAATGAAAAGAAAATAAAAGAACAAACTTTTTTTGTAATATTTTTCAAAGAATTTTGCAAATTGTTATGGATATTAAACATTTTAATATTTTCTTGAAGAAAAAGAAAAGAGTTAGTAGATTAAATGTATTTACTGGGATTAGTAAGGATTATGTAGATATTTACAAGGATTTTATACGAGTATAACTACAAGGATTATAGAATTTTTTTTACAACTTTTAGAAATAAATTTATGAGTATTTTATACAACAAAGTATTTTATAGAAGTAATTACAGCTTTCATACACACGTGGATTTTACAAAAAATGAATACATCCCATATTGTATATCCTACATGACAAAATAGTTTTACAAAAAAATTTACAAATCTTTTCAAATTATTTTACAAAAGATTTTATGAACCATTTACGAAATATTTTACAAAGATTTTACAAAAGTTTTAAAAACATTTTTGCAAACTATTTTAAAAATCAGCTTACAAACAATATTACAAACATGTTTTTGTAAACTTTTTCTTTCAAAAATTTTACAAACATTTTGTACAATATACACAATTTTTATACAACTTTAATTTACCAATCATCTATATATTTATATGTTGTAGTGTGTCTAGAATCCCCGTGGTGATGATTGCGGTTAGATATGGTCTTCCATCTGTGTTTTGCTTAGCAGATCGATTCTCGACTGGTCCCTTCTCACGAGCCATACCCTTCGAACCTTTTGGGAAGGAAAAAATCTCGTAAGAGCTCAATGATAATTGTGCAGGATAAATAAATGATAATTTGAGGCATGGGTCTGCCTCAATAGAAGGGTTGGGAGGCAAGGGATTCTGGGTCTAACTCTCCTCAGGATTAGATGGGATCGACTCGGGAAGAGGCTCATCCCGATTATGTGAAGAGTACGATGGACATTGGATCGTCAAGAGCTCACAGAGTCTAAGTGAAAAAGTTGTCAAGTCATCATCTTCGATGTAAAAAGGATAACAGGAGAGCATGATGTTAAATCAAAGATCGATGGTGAATACATATAAGACGAGGTAACACATACCTCGCAAGAAAACACAAAATAACTCTAGATTCACCAACAACACCCGGTGGTGATCGTAAAAGTTTGGTCTTTTATCTTGTCGGTTTTAGGGTTATGTTAGTAGACAGGTATTATAAAAGATTATCGTGAGCTAATAGGTGCCCGAAATTTCTCCGAAACATTGTACCGAGTCCTTACAAGAAACCACTTATTCTCATCCAGTATGGGAGTAATTAGGGATCGTTTTTGGCTACCGTGTTACTTGAGGACCGTGCTACTGCGGTGTCCTTTAACCTCCCACTCTACTAAGTAAACTCGGACCGTTGTCGACTACCTGGGAGTACCCACTGAAGAACAATGATTAAGCGTATGGACTAAATAGTATTCCAAGAGAAACTCGGACTCGTGTGCTAACCTTAAGTGTCGTCCCTCACTCACAATGTCTGGAGAGTGTACCTGCAATCCATGTGTGGGGGTTGCTCTCCCAAGCCAAATGATCCTTACGTTTATTTTAAGTCAAGTATTTCAGCAGACCTGAATTTATTTTTACGGTTTTCACTTTTTGCGTTTTTTTTAAACAACACGTCTAACAATATTTTTTCTTTTCATTCATCCTAAATAATCATGCACCTAGGTAGCGAGTCCTAAAACTAACTACAAAAGTGCAAGCAGAGAAAAAAGAAATTGAAAAACACTTAAACGCGTACCTAGCCTCGTAAAAAGCTGTGGAAAACTGACGATGCAAAAAAACTACGGTGAGTGCCTTGCTCTCCTGAATGCACGGCACTCGGTGAAACCGACCCCGAGGAAGAGGGAGGGGAAGTACACGTTGGGATGCCCTTACGGGGCCCCTTCTAAATATTTGGCCAAGTACCCTTATATATATTAAAAAATTTATTACAAAAAAATCAAACTAATTTTGCACATCCACAATCGACCCGTAAGAGAAGGGGTCGGTCTATGCACTTTCAACTATCTCACCTTCTAAGGAAGTTGGTTGATCCTACAGGCCTTGCAAAAATTAGTTAGAAAAACACACAAAAAGCCGTAAAAATAAAAGTAAACAAAAATCGTAAAATCAAAGAAATTGATGAAAACCATACAAACAAAAGAAAATCGATAAAAACCATAAAATAAAATAAACAAAAAATAGAAAAGAAGTACAAGAAACATTCTAAAACGGCACCATTTTGATAATGCAGCTTCTGCTGACGGTTAATTAATCAAAGCAGATGTCGGTTGTCAGAAAAACAACGAAGGCAGAAGCCGTATTAATCAAACAAAAATCAGGATAAAATAAGAGAGAGAGACTTTGAACTAATTTTTATCCAGGTAAGTTCCCCTCTGTCGATCTCAAGGAGGCAGAATAAACCGTACTGTAATTTTTAAGGAATAAAAGAATCTCAAGAATTTAATCTTCTTCTTGAAATTACAACAAGCACAAGAAAGAACTTGAAAATAACACGATTTTACAAAAATCAAATCGAGAAAAATAGGCGATGAAAATCAACGAAAAATTACAAGAATTGTCGCTAAGATAGTTGTGTAACTACCCTAGAAAATTTGAGGAAAAATACAACAAAAAAAGTTTCAAAAAAACCATGTTGCACATGGGTATAAGTGCAAGAGGAAAAAGTGTGTTCTCATACAAATAGGTCCCTAACAGGGACTGAATTGCAAAGAAAACTAAAAATATTATAGTTAGGTCCCTGTATAGGGACCTAAATGTAATTTTTGGATACTTCTGGAGCGGGGGTTAATTTTGGAACACTTTTGGGTTTAGTACGTAAATTTTCCACCGTTTCACGATCAAGGGTGGAGATGAGAAGGCGCGAGCGATTCTGATACGCCTGATCTAAACACGTGTCGCCAACATGTGCTTCCTGGTGTTCTTGAGCATTCTTCCCTTTCTTGTGTAGCAGTTGGCGGCATCTTCGTCTATGAATTCTTCCCGATGATCGTCGACATTCTTTGACCTCCTGCGGGGCTAGAGGGGTGTCTCCTACACTCCTCAAGCTCGCCTGCAGGTGAGAGGGCTTGAGGCTGATGGAACACGGTGGCTCATCATCGACGAAGTTGATGGTTCGGTGGAGCTTCAACAGCCACCTGGAAATGATCCTTGATTAAAATTTCTTCGATAGTTGAGTCTCCAAATGATGATTTGATGCTCCAGATATAGTAAAGACCTGCAAATGAGTTTTATATGCTCGGTTCGCAATAGAATCAGCAACAAAGATTAGGGTTTGCAAATCAAACAATTTGTTTCCAGAAAATGTGTATCAGTGAAAATGCAAGAGATGGAAGATTGATTTTAAGTGAAATTGATTCGAACTCGTAAAGGGATTAATCGATGGCTTCTAAGATGGAAGGTTAAGGTCTCTAATGACGTGCTTAAGGTAGCTAATCAAGGAATGAATGTTGAGAAATAAAACTGCAAAGAATGGAGGGATATCTTGGGATAGCATAGTATCTGACTCCATTGGTCGTCTATCGACGGGGCAGCTTCCCAGAGCTGAACGTCACGGCTGCGGCGATGCAAGGCCAAGTGAAGACCTTGGAACTCACCTCCAATCTACCTTCTTCCATGCGGGGATGACCTTAGGCTTTGTCACAGTCGAAGTAAGGTGGATCGAGGCTTGGAAGATGAATGGTTGGTATGTAGTTCTAGAACAGGAGTTGGTTTTGGAAGAGTTAGTTGGAATGGCCGACTTGGGGAGTTTTTATAGAAGAATCTGAAGAGAGTTAGGTACAAATCAAGGGCTGGTGTGAATGTAGGTTTTTGGAAGAATATGGTGGAGGGTTAGGATCGTGTAGAATGATTAAGGAATGGGGGTAGAATTCGTTGAAGTTAGGAGGTTAGAACAGACTAACAGGCGGTCTTCTTGAGGTAGATGAACAAGGTGTTGACATGTGTCAACACCCGGTTGGCCAGATTCAATAAATAGAGTAATAAATAAGGAATAAGGAATTACTAATGGAATTTTGAATACGTATAAAAATAAGAAATATAGATAATTAAATTATCTAAATTATAGTATATTAGTTTTGATAAATAATAAATATTTTAGAAATATAAATATTATATTAATAATTATGTATAAATATTACTTAATAAGCAGGCTTTAGATTTTTAATTTATTCAATTAATACATAGTAGATTATTTTTATTTTTTAATAATCATTAGGATTATAAATAAAGTATGTAAGAATTTTTTGTAGATTTTAATAAATTAGTTTAAGTATATTAATAAATATAAATATCAGTGATACAATTCATTTATACCTATAAATTAGGATTTTTGATTTATTTAAAATAATAAATAAGCTCCTAAAATTATGAAATAAATTAAGGTTAAAATACAAGATCAAGAAATTAAGTAGAAATTATAATATCATTCAAACAATAAATTGTGTGTTCTAAATAAAATAAGTAGACCAGAAACCCAGTTGTGGTTAGGTCCCAAAATCGACTTTTTGCAAACAAACTCCGATTTTAGTGAAATCACCTTCATTATTTAGAGAATATTATTTTATGAATTTAAAGGTGAGTAGAGTGAAATTGGAGTTCGTATGAGAAAGTTATGATGTTCGGAAGTTGGGATTTTGACATCTTACAAGTTGGATTTCTTGGTACATATACAAGGTAATGTTTTTAACTTATTTTTATATTTTTCTATATATTTTTAGAAATGATTAGGAGAAGAGTTTGGTGAAGAATACATTAATATGAATTATAAGAAATCATTGATGTTTTGGTATTTATTGGATAATTGATAAGGAATATTTAGACTGTGAAGAAGTTAATTAATTTTTATTTGTTTTCTTTCTTATCTCCCCCTACTTATTTATTTGTCAACCAATCCATATTGACTTGGTCTCAGGGATTATGTCATAAATATATCTTCCAACTATTTTTATCTTTACAAGTCATATTGTACATATATACATATCTACAATTTGCCTTTATTTTTATTTTCTTTATATTAATTCTTTTATTTATTTACATGATTTAATGCATAAAAGTGCATTTTTATTCGTGAATAGGATTTTGCTAAAAATTGAAAATTAACGGATATTTACATGTATTTATTAAGGGTTTTAAGATAAAATGCAGTCAAAATGTTAATGAATCATAATTCATCGCACTTACACTTCCAAGAACTCCTCTACAAACTAAAAGATCAAACACCTAAAGTTCTTGTAGAAAGGGTTAACAATAGAAACATATTTATTTTGCAATAATATTTTCTTGAACATAAATGTTTTCTCAAATATCTTAAGTTATTCTCAACTATTAGAGCAATCATATCTAGAAAAATCATCTTAGTATAATTGTATAGTTATTCACAAATATAAGCACATCAATTATATCACATGTAATGTAGGTGACTAAGTAGTAGTAATTTATAGAATAAATATTAACAAAGTAGAGAAGAGCTGCAAAAATATTCATATTGAACTCAAAATAGCATGTAATCCGACAATCATTCAAGCATCTCCAAAAGATGAATATTCTAGAACTTTTTATTTATGTAATTTTTTTATGAAATTTCAAATAAAAGATGCATTCAAGTTAAAGCAAATATGATGAATGATTTTTTTAGTTTTTTTTATACAAGAAAATAATGCAGTGAAAGAAAATAAAACAAATGCATTTTTTGGAATAATGAATGCAATGAGACTTATGCAAGAGAGAAAGAAATCAATTAATCTCTTCTCAATTTAATACCCAAGCCCATGAGTTGATTAATTTGAAGAGATACCCCAATATTTCACAATTTTAATAAGTACTCAAGTGGATTTCAAAGAATATATATTATCACAATTGACAAATAATTCCTCAATTTGATTGATGTTCAAAAAGATTTCCAAAAGAATGATTATATATCTAAAATGATAGACAAATAAATAAGCTTCAAAAAAACATAAAGAACCCAAAAATTGGTTCTCATATGTCTTCGAGATTGTTTCTTCTCAACCACCTTTCTTCTCTCCATCCCACTCCAACAACGAAGTCATACCTCCAGTCGACTTCCTATCCTCTTCTTATTCATCCCAACAGAGCCCTTTCTTTGAGATGGTTCCCCCCTCAGCCACGTTCTTTATCTCCACCCTACTTCGAATATGAAGTTAGAACTTCGACTGACTTCTCCATTTTCCTGTACTTCTCACCTACACCATATTCTCACAAGCTTGATCCACTTCCATCATGGGCTGGATCACCATATTCTCAAGAGCTAACTGGAATAAAAGAACCCTTAAAAGAGAAAGATAGTGTTGGGATGTATAACTGGGAGAGTTACTTACCTCTAGGCCTCGTTCATTCCTTAGATGAATGTTGGGACTAGTCAACACATTACAAATATACATATGGACCTTAGGATAAAACATGGTTGAAAGGACAAACCAAATGGAGAGGTGTGTACCTTATGAATTTTCGAACTTGATTTACCTTAGTGATCAAGCATATATTGACCAACCCTCATACCATCCATTCAAAGAGCCTACACCTATAGGGGATTGGACTCATGAGCTAGATCCAGCCCCATGTATATCGAATCCATTATACATGGCTCGAACCAATATGTGCCACACAGACGGTTTATACTCAACCCAGTATTACATGTCGTAGTCTAGGCATGTTGAGTATTAGAATCCAAGTTCTCAGTAGTATCCTCCAATTGAGCATACTTCTGCCATGATTTGTCATGAGAACTTTTTGGAGGATGACATTTCTAGACTTGTCAAGAGATATCAATCATTTGGTGACAAGTTGAGAAATGTCACTGACATATTGAACTCATTTGCCGCCAACTCATGTATGAAAGTGGAGAATGAGATGAGAGGATTCGATGCTGAAAATCTAGAGGACACTAGGGAACCCACACACTCTGTACAGTTGGGGTCTATTATATCTCTTTCTTCTACTAACCACTTACCTTCCAATCCCGAGTATGATCGTTCATCTTTTAAAAAAACAAAAAAATTGCAAATCTCAAAAAGACCAAAAAATTTAAAAACCAGAAAATCTCATAAAAATTGATAATGAAAAGATTTACAAAAACAGGATCCTGCCCTTAGGAAGCCACTGCTTATTAACTTATTCGTAAATTCACATTGATAATGTGCATGGAACACTTTCCTGACCTAAAAAGATTTATGAAGAGTCAATTGATGCCCAAGAGGTCGGGTAATATGAGAATAATGACTGAGAGACCTAGTGTCTATGGCCACCTCCTTGGTGATGGGGAGAAAGACCGAGAGCCGCAAAGTAAAGTAGTTGCCTATGGATGAATGAGAAACTAGAGACATCATCTTTACCCATGCAAGAATTGATTATGACTTATTTATAAATATCATTCCAACCTTCGTGTTATACAAGCTCAAACTCATAATGATAATGAAGTCAAGAGCGTTTGTTTAGTTGGCTGACAGATCCGTCAAACAATCAAGAGGAAATTATCTCGATCCTCATTACTTTCAAAGGGGCTCCTCTTAGAGTGGACTTCACAGTCATTGAAATTAAGAACCGAGGAGTGTTCCTCCAGTCTCCTATTATTTTTGGGAAGTTGTTCTTAGCCTTGGCTAAGGCAACTATATTTTGTGAGACTAGGGAGATCCATTTTCCAAAACTAGTTACATACTGACGGCACGTAACCTTTGACAACACATTTCATCCCATTGTGATCAACATAGCTACTGACAGTCGTGACCATTGAGAGATAGATGAGTCCCACCTCTCTACTACACATGAGATATCGACCGCTAAGCCGACCATTGGTTCAGAGACTCCCCACACATCCACAACTCTCATTGCTTGCATCACCACAACTATGATAGCTTCTATAGAGAACTCACAAATAGAAGATCTCTCCGAGCCGGACACCATCTTTTCTTATTGTATTGGCCATTTTGTTGATCTGATTTATGAGCCTTCATTGTCATAGACACCAACCAATGAGATGACAAACATCTCATAAAATCACTCTAAAAAGGAAACAATTTCTTCTAGTCGATTTTCTAGTGAGAAGATGAAGAGCACAGATCCCTCAAGGTGTGCCCCTAATCCCCTCAAATACATCACTCTCATCATCCTCTCCATACTTCAGGTTCAAGAAAATCGACTATAATGGTATCCTCTAAGGATTCCTCTTCGGATTCCAACGATGTGATCATAATAAATGGGTATGGCAAGGCTGTAATTCAACCATACTCGAGCAAGAAACCCTATGTCGATCATCGATGGACATTGCATCCTCCTGACTACTATTCTTCTGGGGATGAATCCCACAACAACATAGGTCCACACTTCATCTTTCCTATCTGTTCTTGCAAGAAGGTTCGTCACAAACATTCTTGATCCTTGTATATTCCAATTCTATCTTGTATATATTTTCTTCTTTTTGTTCCCATCCTTCCTCATGATTCTCATCACTCACCCCAGTTCCGTATCGTTTTCATTTTGTGGCTATACTTAGTATAATCAAATCTTAAGTATAAAGGTGTGAGTGACTTAAGCTACTCCTTTTCTTCTTTATTTTTCTTTGTACATTTCCCAACCCCATCGGTTCTCACACTTACTCCTTCTAAACTTAGACTGACCAGAGACTAAGTATAGGAGGGACCAATGCCCGCCCTATATATTCATCCATTTCTTCTCCTCTTGATCTTGACCACCCCATTTTTGTTATTCTTCTACACTTAGGCTAACCAGAGCCTAAGTATAGGGGGTGGGTCAACCTCTATACTTCTATTCTTCTCACTCTCTTATGCTTTAGCATGATCTATGTCTCTTTCTTGTTTCTTTTCCTCTAGGTACATAGCACACTCTAAGTACAGGGGTTGTATATATTACATATATACTTTACCCATAACCCGTACTTTCATGTATTTTTTGTATAAAATTGTCAATAAATATAGGATGTGTAATGGGAATAAAATTTTCTAGAAAAGGAGAGAAGAGAAATATATATTGTGTTTTTGTAAAATATGTAAACATTGTACACAAGCTAAAAAAAATTGTATAATATGTATAATACTCTCTTTGTAAAACTTGTATAAGTTGTAGAAGTTTGTGAAAATAATACTCTTTTGAAAAATTATTGTTAAATCTCTATAAATAATACTTTTGTAAATTTATTGTAAAATAGGAGGTATAACAAACAAACAAAAAACTTTTTTTTCTAATAAAAATAGCTTCTTATGAATTCTTGTATAAAAGGAAAAAAATCAACAACATTCAAAAACTTGCATTTAAGTTCATTTGCATTTCGTCACAATAGCATGCAAATGCAAAGTAGAAAGTCAACGGGTTTCATACCAAGTTTTGAGTAAACATCGAGAGTGGACTTTACATGACCTTAATCTACTTAAATTTCAGAGGAACTTCATTGAGAAGTAGGATTTTAGAAACAACATATCATAGACTTAATTCTCTATGTTCACAAGACGGTGTTTAGACTTTGACTCTTTGTGTCTAACCTAGTTGCCTCATTCTGAGTAGACTCTTGTATCAGGAACTAATCTATACCCTACATTACACACTTATCTCAACTCAAACAAGGTGTTAGAAGATTGTGCGTCTTTTTTTGGTAGTGTGGACATCTAAAGATCGAAGAACTGGGTTGAAATAGAGCTTCGGATGAAGGATGGGCTACTTGCACAATTTTTTTCTAAACCCCAAAAAACAGGTGATGAATCTACACTTTATCACCTTTATTCTTTCATTTTGGCCTAAAATACCTAGATAAATGCACGTATATATCATTAATTTGTCAAAATAAACACTATGTAATTTGCATAAAATATTGTTTAAAATATTGTATATTTATTATATTTAATTCAAAAATAAAAGAATAAAGGAATAAAAGAAAACTAAATGAGTCACCATAAATGTTGAGTGAATGACTTGGTCGACATAGAATAAAGTAGAGGTGGATAGGGTAGAGAAATTGTACCAAAAATACACAGAAAACCACACACAAAATCCTAATTTAATTGCCCAATAATTACCTTTTGGGGCCTATTTTATTTAATTATTTTTCACCTCAAATAATAAAACACTCAACATTAATATTGTAGATTAAAATACAAACAAAAATACAAAATTGAGTTCCATAAAAATAATGCACATTATGCCTGGGACATAAAAAAACCAGAATAAAAACTTCACAGACATGTATCTCCTCCATGTTGTATCAAAATGGATCAAAATCACTTTAATTGTATATACCTTTTAATAGGCTATTTAATGAAGTGGTTTCATTCAGTTTTGAGCTAAGATGTAAAAGTTAGGTTTTGGGCCCCCATTGTGCAATACACATGTATATTATATTCAACATATTTATTTTTTTTCAATTTCTTGTGTTTTTATAAAATTATAAATATTATTTGAAACACAAATTCATTATTAAAATAAATTAGAGCCATCAAAATAAAATTAAAATGAATCAACTACTTGAATATATGG
This sequence comes from Ottelia alismoides, assembly GCA_037367405.1. Lineage (NCBI taxonomy): Eukaryota > Viridiplantae > Streptophyta > Magnoliopsida > Alismatales > Hydrocharitaceae > Ottelia > Ottelia alismoides. Next base: position 132,090 of record JAZKJV010009863.1, on the reverse strand, counting down.
ATGGATTGTACCTATATATACCTAAAAGAATAATGTGTATAATTAATTAAGTGTAAAGATAAACTCATAAAAATATTAAAAAAATACCTTAGTATGTAATTAAATAAATTAAAAATAATAAAAATACTTGTAAATATAAATAAAATATATACTAAAATTAAAAATTAAATACCCCATACACAAGTATATTTACCTATTAATATACATGTAAACAGTAATTTGTAATAAAACACCTCAAAAAAATAAATAGAATATGTATAGAATACTAGATAAAATTATAAATATTTTTATAACTTAAAATTAGTTAATTCATTTAATTTTTATTAGAATTTCTCAACATTTTTTATCTTCGAATTTTCTGGTTGGTCCACATGGAGTAACCAAAAGTCTTTAATAGTTGACCAGAGGTCATCTGTCCTGCCCTCTCTTCTGACCTGTGTCAGGGTCACGGGTCGGCTCTCTTCTTTCCATTTTCATACCTCTGCCATATCCCCCTACCCTCGAGCTCCTCACCATTCTGAAAATCACATGATGTACACCCACACCGACCTCTCCCTCATCACCTACCACCTCTTACGTTCATGCAATCCAACCTCGAAAACCCTCGACCACCATCCTATAAATCTACACTCCTATATATAATTTTGAGTTTGGATCCCTACTTTGGAGCTCTTAGCCCCTAAAATCTTGTGCCTAACATTCATGGTTGGTGATAGAAGCTGGCAGTAGCCATCTACAGTGAGGAGTGAATGCAGAGTTGATCCAAACCATCGTCGGTGGTCGCCTCCATGGTTCTACTTCCTTGCTCCTAAGGCCAAGTTGAGGCCCTTTTTTGCTCCCATTAGGTACATCTTAGTCTGTAGTTTTTATTCCCAATTTTAGTTTTTTTTTCAATTATGTTAGTAGTTGTAATTCCATTAGACCTAATTGGCCTAGAGCTCGAGCTTCAGGTCGAATTTGCCATCTCTGATCAACAATATTCCCTCCAGATAATCCCTCTACATTCCCCTTCATGTTCTTCATCATATCCTTGATACAACCAACCTAGAATCTCCATGGATCTGGGATCAAAGCTCCGTCGTCACCCCGTCACCGGAGCTCCATCTCCATTCCACCCATACCAGCTTTCAACTACATTCCAAGGCCAAGGCTATTGCCCTCAAGACTAGGAGTCTTTTGGTGCAGGATATTGGACTCGAGGAGCCCTTGGAACCCATCTTGAACACATGGAGCAGCTCCAAGCGATCAAGAGCCATAGAAGCCACCAGTTCTCCCTCGATGCCATCTGAACCTTCCTGCCCGCGTATAGGAGAACCTACGATGTCTCGTCATCGTCAGATCATGAGGAAGTCACCAGACGAAGGAGGACAAACAAATTAAAGTTTCATGCAGTCATGTTCTTGTGAGTTCTTATAGACAGCACAGCTGCACCATTTAATCTGGCACAAGTGGCAGATCCAATCATAGTCGTCCACTTTAGTCAAAGCGGTAGGCAATCTAAATAGAAGGAGCAACACACTTAGCACACTGGTGATAACCCGATCCGTAGGCGTAAGTGGTGAAATTTGGAAGTAAGCCCTCTACTCTTTTTGTATTTCGTAATTAGAGTTCTAAATATTTTATAATATTTAAAACTTCATGAAACTTTTGAAACAAAGCCCTCGTATTTATTTGTAGTAGCAAGTCAATACAGTGTCAACTCAGCTTACGTGGCCCCCATGGCTCCCATTCAAAAGTAGGTGTTTTTGCATGTACCCCATGTCTTTAATGTTATTTACAAAAATACCCCTAGCATCTTGATTTCTTTTTATACATGATTTTCCATTATTCATAAATATCTCTCGTGCTCCAAAAAATGTGAAAAAATAGGGATAAATGTCAGATGATGTGATTGTTCAAGCTATGTAATTTACTTTGCATTTCATCTCTATTTTATATTTATTAAAAATTAAAAGAGTGTGATTCAGCCCATGTTTACCTTACAATATAAAAAATATAAACCATAATTCAAAATTCCAAAAATACCTACTATTTATTAAGTATTTTATACATACAAACCCAAAATCACAAAAATATAACACAAAAAATCCTAAAAATCTCAAACCCTACCTAAATGTAAAAAAATGCCAAAATTTTTGATAAACCCTAAAAAATTAGTTTTCTATCTTATTTTTTTATTTATAGATATTATTATTTAATAAATTTGTTTTGAGAAATTTTGATTTTAATTATATATTACAAATATCTAAAACTCATCAAAATACCCAAAAAATCACAAAAACATAAGAAAAATATAAAAAAACTAAAAAATATTTTATTTTGTATTTTATGACTATTTACATCTATCTTTATATGTGCAATACATTTGTATACCTATATATAGCTATATATAATTAATATTATTATTAATTCTTATAAATACCTTATAAGTATTTTAAATCCCTTTAAGAAATAAAAAGGACTGTTCTTTAGGTATTTTTCTGATTTTGTCCAATTATTATATGTTCTATTATATATTACCTAAATTATATATATAAATCGTATATACTTGCATATATACTCTTATACATATATATTACTCATATATTATTAAATTAAAAAGAAATTAAAAATCAGAAAATTAAAATTAAAATAAATATAATATATTATGTATTAATAAATTTTATTTAATAAAAAACTCACAAAAATGATTACTTAAGTGAATATTGTATAAATATGTATATAATAGATATTCATTATTTATTTATAAATATTATACCTACTGTATCGACTTGTTCGTTGTTTTTGACACCGAACCTGCTTGTCCACTGTATACTTGTTTTGTATGGATATAATAAATTTTTATCCACGCATATGCTTTGCATTGCGTTATTTGATTATTGTGGGTTAGTTGTTGAATTTATCCGAGAGGTTCTTAGCCAGTCATCACAGCAACTTAGTGGTCCCACCTTGTGTAGACCACAATAGAGTACTTATGGATACCTTTCGTCAGTATTTCAAATGGTGTCGTTGCTGGAGAGCAACAGAGTGTAGCATTTAGTTGTACACTATACTACTTATTTTTCCTTTTATTTTCTATCATTTATTTTTATAATTATTGTATTGTTCTACCCATATTTCTTTGTTGATCTTTCTCATGAGAGACCATATCGTGATTGCTATCTCTTAGCACGTAGACGGACCTGAGCCACGAGGAGGTGGGCTCTTCTACTTTTGAGCCGACCAGGAGAGAGTAGGAGAGAGGAGAAGAGAGAGAAGAGCAGACAATAGAATAGATTTTTATTTTATTTTGTGAGGAGTGTTTTATTTTCTTTTTTGTAAATTAATTGTAATAATTTTGGACACTGGATACTACCACATTTCACGAGGTCCACTACCCTGGTGTCTATTCACCTGGGGGCCTCGTTGATTTTCCACATTTTCTACCACTTTCTTTTATTTTATTTCATGAAGTTTTGAGTTTTTCGCCTTTCTTTTTGTATTTGTGTTATGTGATTGAGCCACTAGATCTAGATTTTCTTGACTCAGTAGTTAGGTCCAAATCCCTAATAGAAGCATGCATCTATACTCTCTTGCGCTTGGATATAGTCAAATAATTAATTTCTAATTGGTTGGTTCTAGAACAACTAGTCATGATAGACTCCACATAGCGCTTGCAGGATCCATTGTGGCGAGCATCGAGGAGTCTCCAAGACCAAGCACTTAGATCCATTTAAGAGTAATTACCATAGGTTTTTCCTGATAATAGCAATTAGTGTTTAGGGTTCTTTCTCTCTTTGCATAACACTCATGTAGTATAGATTTATATATTCTGTTTTGCATCCTGCATGGAGAGAGATGGGGAGAACAGTAAGTCTCCTTACATTGCATGCATCATTTGATACGAGATTAAGATTTCCACTCTCATGTCCACTTGCATTGTTTTTTCGCCTTCTTTCATTGTTTTTGCACATATTAGGATTCAAAGAAAATAAAAAAATTGTTAGGCACTTTGATGGAAAACGACTCGAAAAAAATGAAAACTCAAAAATTAAAACAAGTGGATTTCTAATAACACTTTGACCTTAATAAAAATTGTAATGGACATCATTTCTTTGGGTTCATAAATCCCCCATTATTTTCTAGTACATTCCAGATCGAGTGAGGCGTGAACCCCTAAGGATTAAAGCCAAAAAACCGATCTGTGGCTGCCTTGATTATCACCTTGATTGGTGAAGTATTGACGATTCTATCATGTGTAGGAGTGTAGGGCCTTGTAGAAGATGGTGTTCCCACCTTGTGTGGAGCATCCTACTTGGTCCAAAGTATTGAGCATAGGCCACACCCTCACGATGATTCTGTCTCATTGTCCCCCAGTCGAGTACCTCACTTGCAATGGAAATATTGGTCTCTCCTATTGGATTCTTCTCTTTATCTCATTGGCTGAGTAGTTGCCCAGAAACAAGATCAAGGAACTCAAAGTGTGCATATTACAAGTTAGAAAGTAGGTGGAAGAAGTACGGGATACTTTCTCAGCAGTACACATGCTCCTATAGAGATAACGCTCATAAGGACTTGTTATAAGATCTTGCTTGCAAAACAAAAATACAATTGAAAAGATAAAAATAGCAGAACTCTGACATGTTTACCGATGTTGAGTTGGTGAACCTAAAACTTGTTCGGTGTTTGTTGATTTTAGTTAAGTTCAAAGATCAATCCAACACACTTCGTGTCATTTTTCTTTCATCTATTTTATTCCTTATGTGACCCCTTACACATCGCCATCCTTAGTAAAGTTTTGTGTTACCATATCACATAACAATTCTCTATATCGGGTCCTTTTATATAGACTGATCAGGGCATCATTCTTTGTGCAGATCACAAGCCAATCTTGTTAAAAAATTACTCGGATTCAGAGACAGATATAGAGATGGCTCCCACGGGAAAAGGGAAGGGACACCAACATCCTCCACAGCTAGAGAAAGGCCAGCCTAACCAGAATGCACTGAATGCACAACTTCTCGCCTCCATTAAAGAAATACAACAACAAGTCATGAACCAGGCATTGGCGCAGGTCGCATTCCAAAATATGCCTCATGATTTGTGGAGAAGGAGAGACAACCCAAGGGGAGGAGGAGGAGGTGGAGGAGGAGAGGAAAAGAGATAAGATGGAGGCCGTGGAGGCCAAACAGATGAAGGTCGAGTAAATAGGCCCAACCCTGTGCTCAAGGAGACCTACAACCCTAGATCAGGCCAAATGAACTAGTGGATTGAAATCCCTATAGTGCAAGCACATTTTGAGTTGAAGCCTCAACTCTTGGCACTTCTTCCCACCTTCCACGGGAATGTGAATGAGGAACCATATATCCATCTACAACAATTTGCACAAATCTGTGGTATAATACATTACCCTAACATATCGTTAGGCGTAGTAAAAATGACAGCCTTTCCATTCAGCCTCCAGGACAAGGCCCTTCATTGGATCAATCATCTAGGGAAAGTCAGCATGACTTGGGAATTCTTGCACAAATTCTACCCTTTCGGGAGGTTGAATTAGATGCATGTCTGCATTGCCAACTTCACCCAAGCCACCCACGTATCCATTCATGAGGCTTGGGAAAGATTTACAGTTTTATAGGAGAAATGTCACCATCATGATATTCCTCAAACCAACCCAATCCAAGATTTCTTTAGAGGACTGAAAATGGAAAGACAGAAGCTCGTGGACGCTGCTTGTGGCGGATCACATTTCAATAAGGATGAGGATGTCATCTGGCTTATCTTCGAGGAAATGGTTGAAGGAGAGGCCACCTTATCATCATCCTATGCATATTAGTGTCACACACACAACCTCCAGAAGCTAGTTCACATGGTTACTTCGTACAAGCCAGACAGGGATGAGACCTTCAACTTGAGCATCATAGGGAGACATCTGTCCAAGGTGGATATTATTGAGAAGCACTCACAAGATCTCGAGAATCTTTCTATGATTAAATAGAGGACCCAACGTCTCTACAAATTGGATCAGATCACCAAGTAGTTGGAACTACTGGTGAGTACCATTAGTTCATGCTAGTCTGTGTCTACATCAACAAAGACTCTTGCTGAGATGGAGGAGCTCTCATTGCCTCAGCCTCCTAAGTAGAGTCCATCAAAGCCAGTAGTTCAACATGTTTACTATGTGCAAGCACCCGAGCCTACATCACCCCAGCTGCCACATCAGTAGCTTGTGCTCTACCAGCCTAAGCTCCATATCATGTAAGATCCATGCTCCCCTCCACCACCTCTCATTCATAGGGTGAATGGCGTATGGAGCAATAATGCACAACTGGCCCATCCTGACGAACATAAGCATGGCAAGTTTATAGGCAACCACTCATGCCCTCATCAATAGGGAGGGAGATTTGTCCAGACCCAACCTCAACACCACGAGCAGTCTCCTCTGTATCATGGCAATTGGAGACATAATCAGTACTAGTAGCCACAGTACCGACCATATCAGCAGAATCAACAGTATTTGGCACATGTGGAGGCCAACTGCAATAATTTTAGGAAGAAAGAGTGGGTACTTTGTGATGTTCTATTGCATTTAACAGAGTTTGATGTGCTTGATTTGTTTTTATCTAATGTTGCCACTCTCACGAGCGGTAGGACCTTGCAGCCGACTACCACCATGAACAAGAAGAATAAAGCTTCACCTAGCAAATCATCCTATTCTACATAAGTTGATCTAGTAGTCGGGTCGGGTGAGGAAGAAGAAAATGGAGGAGAAGAACCAGGAAGAAAACATTAAAAAATCTGCAAAATAAAAAACAAAAAAAAAGACATCACCAACAGCAACATTCGAAGCACTACTGCGCCAACCACTAAGGTGACTACACCAACAACCACTCTGATGCTATCCTATGGAGCCTTACTTGTAGATTTTTGGTGTCCACCTCTCTTTGATGACCATGCTCTTATGTAGGCATAGATTTTGATGTAAATATGAACAATATTTCTATTTCTGGTTATGTAAATATTCTTTTCCCATATTCTTTTAGAAAATCCAAAAAATAGAAATGCAGAAACTGCCTTGTTCAACCCTGATGTGGTCGAAATTAATCAGAATCTTGTTATAGCAATGCCTCTACTTAAAGCCATCATGTTAAAAGAGACATCCACATCGAGCTAGAGAAAGAAATGTGAAGCATATTTTGTGTGCAGCCCCTTTGCACATTATTAGCAATCTCCCGACTAAAAAGAAAGACCGATGTTAGATGTTCGATCGAACGCTCCTTTACAGTGGATTGTCAATCAACCCGATGCCTACTTCATTTCTCGGAGAATTTAGGTTGGGACTGCTCAAATCCACAAGAATGATTCTGTAATTTGTAGAGACATCAATCAAGCGGCCCTGAGGAAGTTTCGAGGATTTCATCATCACCATTCAAGGAATGCAGTTCCTTGTGGACTTCATTGTTCCTGACATGGACACCTCAGCTCCTCTTCTGCATATATTGATAATCATTGGATAGTCATTCCTTCGAACAATCGAAGCAGTTGTGGACAATGGCATTGAGCATATCATATTTCATTCTAGCAGCAACTAGGTACCAATTAAGATGATCCAAGTGTTGAAACCGATTGAGTTTTGATCAGATGAGAGAAAGACAGAACCCATTGAGTTTGGATCAAACGAGAGAATGACGGTAGAGCAGCGAATGGAAAACTATGACTTTCTTGATGAAATGCATGATACAAATCTATTCATGGATGAAATCGAGACCCACGAATTCCTCTCCACAGAGGAACGAGTGGATAGCACAATTTAGTTGCCAAGTATCTTTGAGGATGAGATCTTTGCTGAGTTGCCAGACAAAATTATTGTTGGCCACATGTCCTTGGTAGAGCAGGAAGAGATTGTTGAAAATTTTTGTGAGCAAGATTCATAATTGAAGAATTTTGTGCAGCATTGGATTCAGAGCAGGCAGTGCCAATGGTGGACAAAGTACAATTGAAAGATCCAACAACATCACTCTGCATAGTAGCTGAGGTCACCACCAAAATAAATTAGGCACAACCTGAGCTCAAACCACTTCCGACAAACACAAAATATGCCTTCCTCGTGGGTGTGTGAAACATGTTTCCTGTGATCATCAATTCCTAGTTTACAAAGGAGAAAGAATCTCACGTGCTTGAGGTTCTCAAAAGAAAATGCAAGGACATAGGCTAGAAAATTTTAGATCTCCAAGGAATCAATCAATCATTATGCTCACATCACATATACCTTGAAGAAGACAACAAGTCGTCCCGTTAATTCCAATGAAGATTAAATATAAATCTTTGGGAGATTGTGATGAACGAAATCATGAAATGGTGTGATGCAGAATTCATATTTCCCATCTCCAACCCGAAATGGGTGATTCCTTGCATGTTGTGCCAAAGAAATTTGGGATCACAAAAGTAAAAATGATAAAGGAGACGAGACCAAAACCAGAGTTCCAACGTCTTGACGTGTCTGTATGAATTATAGACGACTAAATTTAGAGACCAAGGGGGACAATTTCCCACTTCCCTTCATCGACCAGATAGTCAAAAGACTAGCTACGAAGGGGTATTTCTGTTTCATGGACAGATACTCTGGTTATAATTAGGTTGTAATTACTCCTATAGTTCAAGAGAAAACGACCTTCACCTATATATTTGGAATGTATGCCTTCTGTGGAATGTCGTTCAGTTTGTGTAATGCTCCACCGACATTCTAGTGATGTATGTTGGTTGTACTAATAGATATGTTTAGAAGTTTTCATGAGATCCATGGATGATTTCTTGGTCTATGATGACAGCTTTGATTAATGCCTATCTTACTATGACCGAGTGCTGAAGAGATGTTGTGAAGTGAATCGATGCTCTTGTGGGAGAAGAGCCATTTCACGGTGATAGAGGGGATTGTCATAGGTCATGTCATATCAAAATGTGGCATGAAGGTAGACCCTACGATGGTGGACGTTATTTCAAAACTTGAGCCACCTACAAATATGAAGCAAGTCTGGTCATTCCTGCGGCATGTCGGTTTCTACTGAAGATTCATCAAAGATTTCAACAAAATTGGTTGACCGCGGACTGAGCATCTGGGCAAATGTTGAACAGTGACCCTTCAGGTTTTTTTATTTAATTGAATTAATACAATGCCATTACAACCCTAAAATTCCCTCAATAAAAAGATTATTTATTTCTCAAGCAAAAAGGAATAAAGAAATGTCAACAAGATAGCTTTGCTATTTAAATTACCAGTATAACTTACAAGATCGAACTCAGGGAGGCTACAAAAATCCTGACTATTATTTAAAAATATGAAAAATCAATGAAATAAAAGAAGGATTTCTATACACACTACGCTTGGTTTTTTTAAATTTTTATCCTTCTTATTTTTGTGAATTTTATTTTTTATTTTTTGTAGTTTTCTGATATAATATTTTTTATGAGTTTTAATATTTTGCAGATGTTTTTTTTTTAAAATAAAAGAAAATAAAATCAATGAAAAAGAAATGAAAGCAAATAAAGGAAAATAAACTTTTCGTATTTTTAAATATATCAAATATTTGCACAAAATTAAAATAAATTTATTTTTTGTTATTTTTCTGATGTTTTTATGATTTTTAAAGAATTTTTAGATTTTTTAATATTTTCAAATAATTCAAATATATGAAAATGATAAATAAAATATATTATTAATATTTTAGGTTTTTAAAATACGAAATAAAATAAAAAAATGGATGAAAATGTATGAACATAATGATGAATTTTTATATTTTCCTGAAAACAATTTTATATTTTTTAGGTTTTCTATGAATTTATATGAATTTTTAAGTGTTTTAAAGTTTTTTTGTGTTTTTTAAGAACTAAAAAAATGAAATTTTATCAGAAAATAAAATAAATAAATAACACACTATTTTTTCAGAATTTTTGAAAATGCTTTTCTACCTTTTTTTTATTTTTTATGCAAACAATGGATATTTTGGGGCTTTTGATTTATGAAAAACAAGAACAAGAATGAAAATGTTAAACAAAACTTATTGTGGATAAAAAAGGTTAGCATAAGATAACAGTGTTTTTATGAATTTTTTATGATGTTTTGTTATTATTTAAGATAAATTAATATACAAAATAATATACATATACACAGGGACCAAAACGTAAAGAAAAAACTTATGCGACCAAATAAATAACGTAATAAAGAAATCTGGGGTTATTAGTGCAAATTACCCTGGAAACATGCATGCCAACACACGTGAGTCACGCTGGCGCGGATATTTAAGCAATCAATAAAATTCCAGGGACCGGATAATGACATAAAAATTATGTACTTTTATTGCTAAAGTCCCAAGATGCATGTGCGTTACATGTGATTTAATTCAAATAGGACTAAATAGTGAATAAAAGAAACAACAAGGTTATTTATGCAAAAGATCAAATAACGACAGTTAGACATGTGTCCTTGCAAAGACTTATTTTCAAAATTAAAAATGTGTAGGTGCTAGAGTGAAAATGATATACCCATCTATGTGGTTGAAGGGACAATTGTGATACATCTGAGCTTTGATCGAATGGCTGAAAAAAGGTGCTCATGCACGGTGTGGATTCGATTTGGAGCTTGATCCATAGCTTGGAATTGGGCATAAATGGATGGTCATGATTGAATCTGGTAGGAGAGTTCCCGATCGTGTGGATCTGACGGGCGTTGAAAGAACTCGGAAGAAGGTGTGCTCTGTCATGCTTTGATCGACTAGAACTTGGTTGATCTCCACTAAAATCAACATCCGAAAGTCGCTATACATTCCTGCATGGTTCCTCCATCGACCTGATGGTTCCACGGTGGTCAGAGAGGCCTTATGCACAATATGGATGTCTGAAAGTTCGTAGCTCCAGGTGGACCTCAAAATCGTGTTCCTAGCTTCCAGATGTGCTCTGAAGACCTGCAAAAAGATCTGTGCTCGAGGGGGATCTTCTACGATTTTCATTAGCTGAGAAATATGACTAATGGTGGGTGAATGAGAACCTCCAGTAGATGACGGTCAGAAGGAGGTTGAACTCCAGATCTGAATCGATCTGGAGGTGCTCAGATCATGAAAGGAGATGGAGAAGGTTCTGTGAACGTGATGCCCGGGTCGAGTGTACGTTAAAGTGATCGGAGAGATTTGATCTTGCATATCGGATCTGGGTAGTCGATGGTCGAATCAAGCTAAAAAATGGAAATCAAAGAATTTGGAAATGCAAATTCAGAGAAAAGTTAGCCTACGTTACCTAATGATGAAATGAGGATGGTGATCACCTCGATATGTTGCGTAGAGCAGAGATTCGGAATGCGGCATCGGAGCTCCGACCACATGTTAGATCTCACCTCCAAGGATCCCTAACACAGTCCCAGTCGAATGAAACCTACCATGTCACAGTAGCTCTCGCCTGGACTCGATCTTAGATGAAGAGTAAAATGGAAAACGGATCAACCGTAGAAGGTGGTGCTTTGGAAGTATTAATAGGCAAGAGCTCCGATGAGATTAGAAATTTGAAATGCAGTCAATCTGAGGCAAGATCGAAGGAACCAATGACCTGGCGATGGGGAGAGGAGTTAGGGATAACAAAATGGAGAAGGAATCATGCGTGGTTAGTGGCTGGGTTAAATGGGAAAAAATTGAGAAGGCAGACTGGCATGTAAAATGCACAAGGGCTAGCGATGAATGGGGAGTTGACCCAGGTCGACAAACCAAGGATTAGCCAATTAGCATGTGCGTAGAATAAGATAAAAACTGTTAAATGACATAATAACAAGAAAATAAAAGATAAATAAAAAAGGAAATAGAAAATGAATTCAAAATAAAAAAATAAAATTATTAAAAAATAAATTAGCTTATTTTTGGTGATTTGTAATTAATTAAATAAAATATATACAAAGGTGAAAATAAATAAAATATGTTATTTATAGGTATATATACCTATATATACAACACCAAGATTTTTAATTAATCATTTTTACAAATAGACATAAACCTTTATAATTTATTACTTACAACATTTTACAAAACTTTTAATGATATTTTTATTTCATTTTTATGGAGTACTTTATTAGGGAATATAAATAGTATTTACAATATACATAGTGGTATATATGTAATATGTACATGATTTATTTTTTGATTTTTTTATGTTGTGTATTTTATCTGTATTTTATAGAAGTCAAATACAATATATGCAATTAGATAAAAATACAAATTGTTCAAAAATACCATGAAAATACATAAATACAAATAATATTCATGGATATAATACAATAGTAACCCAAAAACCCATAATTAACACCTTAACTCTGATTTTTGTGCAATCATTTCCATTTTAAAGATTATTTAATTTGGAGTTCAATGAAAGTGAGTTTGCTTAATTTTGATATTTTTATGGAAAAGATATTGATCTGATAAGTTGAGCTTTGTGGCTATTTCAAAGTATTGTTATTTACAAACTTTACAATGATTCTTTTTTCAATTATTTTTATTATTTACAAAGATTTTATATACAAGTTTCAAGAAGAAAAAAGTTTTATTTGGAGTGAGTTTGGTGATAAATAAAATAGTGCATGTAATATGTATTGTATATAGTGATATACAAGTGATGAATGCACACAAATGAATATTAGTTTTCTTGATCAACTGTATTTAGGCCTTACCTCTCTCTACTTTATTCCTGGTCAATCAGGTAAAGTCTTAACCTTCTCTCGGGGTCGGAGTCTGCCAGTATCCAATACATATATACAGTGTTTGGTTTTCTTTATTTAAATTTGTTTATTTAATGTTAAATAGTGATAAATATACAATATTTACACAAGAATGAGGGATAATAAAATGAGAGATTTATTACTATTTACAAGTGTGTTTTATAAGGAATTTTTAGTTAAATTAAATGAATAAAGATGATGAAATAGAGGTTCATCATTGTCATATGCTTTACCTTTGCTAGTACTTTAGCAAAAACTTAATTGAAGAATAAGAGATCAAAAGAAAAAGAAAAAGAATAAAGTAAAAATAAATAACTTTGAACAATATTGATTATTAAAATTTTCGTCATAAAATTAAAGTATGGAGCTTGATCAAACCTTTGGATTATTATTTTGTCAGAACCATGTTGAGAATAGGATTAAAGACTCAACATCCCTCAAGTTCCACAATTCTATGTTCTGGTCGCTGATGAATATCGATTTTATCACCTTTATTCTATCATTTTGGCATTAAAAACCCTAGCTAATGCATTATAACCCTAATTTGTACAAATTAACATTCATTCTTTGGTGTATGAATATTGTATAAAATATTTTTTTTGATGCCAAAAATATAAAATAAAGAAAATAAAAGAAAAAGAAAAAGAATAAAACGCCGAAGGTATTTTATGAACCTAATCCCCGAGATCTAAGCATCTTGATGAATAGGTCGACAAGGAATAAAGTAGGGAGGGATAAGGGCCAAAAACACAATAAAAATCCCATTTAATAATTCATTATGTATTAATTATTGGGACCTATTTTATTTTCTACTTTTTATACCTCAAATAAAGAAACTTTATACATGATAGTTGTGGAAAATAATGTATAGAAAAATACATAATTGGTTTCATGCAAATATAATACACCTTGTAAAAGTTACACTCTAAATAAAATGCCAAAGCCCAAACTTTAAGACCCATATCTCTCAAATAAAAACAATGTATCCAAATCACCTTTAATTGTATATAACTTTTAATAAATTATTTAATGAAGATGGTTTCATATTTTTTGAAGATAGTATGTGGAAGTTAGGTTTTGGGTCCATATTGTACAACATACCCGAATAAAATATTCATTTTTATTATTATTTACTATTTTTACAATTTTATATTTTTATAATTTCGTAAATATTATTTATAATATATGTACATATTAAAATTAAAATAAAATAATAAATAAAATATTAAAATAAAATATAAAAATATATAGATGAATATACAATAACTACACCTGTATAATAAGTATACCTATTTTTTTAAGTGTGTATATTACATCAGAAAAATATAATAAAAATATATTTATGTGTATAAAGATATTTTATAAAAATAGAAATTAAGATAATAAATAACAAAATCAAATTTACAAAATAAAAATAAAAGATCTAAAACATAGGTAAATATGCCTATAAATAAAACCCTAAAAATTAACTTGTAAATAAAAAACTCTAAAAAATAAATAAAAAGCATAATAATATACTATGAAAAATAATAAACATTTTTTTATTTTAGAACTTAAAATTAATATGATCATTTATTCTCTATTATCGATTTTATAAATAATTTCCGGACGGGTTTTTTCTGGTTGGTCCACGTGGACCAACCAGGTTCCTCCTCTTGTTGACCTCGGTCAACTCTCTAACCAAGGCCCTAGGTTTTGACATACCTGGTTTTGACTTCTTTTCTCGATTTTTTCTACATCGATTCTTTCACCAATCAGTGGGGATCCCTTCATACTTTTTCCTCCTCGTTCTACCCCCTATCACGCATGCGTAATTACTAGGGTTGAGGATCTTGGATTTGCCAGATTTTCTTTGTTCTTTGAAGCCCTTCGAACGCTTGTGCATATGCAGCACCCAACCTTCTTCTCGTGATTTAAATCCCTTCCTTCCTCTTTCTCTCCTTACTTTGGCATCACTGGCTTGAGCTCCATGACTGGTATCCCGCCCTGCTCTTGGTTGGATCGAGGGAGGTGTTTTGAGGCATTCTCCACCCACCTCTGGCGAAGCACTGCCTTGAGGTTGCATCTCATCAGTCCCGACTGACTAGAGTTTTGCTTACTTGCATTGTAGTGTAGTTATAGTTCTTAGGTTAATTTCGTGCATTTATTTTGTATTTTTACTACATGATCTAGTGTTAATTGCCACCTTCGAAGTTCGCCGGAGCTTGATCTCCGGCGAACATCCCATCGTGCTCGATCGTATCTCCGACCTCACATTCACCCCCACTCTCTTTACCTGTCGTTTCGTCACACCTCGATGCATCCCATTCACCATGCTCCTTTCTAGAGCAGGATCTTGAAGCTCCAACTCCTCCGCCTCGTCGGAGCTGCCGCCACTTCGCCTTCCCCACTTCAATTCCACTATAATTGGGTCGTGGTAGTTTTCCCTCGACTTGAGTGCACTTCATGTGTAGGTTCGAACATCAAATACCCAATTGGGTGCTATTTTGACCATCATCAGAGATACCCGGGGCCATTCATCTTCTCTGTCCCTGCGAGAGAGCTCTGACGATCTCCAGTTCATGTTGAGCCCCCCCCAATAGATAGACGAAGCCTCCTGAGAATTCTTGAGGCTTTTGCAATGGCGGAGGTGGTCGGAGCAGCACCACATCATCAATTGAAGCTCAAAACTGCCTTGTTCTTCCATGTTCTTGCAGGGCAGTCCAAGACCGTCTGATTGAGTCATGTTTCCAGATCCTCCAGCCTTTGTCCGATCGTTCACCTCGCATCCATCAGATTAAGGGTTCGGATTTAATCCCAAACATTCAAGGCGAACCGTCATCACGCTTGTAGGAGTCAACACGTGGATTAGTGACTCGACCTCTGTCATTCAATCCCACAATGTTGGGTATTTTGCGCACTAAACCTTGCCATTTTTTGGATTTAAAATTTGGAGCTTAATCTTTCATCTGTTATTTTTAACTATTTTTCAATATTTTCAAAAATCCCCTCGAACTTTCTATATTTGCAATCTGGTCCAAGCCATCTTACCTCACGTACGATCCCACGAGAGGTGGGAATTTTGTAGGCGGGCCCTGAGGAATTAGTGTATTTCATTTTAAGTCAAGGAATTTTTATTCACGTTAATTATTTTTTGAAAAATTGCAGCAAGGCCCCCGTGCTTTATTTTTTTTACATATATGCCCCCTACTAGTTTAGCAATTTTTGTGCATTTTCTCCATTTATTAAATATAGCTACTATGCTCCAAAAATCTTCAAAAATGACACCTAGGTTCTTGATTGCATACACTTCCATGCCCTGATTTTATTGTTGCAATTTAGGATTTTTCTATCTATTTATAAAAAATCAAAAAGAGCACAGAAAACCCTTTTAAATTAAAAAATCAAAAAAAAATATAAAATCATTTCAAAAAATTCTAAAAAAAAATATTTTTGTTGTTTATTTATGTATTTTTAACATTCAGACGAAAATTCACTAAAATTTGAAAAAACAAAACTCTTAAAAATTGGAAAACCAAAAAATCCATTGGAAAAATTTATAAAATAGTGTTTTCTATTTTGTAATTTTTGATATATTATTATTTATAAATCAATTTTGAGAATGTTTATATTGTTTGTTAATTTTCATCTCCATTTTAATTCAACCTATTTACCTAATCCCTGATTTAGTATATTTTTTACATTAAAAATATATAAAATTAGCAAAATTCACTAAAAATCACAAAAACAAAAAAAAATTATTTAAAATCCAAAAATATTTATTTAGGCAAGTCCATTTTTTAGTTATATTTATATATATATATTATTGTATATATAGTCTTATATTTCTAATTAAAAAAGAAAATACAAAATATTAAAATATAAAAAGGAAATATAATATATATAACATATAAAATATATAAAATATAAAATTAAAACCCACATAAAAAATAAACAAAGATCACACAATCAATTTTTGCATTCATTTGCTCGATCTATCCTTTTTTACTCCCTGAGTTTGACCTCTACACATACTTGCACCTATACACATCTTTGTTGTAGAGTTATAATAAATTTTAACTCCATGCATTATTTTTATTGCTTGATTATTATTGTGGGATAATTGTTGATTAATTGGGATTTCGTCTGAGGTCACTTTGATGACGGTTGATCCTCCTTGTGGATTGATAAGACTTCGACAAAATCCCAGTAATTAGTTGCACTCAATAATCAGGTCAGAACAAGTCTACATACGCAAACTCTTGCTACTATGAATATGTACTTGTACCGTGTAATTGAAATATAACTCCCCATTTCAGAAATGGCAAAGCAACAACCTCCTCTGACAAGGTAACTTTAATTTATTGGTCTAGCTACTCTTTCCTCAAGGAGCGGGGTATTCCCTTCTAAGTTAAAGAACAACCAGCTCAAGAAGAGAGGGCAGAGAAGAGAATGGATTGAGGCCAGTGTAGCCACATATCTGTGGATCTTAAACTGTGTAGCCAAGTTTCCAGCTGCAGGTTTCCTTGATATAAGACTTTGAAGCATATGCCTTGCTTATGAGACAATTCATTTTTTTTTCATTTCAATTTTTTAATATACACAAAGGTGCAACATGTACATAAGGAGTTTTTCTTCTTGAGCTAGTAGACTATCCCTCTTTTGAAACTTTATTGCAACCCACATCATCCCATCTTTAGACGCCAGCCGCACTAGACTGAGTTGAGTCACACTAGCCACTCATTGCGACAATGAATGTTTCAACTTGCATCTTACCCCAATCTAAAGGATTCTGCCTCCTCACCACCTCATCCATGTTGAGCTACATGTAGATTGCTTGTTCAACTTAAGTCATTATCTAAAAGGATCATACGTGTGTTGTTAAATTCTACTTTGACCAATCAAGATGACATGTGAACATAGCCTTACGAACTCATAATTAAGTCACTTGACCTGAAAAGCCCTAACTCTTGTTCCTTTATGGTTCCTTTGAAATTCAGTTTATTAAGGTCTAAACCAAGCTCCATTCTTCGATTTTATTCCAGACTAGTTTAAGTGCCAATACCATTCTAAAAAATGCACATGCAAATGCAAGAAATATATACAAAAAACATTTTTTTAAACGAAAAGAAAATAAAAGAACAAACTTTTTTGAAATATTTTTCAAAGAATTTTGCAAATTTTTATGGATTTTAAACATTTTAACATTTTTTTGAAGAAAAAGAAAAGGGCTAGTAGATTAAATGTATTTAGAGGGATTAGTATGGATTATGTATACATTTACGAGGATTTTATACGAGTATAACTACAAGGATTATACAAATTTAATTTTACAACTTTTAAAATAATTTTATGAGTATTTTATACAACAAAGAATTTTATAGAAGTAATTGCAGCTTTCATACACACGTGGATTTTACAAAAAATGAACACATCTCATATTGTATATCCTACATGACAAAATAATTTTACACAAAAATTATAAATCTTTTCAAATCATTTTAAAAAAGATTTTATGAACCTTTTATGAAATATTTTACAAAGATTTTACAAAAAATTTACAAAGTTTTTGCAAACTATTTTAAAAATCAGCTTACAAACAATATTACAAACATGTTTTTGCAAACTTTTTCTTTCAAAAATATTACAAACATTTTGTACAATATACATAATTTTTATACAACAATAATTTACCAATCATTTTACAAAAAAACAATTTTATAAATATTTTTACTATGATTTGTACAAAAAATTTACAAAGATTTTTACAAACATTTTACACACAATTTTACAAAAAAAATTAAAAATATTTTTCAAAACAATTTCTACAAATAATTTTACAAAAGATTGTTGAAAATATTTTTACAAGTCAATTCATTTTTTAAAAATAATAGCCAGATTATACCAAACAAAAGCATGTGTTATGGCTAAAGTATATATACAATATATACAACACCCCCTATACTTAGCTCGAACTATGTCCTCGTAGTCATCAAAGAGCGACAAACGAAGACATAACTCGTGATAAGTATAGAAAAGTGAAAAGAATCTATACAACAACTCAAGGAATAAAAGGAAGTTGGTAATTCCCTCCATACTCAGGATCAAATAATCCGGAGTATAGAAGACTGTACAGACGGGGGAGAACTGAAAAGAATGAACAAACTCAACAACTCGACTTGTCCTCCCATATACTTGGGGAAAAAGATCCCTAAGTATAGAAAAATAATATAAACAATTTGAAGGATAAGAGAGAGAACAGAAGAAATAAAATGAAATAAAAATGTGAAAGAGACAAAATGAACGACATCACTCCCCCCTATACTTATGGTTATGGATTCCAAAGTATAAGTAAGAACACGAGTGATGAAACAAAATGAAAATTGAAAAACTCAATTCATTCACCTCCCATATACTTAGGATAAAGTGCATCCTAAGTATAGCACACACACCCGGAAAAGAGGTGAATGTTAAAAACGGAAGATAAAAGAATAAAAACGAAAGGATATTTACAAAAGAAAATTGGCTCATGTCAGTCATAGAAAATGTCCAAGAATAATCATATGATACCACACAGATGGAATAAACCACAATCATGAATGTATCATGATCTAGATATGTCTTCAACAATTGTCTGTTCACAACAAAAGTTTGTGCATCAGATGGCAACCTAGATATGACAATACTTCTACTATTATGTACAACTCTAACAATAAATGGTCTAGACCATTTGCTTTTAAGTTTTTTCAGGGAAATGAAGTATATGGGAAGTTCCTCAAGTGCATCACGAAAGCGTGAGGATCGCATCACATGCGATCGTGAGCAACTAGTCGAGCAAGTTGCTCAAGGCAGTGGTATTTAGAAATTTTAAACTGATGAAACTACACGATCCAAGAACACTTCTCGGATCATTTCATCTAAACCACAAACAAGTATAAGGTTTTCCTCTTGAAGAGTGGTTGCGATCGAGTCTTTAAGTGAACAGACATCCAATCTCAAGTCCAATCCAACGGAGGAGACGCTTGCGAGTGCGTTAATGAGATGTGTGCTCCTCGCAATCCATGTTGTTTATCCAAGCACCGAATCTCCTGATCTTGTCACAGGAGATCTGTCGACCTCTTTACTAGCAAGGTGCACTGAAGGAGACGGAGATCCACAAGCAAACAATCCAACAACATAACAATGATGCTGTGACGATAGAGACTCTCTCTAGGGCTCCATGGTGGATGGCCACAATGAGAGAGAGAGAGAGTTGGCCTATAGAGAGAGAGGGAGAGAGTTTCATTCCTCTTGGAATTATGTTTCTAGTCTAAAAGCAAGGACTACCCTTCCTTTTATACTAGTTGGATGTATATGGATCTCAATCCATGTGCCCTCTTAATCCAACGGTTT
Organism: Ottelia alismoides; assembly: GCA_037367405.1. NCBI lineage: Eukaryota > Viridiplantae > Streptophyta > Magnoliopsida > Alismatales > Hydrocharitaceae > Ottelia > Ottelia alismoides. The sequence goes on along the minus strand of JAZKJV010009863.1, from coordinate 111,992 downwards.
AGATTAAGTGGTTATTAATCAATGGCCATGATTTATTGCTACAAATTTGCAACAACAAATTAAATATAAATAATAAATTATATCTCTTTATCAAGATAAAATTAATTCATTTTAATTACAATTATAATAAATATATAATAAGGGAGGAAACCACCACCCTAAAAAGAGGATGGTTGTCCACCCCTTTGACTTGGTAAAGTTGGACAGAAACTTTGTTGGTGGTTTTGACTTCCTTAACATATATTTATTATATAGGATAAAATACGACAACTAATATTGCATTTATCTTCATAAGAATAATTCCAATTTAAATTTGTGAAAACATCAATCATGCCATTGATAAGTATGAATCATATTCATACATTCAACATAATATGTAAATTAGATTTACAATTAATTGTTCATTGTGAATCCCATTCACAACAACATATAATTTGTAATTCTATTTACAATTAATCTCTCCGTCATATTATAAATCATATTTATATTATCCATGATTATTATGGATAGTGATATCCACATTAATCATATCCTTGATAATTAAATCATATTTAATTATCTTGGATCTCTATTCTGATGTGCCCAAATAACATGAATCACAATCACATTATTCACATCTTTGATGATTAAATCACATTTAATCATCTTAGATGACTCTCCTTATTTTGCCAAATAATTTGAATCAAACTCATATTATTCATGATAATAGATCACATTTAATTATCCATTTCTCAATGCACGAATATATTATCAACAATGAAATTATTCTTGAACTCTTTCAAGAATAATGCGCTTTCTCCGCGAATAGTTTGAGATAAGGACATGGTGATTGTATTATTCCACATATAGTGACTTGGACATTGAGATCACATCTCAAATACAGATCTTGGGACCTCTCATGGATGCTTTATTAAATCAAGACTGCAAATCTAATCTTCTCATTTTATCTAAATCACATTCAGATCAAGGTCCAACATTTGGACTAAGATCATATTACCTCTCTATAAGTGGAGTCACTAAAATCCAGACTTGTTTCATCACTCCCTCGGAATGGAAGCATCATGGTTGTACAATTGTTTATGATCACATCACCCTCAGGTATTCCTAATACCTGCACATCCTACATACTGGAAGACCTATAGAATAAGCCCGAAGTTTTTAGATCTCTTTTCAGGTTGTCTCCTTCAGGATTTTATGATTAAGTTTCTTATTTGACTATTGGGAGTTGGTATCGATCATATACTTTCCAGAAGCATATATCATACCCTGGTGTTGATCATATACTTTCCAAAAGCATATATCAAACCTACAAATTCTATCAAGCTTCAAAAGAGAGATGACTGTGCTCGGAATTTGATTTTTCCAAATATCTCATGAGTGAGCTCATATCTTCCGGTTATGTAAATGAACCTCGATGATCCCTTTGAGAGATCATATTACTCATATGCCCTTGCATGCACACAAGTGTGCTGGTGTATAGACCTTGATTAGGTCATCAACTTATTGGTCTGTCAAATGTACATACTCAGACATAAAGTAACACATATGTCTCTAGTCAGAGGATGCATGCCTATATCATGACATCATACAACATAGATCTTTGATTATATCAATCTCATTAGGTCAACTCTTTGACCTAACTTATCTGACACCTATGAATCTCTATTCCGATGCAGAGGTCCTTCATCAAGAGGTTGATTAGATATCAGACTTAAAAGAAAGGATTGGGATCTCCTACTCAGGCTGGAGATCATCTCTTGATAATCATTTGACGATGCTTGATGAGTCCTAAATTAAACTCTTTAGATATTCATTCAAGCACCAACCGCTATGATTCAACAATTGAATCAACAGATGTATGATCATTAATATGGCCACATAATCCTAATTGTACTGAGAGACCTATTATGTAGATTAGTTATTCTTCATTTCAGATCATGGAATGATATGTGCAATAACATTTATTGCATAATGGCTCATCGTGGACTCGCATGTCCAACAATATCCCACTTTCCCAAAGAGACATTAATGGGCTAATCTTTAAACTGACACCCATGTGATAATCATAGGATATTTAGAAAAAATAGGTAGGTAAGCTAATCAGTTACTATGTTCCTGAGGGACTATGCCAAGTCTTTTTACAGTACTTGATATCTTCTAAAAATAGTGCTTGCATGCAATGCAAATGTTGCATCTTATGCAAACAAAACTCAATTTTAAGGTAGTTTATAATGTCTAACACTACAACTCAATAATCATTATAACCAATATGTAATTTCTATTTTCCTTGTAAGAATGCCCTTATTCCTGGAGATCTCTATCTCCTAAGGAATCCACAGTTAAGACCTTTTAGATCTCTATCTATAAAGTCTTAATTTCTTGAAGATAAGACTTTGAGATCACTATCTCTAAGTCTTGTCATCTTTGAAGATATTGTTATTTTCTGCAATCAAGTGTTTTATTTCCATAGTAGGATTAGCAACAGTTTACTACTCCCACTGCATGGCAGGCATCTCGCTTTTGTACACATCTAGCATACACCTAGCTTCTCATAACTGATGCACAAGGGCAATCTGTTATAGCATTCACTTCCTCAACTCTTTGAGATGCTATCCCTATAGATAGGTCAGTACCATATCTTAAGGGAATGAAGCCTTTGTTGAGAGTTTTCCAAAAAAATGGAACATCTCTAAGGTGTACCACTAATGTGACAGTTCCAATGCCCTCTTCTCTATACTTCTGAACAACTTTAGAACTAAGATCTAAGAGGTACCTTTGAGATCATATCTTATGGTATGAAATAGCCAGATCATAAAAAACTTATTATTATCCTTTTATCATTCCAAATAATTAGGATATCATCTATATTTAGCACGATGAACATAATGGCACTACCACTAAGCTTCACATGGTTCACCAAGATTCTATCTGAAATCATAACATTTATAATTTCATCAAATCTAATGTTACAACTACAAGAAGCTTCTTTGGGTCCACATATGGAGTTCCGTAAGTTTTCACACCTTGCATTCTTCATCCATGAAGTCATGGGGGTACTTTATATGAATAGTCTCGTTGAGGAATTCATAAGGAATGCAATCGTGACTTCTGGCTTGAAGATGTCATAGTCAAGTTGTGTATCTATAGTTAGTAATAACCTGATGACTTTAAGCATGGTTACTGGAAAGCAAGTCTCATCGCAAGCAATGTCTTCTTTCTATGTGTATCTTGAGGACATGAGTTGTGCTTTGAAGGTCTGTACCTTCTCATCAGGTTCAATCTTTCTCTTGAAGATACATTTACACCTTATCGGGTATTACCCATATAGGTGGGCCATCGAGGGTCCACATACAACACTTGTATGTGAAGTCTACTTTAGACTTTATTGCTAACATCCATCATTCCTTGTCATGATCCTTATAAGCTTCATCATATGAAGTCAGATCATTGTCAGACTTAACTGACACATGGAATCCATCCTCAAACTCCTTTGAAGAGGTATGAGTGTTTCTTATTTAATTGTCCTTTTAGTTTCTGATTTCAGGAGCCTCATTATCTTATCAAGATCCAATGAGTTCCTTCATTTCATTTTCATATTGATTCTCAAGAGAGTCATCCTTTAAGAATCATATCCTTAGAGATTAAATTTTACAAATCTCAAGGTCATAAAATAGGTATCCAATACCATCCTTTATTTTCATAATGAAGTAGCACTTTGTGGTGCTAGATTCCATCTTACTTGCATAGAACCTTATTAAGATATATATTGTAGTATTTACTACATATATACCTTGGAAACTAAGAGATAATTATGCTAAAATTCATCATTGATGAAATCATGCCACACATGTTCCAATTGTATCTCCCTACAACTCTATTGAGTTAAGGTGCATTAGGAGGATTGAGATAGAAATGATATTCCTTTTTCCATAAGGTATTCCTTGAATTCATCTAATAGGTACTTGCTACCTAGGTTAGAAAGCTTTGAAATGTTCGAAGATTTCTAACCCGAAGGGAAGAAATTTCATATCACAAATAATCATCAATAGATATCACATATCCATCATGTTTATTATGATATAGATGATCTGCATACATCAATAAGTATGAGATCTGGAATACGATGACATCTTACACCATTCTCAGAGAAGGGTGTATTGTACATTTTACTTTGAATACAATATTCACAAGTATGTAAGATTTGAAATTTCAAACATTCTAAAGTTTCATCTCTTACTAGTCTATCGATCTCATTAACATACATATATCCAAGACTTGATGCCAGACCATTGTCAAATGATCTTCATTTTCTTCGTCATCTTATAAGATTTAATTTTCAATATTTGAAATGTTAATGAACCATTCATTACTTTTTAAATTTAATAGAGTCATCTAGATGTAAGATTACTTTTTGAAGTATATCCGTCATAACTCTTTATGATAGGTCTATGTTAGAACTATATCATACCGATCATATATGGATTGTTTGGCATACCAATAGATGGATGACCTAATCAAGGTGTATACTTCAGTGTATAGACCGATCATATTGTTAGACAATTACGATCATCATCGACATGTCACTTCTAAAGTACATTCGATGAGAGATCAAGACTATAGAGACACCCATACACTAGGTTATTGTACTATTGTCTATTTAATTGTCATTCCTCTCTGTTATGAGGAAATTTCCACATTGCAACCACATACATTTTATTTCCAACTGCAAGTACAATATCTTGATCATGGATCCAATCCATGATATTTTACTGGTTATTATTGAGTATAGTATTGAGTGGGTTTAATGAAGGATGGTCTGAAATAAGAAATTTGCGTAAATATGTATATACATACTTTACTTTGATTTAGAAATTTTTATATCAAAGTTGTCTTACCTTGTCAACACTGAAATATCATTCCCTTAATCACTTTCAATGTAAGAGATATCCTTACCATTATATCTCAAGCAAGATCTGGGATCTCCTTTCTTATTTTTGTTACATCCCAATAATTTCAGAACATGTAACTCGGATAAAAAGAAGCGGAAAGACATTCCTCCTTCCAAGTCCAACTTGCATTCCCAATTCGGTCTTTAACACCTGGAACCACCGCCCCTACGGAGATGTTGACCCGTCGTTAATTGAACCAAATGTTAACAGGAATAGAACTCCTTATGTGCAATCCAATATCATCCCAATAATATGAGGACCCGATAATGGGATCACTACGCATACAACCTTACTGTTTCGAGAAGCAAAGAGCTTGATCCAGATGCTCTTGTATGCAGGAGCTATCACTTCGGACAGACATCCCCTACATAAAATCCCTAGCGATGGAACTCTTGCCTTGACGGAAGACCATGTATGTCACTTATTTGATCCTCCTTATCATGTTCAAATTCTAATTAATTATTACGAATCATACTTACATAGTTCATTCTTCAAAAGGAAATACATATCTATTCATAATTGAGTGTTTTAATCGGATATAATTCATTTAATCATATTAAATCAATTATCAATCCAATTCAATCAATCAATAAACTTGATTGTTACTTGAAGGATAGTATTATCTCAAAAATACATACTATTCGAATTTTAATAATTAGAAAAATACATCATGATCCCTTCAAACATGGCTAGTGTAAGAGCATGGCCAGTAATATTACCCACTGACATGGCCAGTACTGACGGGAGTGGAACAGATCGCTCACAGAGCAACCTGCTACCCCAACACTCCTCGACTAGACACCATATCCGCCTCAGGTCATGATAACGCCAATTGATCACTTTGTACTTGAGATGATAATCAATATTTCAACCGATGTTATACCATATAATAATCAAAACATTTTTCATTAACATTATAAGGAGATTTTCTAAAAAAATCCCCAATCCTATTCAAGCATCAATGTTTGTTGGAAGGTTCAAGTAACCAATTGTGATCTAGATTATATCTAATCAAGTTTTAGTTATGGTCAATGTCGTTCAAGAAAATAATCATCATCTTTAAATCTTTCACAAATATTAATCAATAATTATTTCAGGAAATTAAATACTAATTTCCATTAATATAATTGAATGACAATCACAAGGTTGTCGATTAGGAAAGTAATTTTCGGTAGTGACCCTCACTTACTAAAATTAGCATATCTAAATATATTTAATTCCAAACCAAATAAAATAAGTTTTTATAGTTTTCTAATTTGATTTAAAACATAATCTAATATTCATGCATGTCTAGGTATTTTAAACCATAATTAACTCGTCAAATTACATCAAGATTCGTCATCCCCGAAATAGTGGATACATGTTCACTAAATAACCATAACTTGAGCAATCGGATTCCAAATCACGCAAACTCAAATCCCACGGTTTTCTTATTTAATGGGGATCATTATAAAGAGATAATCATGTGTTTAAACACTTTTAACAGGGCGAAAAACTGTACTAAATAGGGTAGTGTGAATGAAATGCGATGAAACATCACACATCCAAAAAATACCCATGTCATCTTAGGCTTATGGATCGTTTGCAAATCCTCTGACCTATGGCTCCGATACCACTTAAAGGATATGGGAAGATCCTTAAGTGCATTACAGAAGCATGAGGATTGCATCACATGTGATCTGGAGCGACTAGTCGAACTAGTTGCTCGGGGCAGTGAAGTTTACAAATTTTAAACCGATGAAACAACATGATCCAAGAACACTTCTTAGATTGTTTCATCTAAACCACAAACAAGTAGAAGGTCCACCTTTTGAAGAGTGGTTGCGATCGAGTCTCTAATCGAAGAGACCTCCTGTCTCAAGTCCGATCCAACGGAGGAGATGCTTGCGAGCGCATTAATGAGACGTGTGTTCCTCGCAATCCATGTTGATGATCCAAGCGGTGAATTCATGATATCTTCACACGAGATCCGATGTATTCTTAACTAGCTAGGTGCACCGAAGGAGATGGAGATCCATGAGCCAACAATCTAATAGCATAACGATGTTGCTGCAACGATGGCGGCTCTCTTTAGGGCTCCAAGGTGGACGTCCACAATGAGAGAGAGAGAGAGAGTTGGCATGTAGAGAGAGCGGAAGATAGATTAATTCCTCTTGGAATTATGTGTCTATTTTAAAAGTCAAGAGCTACCCTTCCTTTTATACTAGTTGGATGTATATGGATCTCAATCCACGTGCCCACTTAATCGAACAGTTTAGATTAAGAGGTATTAATCAATGGCCATGATTTGTTGCTACAAATTTGCAACAACAAATTTAATTAAAATAAATTACTTATCTCCCTTTATCAAGATACAAAGTAATTCATTTTAATTTCAATTATAATAAATAGATAATAAGGGAGGCAACCACCACCCTAAAAAGGGGTGATCGTCTTCCCCTTTGACTTGGTCAAGGTGGACGGCCACCTTGTTGTTGATTTTTCCATCCTTAATATAAATTTATTATATAAGATAAAATGCAACAACTATTATTGTATAATAATTCCAAATTAAATTTGTGAAAACATCGATCATGCCCTTGATAAATATGAATCATATTCATACATTCAACTTAATATGTAAATTAGATTTATATATTAATTGTTCATTGTGAATCCCGTTCACAACAACATATAATTTGTAATTCTATTTACAATTAGATCTCTCCATCATATTATAAATCATATTTATAATATCCATGATTATTGTGGATAGTGATATCCGCATTAATTGTATCCATGATAAATAAATCATATTTAATCATCTTGGATCTCTATTCTCATGTTCCCAAATAACATGAATCGCATTCACATTATTCACATCTTTGATGACTAAATCACATTTAATCAATTTAGATGGCTCTCCATATATGGCCAAATAATATGAATCGAACTCATATTATTCATGATAATTAGATCACATTTAATTATCCATTTTTGAATGCTCGGATACATTATCAACAATGAAATTATTCTTGAACTCTTTTAAGAATAATACACTTTCTCCGCGGATATTTGGAGATAATGACATGGTGATTGTAATGTTCCATGTATAGTGACTTGGACATTGAGATCACATCTCAAATCCAGATCTTGCGGACCTCTCAGATGCTAGATTCAATGAAGACTGTAAATCTAATCTTTTCATTGTATTTGAATCACAATCAGATCAAGGTCCAACATTTGGACTAAGATCAGATTACTTCTCTATGAGAAGAGTCACTGAAATCCAGACTTGTTTCATCACTCCCTCGGAATGGAAGCATCATGGTTTTACAATCGCTTATGATCACATCACTCTCAGGTATTCCTAATACATGTACATTTTACATACTGTAAGACCTATAGAATAAGCCTGAAGTCTTTAGGTCTCTTTTAAGGTTATCTCCTTAAAGGTTTTATCATTAAGTTTCTCATTGGGAGTTGGTATCAATCATATACTTTCCAAAAGCATATATCATACCCATGTGTTGTTCATATACTTTCAAAAAGCATATAACAAACCTATAATATCAGTCAAGCTTCCAAAGTGAGATGATTGTGTATGGAATTTGATTCTTCTCAATATCTCTTGAGTGAGCTCATGTCTTCTGGTTTAGTAAATGGACCTCTATGATCTCTTTGAGAGATCGTATTACTCATATACCCTTGCATGCACACCCATGTGCTGGTGTATAGACCTTGATTAGATCATCAACATATTGGTCTGCCAAATGTACATACTCAGATATATAGTAATATATCTGTCTCCGATCAAAAGATGCATGCCTATATTGTGATATCATACGTCATAGGTCTTTGGTTATCTCGTTCTCGTTTAGTCAACTCTTTGACCTAACTAATCTGACGTCTCCAAATCTCTATTCCTATGTAGAGGGCCCGCATCAAGAGGTCGGTTAGATGTCAACATTTAGAGAAAGGATTGTCATCTCCTACTTAGGCTAGAGATCATTTCTTAATAATCATTTGACGATGCTTGATGAGTCCTCAATCTAACTCTTTAGATATTCATCCAAGCACCAACCTCTATGATTTAAAAATTGAATCAGCATATGTATGATCATTATGATGGCCATGGTACATAACCCTAATTGTACTAAGGGGCCTATTATGCAAATTAGTTATTCTTCATTTCAGATAAGGGAATGATATTTACAATAACATTTATTGCATAATGGCTCGTCGTGGGCTCACATGTCCAGTAGGAACAACTTCAATTTTGCATCAAACAATCGTACTTTCTAATCATGGGAGAACATCTTCCTTCTGATGTGTCTATCATGCCAACGCTTGACTTTCTCCTTATACATGAGTGAATTGTCTTAGGCAAAATCTCGGAATTCCAACAATTTGTTCAAGTCCACTTTCCTACTCTTTCCTACTTTCTCATAATCCAACTTGCATACATAGAGTGCCTATAAAGATTTGTGAATTAACTCTACTAGAAAGTGGCAAGGCTTTCAATAAACCAATCTACAGGGAGACATACCTAATGGGGACTTGTACAACGTCTGATAAGCCCATAGAACTGAGACCAGCATCTGGGACCAGTTCTTTCTAGCTGGATGTACAAGTATCTAAAGTATAGTCTTTATCTCCTTATTTGAAATCTCAGCCAAGTCATTAGTCTGTGGGTGGTAAGGAGATGCAACTCTATGCTCAATGGCATACTCCTTTACAAGCTTCTTGACCTCTCTATTAATGAAATGACTACCTCCATCTAGAATGGGTATCTTGGGAATCCAAAACCACGCAAGAATATTGTCCTTGAGAAAGGAACAAACTGTACAACTATCAGCAGCTTGGGTGGGGATCGCCTCCACCCAACTAACATAATACACGTCAATCAAGATGTACTGAAATCCCTAACTGACAAGAAATGGGCCCATAAAGTATATGCCTCATGCTTCAAAAACATCTAAAATCTGAATATATTTCAGGGGAATGGTATATTTAGAACCAAATATTCCTCCCATTTTCTGACAATCAGTACAACGTTGGACATAATATGTAGTATCCTTAAAAAGAGTTGGCCACCATAGGCCGCTTTGTAGAACATTAGCTATCGTGTGCTTCCCTGAATGATGCCCACCAGACTCTAGTTTGTTACAATATTCAAGCACACCGATGTATTCCTCCTCAAGAATACTCCTCCGCCAGATACAATCTGTACTCTCATGAAACAGTTACAGATCTCCCACTAGTAAAAATGAATCTTTGACAAGAATCTATCTACCTTGTGTTTCAACCAATCTTGTGGAACTTTCTTGAAGACAAGATAGTTCGCAACATCAACATACCATGGGAGTGAGGACACATATAAAATGGTCTCATCTAGAAAGGTGTCTGAAATAGGATGTATTGGCTACTCAGAAGTCTTTGCATCTGTAATCCAGGAAATGTGATCTTCCACAACATTTTCTACTCAAGGTTTATCCTAATCTCTAAATCAAACTCTTGGAGAAGAAGGATCCATCTGATAAGGCATGGTTTGGCATTCTTCTTTGCTTGTATATACCGTGGCAGTGTGATACATGTATACAATGGCATGTGAACCCAGTTGGTATGAATGGAACTTCTCTAAAGTAAACACCACTGCTAACATCTCCTTCTCTATAACTGTATAATTATGATGTGCTTCATCCAGAGTCTTGCTAACATAGTATATGGAAAACGGTATCCCATCCCTTCTTTGTCCTAAAAAAGCTCCAACTACAAAGTCTGATAAGTCCATCATGATCTTAAAGAGGAGAGACCAATTAATGGTTGAATGACAGGAGCTCTAGTAACTATGTCTTTCATTTGGTGAAATGCAAGGAGGACTTTCTCATAAATTATAAACTCACTCTCCTTGCACTGAAGCTTAGTTAAAGGCTTGGCGATCTTGCTGAAGTCCCTAATGAATCGCCTATAAAATCCAACGTGACCAAGGAACGACCTCAACTGCTTCAAATTCTTTAGTGGCTCTAATTTTAAAATCACATCAATCATAGATGGGTCAACCTCCATACCATGTTTGGAGATGGCGTGGCCCAAAACAATTCCATTAGTCACCATAAAGTGCCCTTCTCCCATGAGAGCACTAAGTTCCCCTCACAACAATGCTGAAGTACTCAGTCCAAATGATTAAGAAACAAGTCGAAACTATCCTTGTAGACCGAGAAATCGTACATGAAGACCTCAAGGAAACTACCTACCATGTCAGCAAAAAAGGTCAACATACACATTTGGAATATAGCTGGGTGTTACACAATCCAAAGGGCATACGTCTAAAGGTGTATGTTCCAAACGGACAAGTAAAAGTAGTTTTCTCATGATCCTCAGGATCGATTGCAACCTGGTTATATCATGAATACCCATCCACGAAATAAACGAACTCCTTCCCTGTCAACCTCTCAATAATTTGATCAATTAGGGATAGTGGAAAGTGATCTTTATCAGTAGATGAAGTCAGGTGATGGTGATCTACATAGACAGGCCACGAAGTGGGTACAGAGGTCGGAATCTCCTCAATATGGTCATTCATCATGATAGTAATATCGGATTTCTTCAAGGCCACATGCAATAGGCTGACACACTTGGAATCTAAAATGGAATAAATAAAGCCAACAACACACCATTTCCCGATCTCTTTCATGACAACATTTTAGAGATTCAGTAGAAGGCGTTGACACTCACGGGTTGGTTTGTTGTCATCCTCTAAGTAGATATGATGTGGGTACAAACCTGGACTAATCTCACGAGATCCGAAATATTCTAGCGATTGCCTTATGGTATCTTTCGAGAACCTCTAACAAATGAGATTCTTGATCATCAGTTAACTATGAACTTGTGATGATCGGAAACATTTAGGGGGCACCCGCAAGGAAGGCATAATTCAACGTTGAGGATAAAACCTTAAGCTCGGGTGGGGTCTGATTCTACTCGTGACAACCTCTGCAACTGTACTGGTAGAAGGTATATGATCTGCATACTGTGAACTGTCCAACGTGGCTACTATAGACTCAACATGTAAAATCTCAAAAAGGTCTACAATGAATGATCTTTGCTCAGAATGGGATGGCTCATCAGGATGTTCAAATTCTCAGTAAACTCTTCAACAAATATCTCAGAAATCTCAATAGGAGGTGTCTCATTAGTAATCTCAGAAAAAGAATGTATCTCAAGAATCTCAGAATGTACCTTTGAAAACTAAATAATCCTCAGAAAACAACTCATACAATCAATCAGTTGAATACTCGAAATGATAGACTGGAGAGCGAATGTCGATTGTGCTTTCTAGAGGTTCCTTCTAGGAAAGGAACTCTTGGTTGTCCATGAAATCTGTGAAAAGATCTGTCTCTTGAAACTCACCAACAAAATCACAGTCCTCATGATCTATTATAACTCTCTCTCTCTCTCATCTGCTGCTGCTGGTTGTGATGATGGCTTCGGATCTGACATCATCTCTATCATAACCTTGTCATTGCGGGAGCAAAAGGTTATCGCTCCATTACCGTAATCAACTACCTCCTCGGTCATTCGAAGGAAAGGCCGACCAAGTATGATTGGGGTATGGAGTTAGGATGCGGAGGTATAAATATCTATAACAACAAAATCAACTGGGAATCTAATTCCTTGCACCGTTACGATAACATCCTCAAGAATACCCCCCAGCCTCTTGATCAATCTATCAACAAACTGAAGGATCATCCTAGTGGATCTAAGAGGCATCAACCCAAACTCAGTGAATAGCGATGATGGCATGAGATTAATGGAGGATCTGCTATCGAGTAGAGTACGAACAAACTCTTGATTAAAGATATGGAAACAGATGTGAGGTGCTCCCTTATCTTTTTTTGGGGGCAGGAGGTTGCTGATGGCATGAACTATGGCCATGGTCAAGATGTGATTTTCTATTTTCTTTCATCTATTCTACCTTGGTTGACACTTTTTAATGCATGTTTTTTTCATTATCTTTTAACTGCGGGCATGTACTCCATGGCCTTATGGAGTGGCATCTCTAAAAAGATGTTCCGAAGTATCTCTACCACTCCAAGATGATATAGTGTTGTTTTTATTTTTTGGATTTTTCTATTTTCATTCAAAGCTGAGAGAAATGGAAATGAACCAGAAGAAACATTATATTTCTCATTTATCTTATTCAAATCATAATCATAATGTACATGTGGACAACTAGAATGAATCTGTACAATGTTATCCAAGAAAAGGGAAAAGCAGGATGGGTTTCTTGGTCTGTTTGTGTAGACAAATATTCCACGACGGGTGTGTTCTCCTTTAAGACAGACTTGGCAATGCATCTTTCTTTATTCTCTTTTTGTCTTTTTCTAAATAATGATGGTGTTGGTGAAGAAGATGGTGAATAAGGTGATGGTGGTGATGAACATGGTGGAGATCCTCCCAGCTCTAGCTCCGCTACACTAGATCGATTCTCAGCTAGTGCAGAAGATGACGAAGTCGGTATAGCTCTCTCATTGGATCTATCTCCCAATTCCAACTATTTAGTTGATGGCTGCAATCTCCTACTGCTCTTGAGATGAATGGAATCAGAAAAATAAGTAAAATCAAGGGCCATACTTGTCTCGTGGGTGGGTGGGTGGGACATGAGATACCTTCTCCTTGCGTCTGATGTTTTTGGGATATTCTTCAACCTGGACTGGAATCAATGTCTTTGTGGTGGTCAGTCGTCAAGTCTTTGAGTCTAATCATTCATATTCTTCATCAGGAGTTCAAGCTGGTCAAGTGTGGGATTCACCAACGGTGTCTCTGGATGCTCAACTACGAGTTGTCACTGAGACTAGTAATACGAAGGTTGTTGGTACCCAGAATACTATGACTAATAGTGAGGAGGAGCGTTCTAAAATTATGCAAATTGTTGTTGATAGTGGGGATGATAAGGATATGCATGTTGCATATGTTGTTGTCCATGTCTCCAGTTTTGGAGGTGTGGTGGAGACGGATGATGAGGTTGTAGCTGTTGGTACTGGGGATGTGGTCTCCCTCTTTGAAAATGGTGGACGAGCCTCTGACTTTGTTGTGAACCCAACTGACCTTGCCCTGATGGATGGGGTTGGTTGCACTCTCTGTTGAACCAAATGTTGTTCTCCTCCAGAATGAGAAGTAGAGGTGGAGACTATTGTGCTGCTCAAGAATGTAAAGAGTCTCCTAGTGGTATGATACAATACATGAAGAAAGTGATTGTTGACGCACCTGATCTGAAGTCTACACGTAATAAATTTGTTAAACAATGGACGGTGTTCCGACACTTTGTTGTGTTGAAGTGGAAGAAGTCTGCTCGTGAGTAGAAGTATTGGTTGCGATACTTGAACTTTAGCATGCACTAATCATACTGACAAGAAGCTCCAGATGCTTCATAATGTCATCCTGCTTATTCAGATTCTTTGTCCTCTACTTGATCACATGTAAATTTCAAACTCTTTGGATCATTTTTCTATATATCCACTTTGGATAGATGATTTCCTATAATTGTCAAATCTGCATTGTCTACCCTATCCACATATTATGATGCCATCATGTTGACAACTTTGTGGGGTATTGAAGGAGAGGTAACATGATGCTTCTGAAAAGCACGTGAATAAGAAAGAGCTGTAGAGCTCTCTGCCATCTCCTAAAAAATCTGGTAAAGGACATCCTCATCCTTATTAAATGGGACCCATCATAAGCGGCATCTACCAAAATCTAATTCTCTATGCTCAAACCCCCAAAGAAGTTTTGCATAAGCATCGTCTGGGGTATATCGTGATGGTGGCACTTCTCTATCAAGTCTTTAAATCTTTCGCACGCCTCATGAATAGGCTCATGGGACATTTGGGAGAAGTTGGCAATCTATAACCACATCTGATTCAATCGTCCACGAGGATAGTACTTTATTAAGAATGCTGACTTTAATTCTTCCTATGACATGACAACCTTCCCTAGATGATTTATCCAGTATAACGCCTTATCCATAAGACTGCATGGAAAAGTTGTCATCTTCATTACTTATAATAGAATGTTAGGGTAGTGCATTGTGCCACATATGCGGTAAAACGGCTAGAGGGGTACATAAGTTTCTTTATTAATGTGTCTGTGGAATATTGGGAGTAGAGGTAAAATTGTGGGATTAAGCTCAAAATGCCCATGAATCGCATGCATTTGAATACATGTATTGGTTTGTCCTACACCTGAATAATAGGAATCCTTAAGTGTAAGCTTAGTCACTGGCTCTAGTGGATCACCTCCCTTATTCCCACCTCCATTCGACCGCTCACCCTCCACTCTTCTACCTTGTCTCTCATTCCTTAGCTCGAAGATCATATCTCATTATATAGCCTGGATGTCAGCTTGCTTAGTCAACTATGTTTGAATGAACTGAATAGAAGCTAACATTGTACTATTGATCTCATTCTGCTCAGCCATGTTACTCTTGTCCTTTGTTGGCATCAAGTGTTCTGACTTGCTCTCTGAAAATTATACCACACTTGATAAGTCCTTAGAAATGATGGAGTCTCAAATGACAGCTTGAGATTAGAGTCAATCTCAAACAATGGATTTATTGATGAGAAGATGGATGATATGGAGAAAGATGGATATTCAGAATGTGAGTCTTCCCGAATAGATGATGAACGAATTGTATTGTGAAATGAGCTCGTGGAGTCTGAACAAGAAATACTCCAATATGACATCTATGATGTCAAGAGGAAAGATGCAAGAACATGAAGTCAAGTCAAAACGAAAGAAGGAAAAAGGCGGAAAGGTGTGCAGGGATCTTTACACTAACAAACAAATACAATACAAACCCCTGATTCACCAACTGAACACAAGTGGAGACCGTAAGATTTCGATTCTTTATCTTTTCAATTTTTATTTTAGTGAATGTACTAGAAGTCACTTGCTACCAAGAAAACAGGGTAAGTCACTGCTATCGCCCATCGTACGTTCTAATTCCTCCCCAATCAATGGAACTATTTGCCCATGTTGTTGGGTTCAATATCAATACCAAAGGGAGAAAGGAGAATGAGCACACCAAAACTTTCTAACATCTAAGGCAAGTGCTTTCATCTCAACCATACACCATAGAAATGTGTACATGAGTTTAGGGCACAAGTTCAGGCATTTCAGCTCTATCATTATACATGTGCCCTCACCCACTCTATTTGTAGATAAGTACATGCAAACAATAAGGGGGTTACTCTGCCCAAAATAATGATGATTTGTGCTTACGTTTAGTATTAGGGTTGAGTGAAAATTAGCAGTCCCTTTTTATGAGGTTGCCACTTTTTCTGGATTTTTTTCAAAGAAACATTCTAACGAATTTTCCAATTCCTTTATTTCCTAGATGAGAAAAATCAAGGGAGAAGATCAGAAAAGTCGATGTAACAAAAATCAATGATGCATGCACGAGATAGAAAAACGTACCTTGATCCAGCAGTCTACGTGAAAAATTATCCTCATATAAAAATAAATACAGAAAAAATAAACAAACCTAAATGATGAACGAGAAGCATCCTAAGTAGTAACTTCTATTTGCATCCAAGAACCAACTAATTTGACTAAGTCCAATCCTACGATCTAGTCTATAGGAACAAATATTCTTTTAAGGGCATTGGACCTAATCGATTACCTATCTCAGCCAAGGAAATAGAACCTACTTCTAAGGCTCAAGCATAAAAACAGTGTGAAACAAATAAAAATAAAGGCCAAGAAAACAAAATCGATGATGTCCCCTAAGTGCACCGACACTTGGGGAAACATACCCTGCACACACAAGGTATATAATGGCCTTAGAAAAAAACATAAAAAGTGGCAAGTGCCAGAAGAATAATTACAACTTCTACAAGAATAATGATGTAAATAAAAGTTTAAAAAGAAAACAAAAAATGTATGTACAAAATTCTACAAAATCCTCCAAATCTTCTACTTTTTCCTCCTGCTATCTCATGCTGCTTGACAAAGAAACGAGCCACTTCTACATCACTTGGGTGCATCGACAGACCTAGGAATGACAACCTCACTATCGGCCCTCATATGAAAGAGAAAAATAAAAGATATGTCAGATCACAGTTATGAAAAATATTTAAAAAAAATAGAAAGAATAAAAATGACAATATAAACAAGAAAGAAATTAAGTGGAAAAGAGGCAAAATGAGAAGATCAAGTAAAAGATATCTCAATTGAATCCCTAAGTCCGATCTTGGGTAACTTTTGATGTCTGATAAATCGGATCCTACAAGCTTGTGTAAGCTCCCTCACGGCATGCAGAATTTGAAGTGTGTGCCCACTCCTCAACAAGACGAAGATCCACACAATAATATATACAAAAATATATACAACAATAAAATGAATAAAAGATAGAAAATAAGAGATAGAAATATAGACAAGTAACAGAAAATATAAACAAGAAATATGTGACAGAAATATAAGGGAAGAAATAATAAAATAAAATAAAAACAAACAGGTACCTACAACTAAGAATAACAGGCTAAAGAACAACAACCTAGCTACCCTCATCGTGCCACCAATGCAACAACGCCATTTGTTGAACAATGACTCCTCATGATTTTTATTTAATTGAATTAATGCAATGTCGTTGCTGCCATAAAAATCCCTCAACAAAAAATTTATTTATTTCTCAAGCCAAAAGGAATAAAGAAATGTCAACAAGAGAATTTTGCTATTTAATTTACATGTATAGCGTATACGATCGAACTCAGGATAGCTACAAAAACCCCGAGGGTTATTAAAATCAATGAAATAAAAGAAGGAATTCTATGCACACTACTCTTCATTTTTGTGATTTTTTATCTTTTTATTTTTTTATGGATTTTAAATTGGTATATTTTTATGCTTTTCTGATTTTATATTTTTTATGATTTTTTATATTTTTCGAACATTTTTAATTTTTTAAAATAAAAGAAAATAAAAAACAAAGAAAAAGTAAAGAAAGCAAAGAAAGAAAAAGCAACTTTGTCCTATTTTAAATGTATCAAAAATATGCAAAAAAATCAAATAAACTTATTTTTGTGTTTTTGGTATTTTTCTAATGTTTTATGACTTAATAATAATTTTTACAAATTTTAGGATTTTGAAATAAATCAAGACAAGAAAAATGATAAATAGAAAATAATGCGAATATTTTTGGGTTTTTAAAATAGAAAAAAAATATAAAAACGGATGAAAATGTATGAACAGAAAGATGAATTTTTATATTTTCCTAAAATCAATCTTATAATTTTTTGGTTTTTTTGTGAATTTCTATGAACCTTTTAAGTGTTTTTGGAGTTTTTTATTTTTTTATTTTATATAGAATTAGAAAATGAAGTTTGTTTAGAAAATAAAACAAATAAAAACACAAGGACTCTATTTTTCAAAAAAATGAAAAATGTTTTCCAATTTTTTATTGAATTTTATTGCAAACAAGAGATATTTTTCAGATTTTTGATTTATTAGAAATAAGAAAAGTATTTAAAATGCTCAACCAAAATTATTATGGATAAAAGAGGTTAGCATGAGTTAACATGAATTTTTATGTTTTTTCTAATGATTTTTTATTATTTTTAAGCTAGATTAACATACAAAATAATATGCAAATGCACAAGAACCAAAATGCAAATAAAATTATTTATGGGACCAATTGAATAACACAATAAAAAAATGCAGGGTTAATAGTAGAAATTGCCCAAAAACATGCACGTGCTAGTGCACATGAGTCGTGTTGGCACATATATTAATGCAATTATTAAAATTCTAGGGATCGGATAATAACAAAAAAATTATGTACTTTTATTGCAAAAGACCCAAGATGCATGTGTGTTGTACACAATTTAATTCAGACATGACTAAAGAGGAAACAAAACAAATAGCGACATTATTTATGCAAAAAGTTCAAATAACTACAATCAGACATGTGTCCTTACAAGGACTTATTTGCAAACTTAAAAATATGCAAGGGCTAGAGTGCAAATGCTATAGCCGTCTATGTGATAGAAGGGATGGTTGTCATACATATGAGGTTTGATCGAACGACTGCAAAGAAAGGCACTCATACACGGTGTGGATTTGATTTGGAGCTTGATCCATGGCTTGGAATTCAGCATAAATGGATGGTCGTGACTGGATCTGGCATGAGAGTTCTTGATCATGTGGCTCAGAGGGCTGCTGGAAGAACTTAGAAGAAGGTGTGCACCACCGACTCTTGATCGACCAGAACTTGGTCGATCTCCAATCAAATTGGTGTCCTGAAATCGTTGTACATTCCTATTGGGTCCTCCGTCGACCTGATGGTTCCACAGTGGTCACAGAGGCCCAATGCCCAATCAAGATGTGTGAAAGTAAGCAGCTCCAGGTCAACCTACAAATCACATTCCTTGCTTACAGATGTGCTCTGAAGACTTGCAAAGAGATCCGTGCTTGGAGGGGGATCTCCGACGATCTTTATTAGCTGAGAAAGATGACTAATTGTGGGTGAATGAGAACCTCTAGGGAACGTGTTTGGAAGGAGGTTTAACTCTAGATCTGAATCAATATGGAGGTGCTCAAGTCATGAAAGGAGATGGAGAAGCTTCTGCAAATGTGATGGTCAGGTAGGGTGTATGTGAAAGTGACCAGAGAGCTCCGATCTTGCAGATCAGAGCTGGGTAGTCGATGATCAAGTCAAGCTAAAAATGTAAATCAAAGAATTTTAAAATACCAAATTGGAGAAAAATTAATCTACGTTACCTAAGGATGAAATGAGGAAGGTGATTGAATTGATTAGCCTCGTAGAATAGAGAGTTGGAATGTGGTAGTAGAGCTTCGACCACGTATTGGATCTCACCTCCATGATCCCTAACGCACTCTCGATAGGAAGGAAACATGCCCTGTCATAGCAACTCTCTTCTGGACTCAATCTCAGACAAAAAGTAAGGTGGAAAACGAAAAATCTGGAGAAGGTGATGTTTTGTAAGTATTAATAAGCAAGAGCTACGGTGAAATTTGGAATTTGAAATGCCGACAATCCCAGGTAAGATCGAAGGAACCAATGACCTGGCAATGGAGAGGGGAGTTAGGTCTAACGAATGGAGAAGGAATCGGGCACAGTTAGTGGCTTGATTAAATGGGAAAAATCGAGAATGTGGGTTGGCACGTGAAATGCACGGGGGCGAGCACTGAATGGAAATTTCACCTGGGTCAACAGACCCAGGATTAGCCAATCAGTGCAGACAGAGTAATATAAAACCGTGAAATGATGGAATATTAAGAAAATAAAAGATAAATCAAAGAAAATAGAAAATGAAATTCGAAAATTAAAATTTTGAAAATAAAAATGTTAGAAATTAAATTAACTATTTGTTGTGATTTTTATATTATTGAATAAAATTTATACAAGGATGAAAATAAATTAAAATGTTATTTATAAGTATATATACATATATATACAACAACAAGATTTTTAATTTATTATTTTTACAAATAAGCATAAAGTTTTCTAATTTATTACTTTAAAACAAGTTACAAAGATTTTAATGATATTTTTATATGGAATAACATATTAGGATAATTAAATAGTAATATTCACAATATACATAGTGGAATATATACAATATTTACATGATTTAATTTTGATTTTGTGATTTTTATTTTTATTTTAAATAAGTCAAAGACAATATATATATTAGTTAAAAATACAATTTGTACAAAAATGCAAGGAAAATGCATATTTATATATATACAAATAATATACATAGGTATAATTACAATAGCACCTAAAAAGGCACATTTCACACCTTAAATCCATTTTTGTGAAACCACTTCCATTTTACAGATTATTTAATATGGAGTTCAATGAAAGTGAGTTTGCTTAATTTTGAGTTTTTATGGAGAAGATATTGATCCGACAAGTTGATCTAGGTGGCTTTTTCAAAGTGTTATTATTTATAAATTGTATAATGATTCTTCGTGCAATTATTTTTAGTATTTACAAATGATTTTTATGTACAAGTTTCGAGAAGAAAACATTTTTAATTGGAGTGAGTTTGGTGACAAATAAATAGTATATGTACTTCGCATAATATACAGTGATATACAAGTGATGAATATACTCAAATGAGTATTAGTTTTCTTGATTTTTTGTATTTAAGCCTTATCACCCCCTACTTTATTCAAGGTCGATCACGTCAAATCTTGACCTTCTCTCATGGTCAGAGTCAGCATGTATCTATTACATGTATACAGTCTTTGGCTTTCTTTACTTTTCCTTTATTTCTTTCTTTATATATTCAAGGTTAAAATAGTGATACATATACAGTATTTAGGCGAGAATGAGGGGTCGCAAAATAATAGATTTACTAGTATTTATAAGTGTTTCATAAGGGATTTTAAGCTAAATAAATTAATAAAGATGATGAAATGTAGATTCACCAGCAAGGAGGATGATTTTATTTTTAATGTCAGAGTCCTCCAAGCCTTCAATCAGTTGAAAGAATTGATCACACGGGCCCCAATCCTTCAACATCCAGATTGGACTCTCTTGTTTAATACCATAATAGATGCATCATACTAAGCAATTAGAGCGATTCTAGGACAACAAAGAGACAATATACCATTTTCTATTAATTATGCTAGTAGGACTCTAGATGAAGCTCAGAAAAACTACACTATCATTGAAAAAGAATTGCTAGCAGTCGTCTTTATCCTGGAGAAATTCATAATCCATCTCCTTGGATCTAAAGTGATTTTGTATACAGACCCCACTGCCATCAAATACTTGCAAGCCAAGAAGGATGCCAAACAATAACTCATCAAACAGATCCTTCTGTTCCAGGAGTGCGATCTTGAAATTCATGAGATACCTGGAGTTAAAAATGTGGTGGCAGATCATTTGTCGAGATTGGCTGAGCCAGATACTCCTGAGTAGAGCTTATTGTAGATCAATGAATCTTTCTCTTATAAAGCTATTCTATCAATCACTCGCTTCCAGGGCTCTCTAATATTGTGAACTATCTTGTGTCAAGAGAACTCCACAAGATTTATCGAAGCTGAAAGTCGACAAATTTCTGTCGGATATTTATTTCTATCGGTGGGAGGATCCTTATCTCTTTCATGAGGGGCAGATTGCATCTGGAGGAAGTGTATTCCTCTTGAGGAAGTCCAAAGTGTCCTCGAACATTGCCATGCTAGAGAATCAGGAGGACACCACTCTGGAAAAGAACGGCTGCTAAAGTGCTCTAATGCGGCCTCTAGTGGCCAACCTTATTCAAAGATGCAGAAGATTTTGTGAAATAAAGCACTGACTGTAAGAAGATGGGCAGAACCATAGAAATGAGAGATACAATGACTTTGAAGTACATTTTAATTTCAGACATTTTTGATGTGTGGGGCATTGACTTCATGGGTCATTTCCCAATAGTTAGGGTTATGATTATATTCTACTTGCTGTCGATTATGTTAGTCACTGGGTGGAGGCTATCCCAACCCGACCCGCCAACAATCGCACCGACTACCATTTTTTGAAGGAACACATCATTACAAGGTTCGGGATCCCTAAAATTTTGATATCAATGGGGTAGCCATTTCATCAATAGAGAGGTGAAGAAGCTAAAATAAGAATTTTTTAGTGAACCTCATGTCGCTTCTCCGTACCACCCACAATCTAATGGCATGGTCAAATGTTCAAATATGGAGATAAAGAATATTATGTAGAAACTTGTACGTCCCAACAGGAAGAACTGGTCGTAACTTTACGACTCAATTCTTTGGGCCTATCAGACCGCCTACTGCTCATTATTAGGAATGTCTCCCTACCGCATGGTATATGGCACGCCATGCCATTTGCCCATGGAACTCATTCACAGATCTTTGTGGGGCAATTAATATATGTAACGTGGATTCAAAGAAGGACAAAAAGAACAGAAATTTGGATGTGAATCGATTTTTCTAATTCTATAATATACATACGACAATAATTTAATCTACAAGGAAAAGGTCAAGAAGTGAAATGATGAGCACATCCTCCCAAGACTTTTGAACCGGATCTAAATATTTGGTTGTTCTATGAAAAGCTTAAATTATTTCCAGGAAAGTTTAAGAGCAAGTGGACAAGGCCTTTCATAGTAAATCATGTGCATGACAATGGAGGCATTGTCATATATGGTTTATCAGCTGACACATAACCATCTATGATCAACAGATAGATACTGAAGCCATATCTTCAACATGATATGTTCATGTCCATGGTTGATTCAATACAAGTGGTCTACCATGAAGAGCTGAGCGACTCAGCATCAATGGATTCAAACAAGGCCAGTGAAAACATTTTTGATTAATCTCTCTTTTCTTCTTTTCTTCTTTTCATTTTCTATTCTTTCATTCTACTGAAAAGTGTCACTCATCACATTCATCGTTACTATACTTAAGCTATACTTCATTATAAGTATGGGGGGATGAGTGTATTCGGGTATCGATTCTTTGATCCCTTGCCTGCCTCCTCAACTTTTGATTTTCTATCTATACTTAGGGAGATTTTACCCTAAGTGTAAGGGCGGATAGATTGAGCCGATGATTTATTCGTTCCCACCCTTGACCTTCCCTTCATGTTGAATACAATCTTCTATAGGAAATATTGATCCTAAGTATAAGGGGTGGTCAACTTCTCATTCATTATTTAGTCATTGTAGTACAGACTTTCCTATACTTAGTATGAGTTATGGCTTCCTTTTCTCTCCGATCTATGAGGACATAGCTTAAGCTAAGTATAGGGGGTCATATATATTGTATATAATTTATCCATAACTCGTACTTTCATATTTTCAATAATATGGCTAATTAATAAATATTAAAGCACACACCAAAAATTCTTTGTATATACCTATTAATCAATCGGTTAAAAATGTTTTGCAAAAAGTTTGGAAAATGGTTGGAAAATTCTTTGAAAAATCTTTTGAAAGTTGTTTGGAAAATGTTTTCTAAAATGTTTTCAAACCTTTGTAAAAATGGTTTGTTTGTAAAAATCCCTTTCTTTAGTTTGAATAAAATGTTTTGAAAATCTGTTTGCAAATGGTTGCGAAAATGGTTGCAAAAATAACTTTGAAAAATCTATACATACTATTTGAAAAATCTTTGCAAAATGATTTTCAAATATTGTAAGTGACTGTAAAAATAATTTGTCAAATTATTTTCAAAATTTTTGTATGAAAATATTTTCAAAACCCTGAACATAATTTAGATAAAATATTCATTATAAACTTTGTATATTAACCTGTAAATAATTATTAACGTAATCCCTGAAAATACCCAGTGCAAATTCTTCAACTTAACTCTTGCAAATACCAAGATTCACTCCCGTGTAAATATATGCACATAATTATTTACCGAAACTCTTTTATTTTGGAAAAATCACTAAAAATTGCAGAATAAAAAATCTATAAAAATTTGAAAAATGTTTTCAAAAATTGCAGAGAATTTTGCAAAACTTTTTCAAAATCCATAAAAAAGTTCAAAATAGGAAAATTACTTCACAAAATTATTTTCCTGAATTGTGCATAATATTAACATTTTTCAAATTGAATGTTGGTAATTGAACGAGCTGAAATAAAATCAGAAGATTGGAGCTTGGTTGGATCTTAATCCACTTAATCATAAGAACCTTAAGGGAACTGGAATTGAGGCACTTCAGGTCTACTAGACCTAATTCTTCAAGATTACAAGTCTTAGTTTAGCAATGTCTTGACTGCCTAAGTAGAATATTTCGGATCATACACATGATTCTTGTCGTCAGTGATCTAACTTGCACACCAGCACCTTACACTTTATGCAACTCAATTGATGTGGTACATGGTTGGATTTGTCTCCATAAGACACAAGCCAATGGAAACATCATAAATCACAAATTTGTTACAATTGTACCCAACCTGATCCAGTAGCCATGAGGTCAAATGATCGAATGTTTTGGGTTAAACTAATGCTTCAAAAGAGGGATAGTCTTCTATCTCAAGAGAAAAAAGTCTGTATATAAATCTTGATGTACATAGTATAAAAAGAGAGAGAAGAGAGAAAAAATACAAAAGTAAAAAATTCCAAAAAACTAGACAGGCAAAAAATGAAAAAAATGATTCCCATCAGAGCATGTATATATTCAAAAGAAAGCTTGAGCTTCAAAGTCAAATATGTATTTGAGACTGCAGGCAGATGACTTGACTACACTCGTCGAGTATCCTAGGAAAGGTAGCTACACTGGCTACTATCCATTCTCTTCTCCACCTCCTCTGCTTGACCCAGTTGTACTTGAACTTAGAAGGGAATACCCTGCTTCTAGAGGAAAGAGTTATTGTATTGGGAAATTAGGGTTATCATGTTAGAGAAGCCTGACTTTTACCTCTTCAGCCAAGAGGAGCTATAAATGACACATATTGTTAAAGATAGACCCATAGTCATAAAGGACTGTGTATGAAGTCGGGTTGTTCTAACTTGGATTTTGAGGAGACATGGGCAGAGTTTTGTGGTTCTTGGAGCCTTTTGTGTTTCATGTCCAGTTCCCAAACACGGTTCCGACCAAACTAAAAATCCAACTGAGCTCCAAACATTGATATTATGAGAACAAGTTTAAAGGTTAAAATCAATCCAAGTTCTTTCTTTTTTTTCTTTATTTTCTTTTATGTACATACATGATTATGTGTTTGCTAAAGATTAATAAAGGCTAGTATATGGGGTGATGAATCTCAACTTCATCCCTTTATTCTTTCATTTTGGTCTTAAATACCTAGCTAAATGCATGTATATAACATTATTTTGACATATTACATTATCTGTCAAAACAAACACTCTGTAATTTATACAAATACTATGTAAAGTACTGTATATTTATAGTATTTAATTCCAAGATAAAAGAATAAAGGAAGAAAAGAAAAAGAAATGATACACCACAAGTGTTGAGTGACCCTTAACCCAGAGACCCAGTCATCATGATGACTTTGTCGACAAGGAATATGGTAGCGACTGATAGGGCAGAGAAATTATATGGAAATTACACAGAAAACCACATACAAAATCTTAATTATTTGCTCAAATATTGATTTTTAGGACTATTTTATTTAATTTTTTCTATACCTCAAATAATAAAACCCTTAACAAGAATATTGTAGATAAAAATACAAAGAAAAATACAAAATTGAGTTCCCATAAAAATAATGCACAGGGTGCCAGGGACACAAAAAATAAAAAGTCAGAACAAAAACTTCACAGATCTGTATCTTCTCTATATTGTATCGAAATGGATAAAAATCACCTTTAATTGTATATAACTTTTAATAACTATTTAATGAAGTGGTTTCTTTCAATTTGGAACTAAGATGCAAAAGTTAGGTTTTTGGCCCCCACTCTTCAATATACGAATATTATATTCAATATATAAATTCTTTATATTTTTTTAATTTCTTATATTTTATAAAGTTATAAATATTACTTGAAACACGTATCATAATTAAAATAAATTAAATCCAGTAAAATAAAATTAAAATAAATCATCTACTTTAATATGTAGATGAAATGTTCTTATATATACCTATAAGAATAATGTGTATAATTTTTAAGGGAACAAATAAATTCATAAAAGTATTACAAAAATACCTAAATAAGTAATTAGATAAATTAAAAATATATAAAATACTTGTAAATATTAATAAAATATAAATACAAATTAAAAATTAAATACCCCATACACACATATAGTTATCTATTAATATACATGTAAATAGTAATATCTAAAAAACACCTTGAAAAAATAAATAAAATGTGTATAAAATACTTTATATAAAATTAGAAACATTTTTATTTACAACTTAAAATTAATTAATTCATGTAATCTTTATTATTGAATTTCAAAGCATTTTTTATCTTCAAATATTCTGGTTGGTCCACGAGGACCAACCAGAAATCTTCAACAGTTTATCGGAGGTCAACTCTCTTGTCCTCTCTTCTGACTTGTGTTAGAGTCACTGGTTGGCTCTCTTCTTCCCATTTTCACTCCTCTGCCATATCCCCTACCCGTCGAGCTCCTCACCATTCTGACCATTGCATGCTCTACAATCACAACGACCTCTCTATCTTCACCTACCACATCTTCCGTTCACGCAATCCAGTCATGAAAACCCTCAACCACCATCCTATAAATCTGCACCTCTCTCCATCCTTTTGAATTTTGATCCCTCCTTTGGAGCTCTTAGCCCCTCAAATTGTGTGCCTAACATACCTGGTAGGTAACAGAAGTCGAGGGTGGCCCTCTACAATGAGGAGGAGTGAAGGCTGAGGTGAACCAAACCATCGTCGGCGGTCACC
Organism: Ottelia alismoides; assembly: GCA_037367405.1. Lineage (NCBI taxonomy): Eukaryota > Viridiplantae > Streptophyta > Magnoliopsida > Alismatales > Hydrocharitaceae > Ottelia > Ottelia alismoides. The sequence continues at coordinate 84,696 of JAZKJV010009863.1, read as the reverse complement.
GTCGTGGTTCTTCTTCCTCAGTCCTCAGGCTAAGTTGAGGCATTTCTTTCACCCATTAGGTACATCTTAGTCTTTAGTTTTAATTCCATGTTTTAATTTCAATTTCAATTACGTTAGTAGATGTAATTCCATTAGCCCTAATTGGCCTAGAGCTCGAGCTCTAAGCCAAATTCATTGTCTCTAATCAACAATCAACCCTTCTGATCATAGCTCTACATTCCCCTTCACGTGCTTCATCAACTCATCAATCCAGCCAATTCGGATTCTCCTTGGATTTGGGATCCAAGCTCCATCACCTCCCCCTCATTGGAGATTCATACCCATTCCATCTAGACCTGCTTTCTGCTTCATTCGAAGGATGTTGCTATTGCCCTTGAGACTAGGAGTCTTTTCATGTAGGTGATTGGACTCGAGGATCCCTTGGAACCCATCCGGAACACCTGGAGCAGCTCTAGGCAATCAGGAGCCATAACAGCCACCGGAGATCCCTCGATGCCATCTGAACCTTTCTCCATGCACGGAGGAGCCCATATGATGTCTAGTTGTCGTGAGATTGTGAGGAAGTCGCCGGATGAATGAGAACGGACCAATCGAAGTTATAGGTGGCCTTGTTCTTGCGAGTTCTTGCAGACAGCCTAACTGTCGTTGGATGTTGCATGAGTGTCAGTTCAAATCGCAACCATCCACTTCACTTGAAGCATTATGCAATTCAGACCAAAGAAGTAGCATATGTGGTGTGCTGGTGACGGCACAATCTACTAGTGTATGCGATGAAATTTTCAAGTAAACCCTCCTCTCTTTTTGTATATTAAAATTAGTGTCGTAAATATATTATTACATTTAAAACTCCATGGAAATTTTACAACAAAGCACTTGTAATTATTTGTAATCGCAAGTCAATACAGTGCTAGCTCAACTCACGTGGCCTCACCACTTGAGTTGGGTAAATTACTTATAAACCCTCTCGCTTTGTATATTTCATTTTAGTACATAAAAACAAGCTACCATTCAAAACTAGTGGTGATTTTGCATGTACCCCCTATCTTTAATTTTATTTACATAAACCTACATGATTTTCTATTTTCCATATAAATCTCTCGTACTCCAAAAATCATGAAAAAACAGGGGTAAATGTTTGATGACATGCTTGTTCATGCTATGTAAATTATTTTGCATTTCATCTGTATATTATATTTATAAAAAATCAAAAGAGAATGTGTTCGTCCTTGTTTTCCTTAAAAAATAAAAAAAACTATGGACCAAAAATCGAAGAAAATTACCTACTATTTATTATAGTATTTTTATACCTCAGACCAAAAATCACAAAAAATAGCAAAAGAAAACCCTGAAAATCATGAACCCTAGCTAACCCTAAAAAAATAAAATATTTTGAAAACCCCTGAAAATCAATTTTTATGTCCTATATTTTTATTTATACATATTAGTATATATTAAAATTAATTTTGAGAAATTTTGACTTTATTTATTATTTTTAGATCTCAAAAAACTCGGCCTATTTAAAAAGTCCCAGATTTTTAATTTGGACTTTAAAAATACCTAAAATTTAACAAAATACCCAAATATGACAAAAACATAAGAAAAATATAAAACTCAAAAATATTTTATTTTGTAATTTTTGACTATCTATAGCTATATTATATTTGTAATGCCCTATATTGTATTATTTCCCTATATATAGCTATTTATAATTAATAATATCATTAGTTATTATAAATACCATATAAGTATTTTAAACCCCTTTAATAAAATAAAAATGATTATTCTTAAGGTATTTTTCTGACTATTTGTGCATTTATTATATGTTCTATTATATATTACCAAAATTATATATATATATATATAACTTATGTACATACATATATACTCTTATATTGCATTAACGTAAAAAAATAAAACTAAAAAATATAATATAATATTTACTAATTAATTTTAATAAATTAAAAAGAGATAAAAAACATAATTACTTAAGTAAGTGAATATTGTACAAATATACCTATAATATTTATTCATTATTTATTTATAAATATTATACCTGCTACACCAACTTGTTCTTTATGTTCGATACCCTACCTGCTTATCCACTATACACTTGTTTTGTAGGGTTATAATAAATTTTGATCCATACATCTACTTTGCATTGCTTTATTTGATTATTGTGGGTTAATTGCTGAATTTATCGAAGAGGTCTTGAGTTGTTATCATAGCGACTTAGTGGTCCTGCCTTGTGTGGACCACTAGATGATACCATAGGACTCCTTTCTTTGGTATTTCAATGGGCGAAATAATAGATTTTATATTCATCAGGGCACAAATGATCAAGGTAGAGAAACCACAAAACCTGCCAAAAAGAAGCCAATACCGAAAAGAACAATATTTGACCACAATGGTCCAAGCTTAATATAGCATGTAGATTTGGTGGAGACTAGAGTTGGCTATACTAGTCATTGCCTACTTCTTTCCCCTTCTCCTAGACTTCTCCCCCCACTCGTTGTGAACTAGCACATTCCTGAACTTAGAAGGAAATACCTGTCTCCTCGAGGACGAGTTAATGGAGGAGGATATTTCATGGTAGTTTGACATATTGGATGGGAAGAGCTAACACCCTTCACACAGCAGAGGTGGTTATTTGGTGTTCATGTATGATGCTTCGGGAGGGAGTTGGTCTAAGATGACTTTTGAGTTGGGTTAGGATGTTGACTTGTATAGCTTGATTGTTCTCAAAAGCCTAATTCTCATCATAAGTTCTTCCACATTATTAATCCAATGGTTGAGTCGAGCTCCATTTTCACCTTTTGTTCTTGACCTTCGTGAGGAACCCATTATCATTTTACTTATTCATTTCCTTTTAGTTTCCTTCGAACGAGCAAGGTTTAATTTAAGGGGGTTGATGAATATGTGATTCATCAAGTAATTATCTACATTTATTTATCTATATTGCATTATTATCATTCATACATTTGTAAATAATATTCACATTTTAGCATGCATAATTACATTAAATAAGAAGCCTAAAAATCTTGTTCATTATCACTATAATTTCCTTGATTTTAAATTATTTTAAACTAATTCAAAAGAAAATCAACTTTTTTGTGTACATATTACTAACATTGATCAATGAAAAATTCTTAAAAATACTAACTTGTGTATATGTCCAATAAAAACCAAACCCTAGTTTTGAGACAAAAAGTTGTAAATGTGAATCTCTCTCTCATACAGTCTTTCATGGACCCCAACTCACTTTTGATTTAATATACATTCAATTATCTAGAAAAAGACCAAATTAAAAGAATCAGAGTTCATATGTGAAACTTGTTTTCAGGATCCCATCGTATGTTATACAAATTTGACTGCATTGACCTTATTATTTTATGCAGAAAAAAACAACTCTTTTGACTTATCTTTTCATTTAATTTATTTTATTTATATTTTTAATAAATTATGAAAAACTTTAAATAAAAATTGATCAAAAATCAAAGAAAATAAGTCACTTTGAGTCTATATATGTCCCTTTATTTTATTTCATCAATTTCCTAAAACTAAAAATACCAAAAATAAATTATTATGTAAATATTTATTTAATATTTTGCATGATTTTATTTTGTTTTTATATTATTTTAAAATGACAAAAATCAAAATACAAAAAATATGATATTTTATATCATAGAGTACCGTCAAAAATACATTTTGTACAGATTATCTATTTGATTTTTGTTCCTTCACAAAAGTTGAAGATCTCGTCGAGACAAACAACTTTCATGTAGGATATTTATTGATTTGACCTTATTTGCTAGTTTTTATTGATTTTTCTTGTATTTATTTCTACTTTTTTGGGAGTGACACATGGCAGCTCTTGAAGCTGCAACATGTCCCCCATTTTTATTTTTTATTTTCATTTATTTTATTTTCTTTTAATTATTATTTTTTATTTTAGTATTTTTGCATATTTTTTTATTTACTTTACTTTTATTTTCTCTTCCTGCAATGCGGCAGCTCCTCAGCACACCTTGAGGCCCCCCTTCTTCTTCAGTCGTTGTCTCCCCTGCTACGGCGTGCAACCTCTCTCCGCCCCTCATCCTTCTATGGCAACCACCTTTATCTCTCCTTCCCTCTTCCCCCGCTACCACTATGTCCTCCATCTTCACGCAACCCTCCACTTTCTTTCTCTCCAACCACCTCTGCCCTACATGGCGAGGCCACAACTCGTCAGCACCACCTCCTCGACACCTTAACATCACCAACTTCCTCGATTATCTCGTGAAGCTCTGACCGCCAATATAAGCTAAAACTCCGCCTCCCTGCTCCAACATCCTCTAATCGGGAGGGAAGGAACTGCACCCTTTGTTGCTCCAGGTTATAGGTAAAGCATCGCCAAGGTCAAGCGATGGTGACCCATTCATCTCCAAGGGCGAGATCCTAGAGGTGCATCCTCTCACTACAGCCATGCCCCATCGTAGCTGCTCAAGTTTCAAGGCATATCGTCAGCCTCTAAGGTGACGATCGAAGGAAGGATCTTCCTCCATCCTTCAAGGTAAAAGATCTGTGTATTCTTTCTCTTCCTCCTTCTTCCCTCTCCTTGTTTCTTTATATTCTCTTTCTTCTCATTCCTTTGCCTAATTTTCCCTTCTTTTCTTGATCGCACCACCTTCTTCTTCGTGCATGCTCTAGACGACCCGCTTGCCAACCACCCCTTCGTAAGTCATTGTCCGCCTCGAACAATGCACGACCCTCCGCCTCATCTTTACGTGTCATTCATTACCTCCAAATGCTAGCTCCCCCATGACTTCTACATCAACCGACCTCAAGAAGCAACCATCCACCTTGCCTTTGCCACTTGGTCATCACCACTAACTCCAATCACCCGACGCGCCATCGCCCCCGAACCTACAGTAAGCTCCTCTGCCTCTACCTTGATAGCCACTAACTTGCCACTGCAATTCAACCATTTGATCTCCATCGAACAAACGTCAACGACCCATGTCACTGTCACCGAGCTTAGATCTTCGACGACTCGAAGCGACGAGAAGAATTCACATGGAGTCTCGGGGCTCCTAGCCTCTGCTTCATCGAACCAAACCTCACCAGCACGTGAGAAGCACGTGGAGTAGGGGGAAATTGCATTAAAGCCCTATAGATTTCAGTAAATATTGCCAAGATCCCGCCAACCAAGATCATGTGAAGCGCACGTGTACGTACATGGAAAATTGCACAAAAGACCCCTTCGGGATTTGGTTGAAAAGGCCCCTTTGCCTTTTATTTTGCAATTTTTTGTTTTATCAGATTGAATTCATACCTTTGTCTTTAAGTCACTGTTCAAAACTTAATTTTCATCATATTCATTTTTAAAAATTGCATGTTGTAGACCAATTAATTCTTTATCTAGTGACTATTTATTGGTAATTTTTTTGAGTTGTGATCAGTTTATTAAAATTTCTATGGTGTTAAACATCTTATTTTGCTATGCTTGTGTCTAGAATTCATAATAAATCGATAATTGCTCCAAAAATCTTTAAAATTTATCTTGGGTAGAATTAGTAGTGCTCTATATTGTGCCCAAAAATCATCTTATTTGCATGCATATCAAGGATCTAATAAATTATTTTATGGTATGAGTAAATGATTTTACTTGATTCATAAATTACTATTTTAAGGATTTTAAAAATAATTCTAGATTCCTCATTATCAGATCTATATTGGATAATTTGGTTGAAGAAATTTATTGAGTTTTGATATTTATTAAGATTAAAATTGCTCCAAATCACACAATCTGCATATTTAGTTCTTTATAAATTTATTGTGCATCCAAAATTTCAAAAAAATCATAGTAGTTCAATTTCATCATTTTTAACATTCTGGACAAGTTCTAGGATTTCCAAACATCATTTGACTGAAATTTGCACTTTAACCCCTAAACTTAGGTAAAATATTTTTTCATCATTAATTGCATAAAAACTACCAAAAATATTTTCCTCAAAATCCTAGTTTTTAATTTATCAAAAAATTGACCTAAGGCGATAATGGCCTCCCTAATATTGACCTTGGGATTGACCAGGTAAAATAAATTTGACCGCTTGCTTTTAATTAGAAAATTAACTTGAAGTAGTCATTTTGATTAATCAGTGATTGCCCGCCTACAACAAACACAATGTTAATTCCATGTAATTACCTAGGGGTAAATTCAAGTTGTTTCAAGGTAAGCACATCATGATCCATCCACTCTCAAGCAGGTATGATTTATGATTTTTCTTGTTTATCTAATGTCATCACTCTCAGAGTTATAGGAGATTGATGCAGTCAGCACCAGTGGGATTGGGCAATAAAGACATTAATCGAGATTCATCTTCATCTTAACATTTTTCATCCAGTGAGCAGAGATCGAGAGTAGAAATAGATGGAGGAGCACCATTGACCACAAAATACCAAAAAATGAAGAAATGCAAAAAGCCTAAAAACAATAATGGGAGATCAGAGCTGAGTCGACCTTTGAGGGGAGAACACCTGTTGTGAATTCCTTCTTCTTCAGTAGCAGATAGAGCATCATGGCATTCTTTTCCATTTCCATTTCCTGTTATGGATGACAGTGTATAGTCTGAGTCTGTTTGTCCATATGTACATGATGGTTTTGATGTGAATAAAACGAAAGTTGATTTTGATTATATTACTTTTTCTGATGCATTGAATAAAAGCAAAAATATTCAAAAATTAAAAACATTACTATTTGATCCTGGAGTGGTTGAGATACTAAATAACATCTCTCTTAGATGCCACTCCTGAAGGTCATGTAGTACATGCTTGTTGTGAAAAAAGAATTGAAAGAAGCATGTACTGCAAAGCGTCAACCAAAGGAAAACATATGCAAGAAGAATGAAAAACAAATTGATCATGCCTATTATTATTACCATCAGCAACCTCTCGCTTAAAAGAAAAGACAAGGGAGACGCTCTTATCTGATGTGAGATCTTTGACCAAGAGTTTGATCGTACTCTTCTTGATAGCAGATCCTCCATCAATCTCATGCCCACCTTGCTACTCAAGGAGTTTGGGTTGGGGCCTCTTAGATCAACCACGATGATTCTTTAGTATGTTGATAGATCAATCAAGAGGCTGAGGGGCCATTCTAGAGGATGTTATTGTAACGGTGTAAGGAATGCAATTCCCAGGGGACTTTATTATCTTTAACATGGAAACCACTGCTTCGTTACTCCATACCCCAACCATACTTTGTCGGTCGTTCCTTCAAATAGCCAAAGCGGTAGTTGATTATGGTATTGGAGATATAACCTTTCAGTCCCATAGTGATAACGTTAAGATAGAGACGATCCTGAATCTGAAGCCATCAGAGCCAACGTCAGATGAGAGAGAGCCAGTTACACATGAGACAAAGGACTGTGAATTTCTAAATGAGATTAGACACACCACTTTATTTTTGGATGACACTGATACTCAGGAATTCCTTTCCCAAATGGAATGCTTGGAAAGCACTGTCGACATTTAGAAAACATTACAACATTTGCTTTGTTGTTAATGATGATGAGATGTATGTTGTTGAATTTTCTGAGTTGTTTGCTAAGGATTTTACTAATTTCATTAATGATGATCCATCACAAGTAGAGCAAAGAGAGTTTATTGCTGATCTTTTTGAGATATTATATTCTAAGTTGATTGTAGCTATGGTGAACAGTTCACAGTTACTAGATCATTTACCTACCACCAATACAGTTTTGAGTTTGCTATATAGCATATCCAGATCCCACATTATCTAAAAGTATTACAATCAATACTAAAGTATGCCTTCATTGTGGGTGGAACCCAAATGTTTCTGGTCATCATCAATTCGCAGTTGGTCGATGATCAAGAATCTCACTTGCTAGAGGTTCTTGAGAGAAACTGCAACGCCATTAGTTGTAGGATTTTGGATTTCCGTACGAATAATCCTGCATTTGTGCTCACATCATATCTACTTAAAGGATGACAGCAAGCCGACATGTGAGTTTCAGCATCGTCTGAATCCTAATCTCCATAATGTTGTCATGAAAGAGATCAGGAAATGGTATGAAGCTGGCTTTATTTATCCCATTTCTAATTCCAAATGGGTCAGTCCATTAAATGTGGTCCTAAGGAAATCCATGATTACAATTGTGACGAATGATAGAGGTGAAGAGATTGGAACCCTAGTACGCACTTTAGGGTGCGTCTGTGTAGATTACCAGCGCCTGAACGCAACGACCAAGATCACTTTTCACTGCCCTTTATTGACCAGATTGTCGAAAGAATGGTAGGGAAGGAGTTCTTTTATTTCTTGATTGTGTATCCAAGTATAATCAGGTAGCAATTTCTCCTGAGGATCAAGATAAAACTACTTTTACTTTTTCGGTTGGCACCTATGACTTTAGATGAATGCCCTTTGGTTTGTTTAATGCTCCGTTACATTCCAGAGGTGTATGTTAGTCATTTTTGCTGACATGGTAGGTAGTTTCCTTGAGGTCTTTATGGGCAATTTTTTTTTCTACGGGGATAGATTTTATTCATGTATAAATTATTTAGACTGAGTTACTTCAGCATTATTGTGAGGTGAACTTGGCGAATCATGGGAGAAGAGTCACATTATGGTGACTAATGGGATTGTGTTGGGCCATGTCATCTCTGAGAATGGCATGGAGGTTGACCCAACAAAGGTAGATGTCATTTCCAAGCTAGAACCACCAACAACATTGAAGGAGTTGAGGTCATTTCTGGGGCATGTGGAATTCTATGGCAATTCGTAAAGGACTTCAGCAAAATCTCCCAACTTTTAACTGAGATTCTATGCAAGGAGACTGGGTTTATTGTTGATGGTACAGTTCTCCAAGCATTCCATCTGATAAAAGCTTGGTTACACAAGCTCTGTCCTGTAGCCACCTAATTGGTCGATTCCTTTTGAGATTATGACAGATGCCTCAGATTGTGCTATTAAAGTTGTATTAGGATAGATAAGGAATGGAGTATAGTTTGCTATCCATTATGCTAGCAAGACTCTCGATGATGCACAAAAGAATTACATTGTTACAGAGAAAGAGATGCGAGCAGTTGTGTTTGCCTTGGAGTAATTCAGATCACACGTACTTGTGTCCAAAAGAATTGTATTCATTGATCATTCTGCCATTAGGTATTTACAAGTAATAAGGATGCCAAACTGTGTCTACTCAAATGGATCCTTCTACTCTAGGATTTTGATTTCGAGATTCGTGATAAACCTGGAGTCAAGAATGTAGTAGCAGATCACCTTTCCCAGATAACAGATGCAAAGACTCTTGAGAAGTTACTACTTCCTATCACAGAGACTTTCCCAGATGAGGTGATCTTGTCTGTTGCCTCACTCCCATGGTATGATGATGTTGTGAACAATCTTGTCTTCAAGAAAGTTCCACAAGATTGGGACAAGCTTAAGGTTGACAAGTTTTTTTGTATGAGATTCACTTCTACAAGTGAGAGGATCTGTACCTATCTCGTAAGGACGTAGATTGTATCTATAGGAGGTACATTCCTCAAGAGGAATACACCAGTGCCTTTTACCATTATCACATATTAGAAATAGGGGCCACCATTTGGGGAAGCACACGATAGCTAAGGTTCTAAAATGTGGCATCTAGTGGCCAACTATGTTTAAGGATGCTACAACTTATGTCAAGGGTTGTATTGATAATCGGCGAATGGGAAAATCCATCAGTTCCAAAGATGTAATGCCCGTCAAGTATATTCATATTTCAGATATTGCTGACGCTTGGGGCATTGACTTCATGGACCCATTCCCTAATAGTCGGGGATTTGAGTACATCCTATTTGTCGTGGATTATGCTAGTTGTTGGGTGGAGGCTATCCCCACATGATCCGTTGATATTCTTAATGTTTGTCACATCCTCAAGGACAACACTATCTCATATTTCAAGATTCCCAAGATTCTTATTCCATATAGGGGAAGCCACGATATCAATAGAGAGGTCAAAAAATCTAGTTAACAAGTACGACATTGAGCATCGTGTCACATCTCCTTAGCACCCATGGACTAACGGCTTGGCAGAAATTTAAAATAGGGAGATAAAGACTATTATATAGATACTTGTTCGTCTAGATAGAAATGATCATAGTTGTTCGACTTGATTCTATGGGCCTATCATACGACTTATGAGTCTCCTTTGGTTATATCTCCCTATCACCTTGGATTATGGAAATCCTTGTCACTTGCTGGTATAGTTAATTCATAAATCTTTGTGGGAAATTAGTTTATGCAATTTGGATTCTGAGAGAGCATACTAGAGCGGGAAAGTTGATTTGAACAGATTGCTAGAATTCTGAGACTATGCCCATGACAACAGCTTGATGTATAAGGAGAAAGTCAAGAGATGGGACGACAAACATACTAGGAGAAAGACTTTCAAGACTAATCAGAAGATGTGGTTCTTTGAAGCTATGTTGAAAGGCAAACTCAAGAGAAAATGGTCATGACCTTTTTAAAGTGAGATCTGTGGGTGACAATGGTAGCATTGTTATATCAGGATTGTTATCTGATGCACAACCGTTTGTGGTCAAAAAACAATTGCTGAAGCCATATCTGGAGTATGATACATTCCTATCCATTATAGATTCCATTCATGTGGTATTAAATGATGATTCTTTGACTTGTTCTACATCTCATACATGAGCTGATTTATACCTTGTATATATTCCTTTCATTTTATTCTTTCTCTCTTCCATTGTTCATCCATTCATCTCTTTTTCGTGTGTGTGTGTCTGTGGTCTATACATAGATTGACTTGATCCTAAGTATAGGGGATATGAATGACTTGAGTTGTTCTATTTTTTGTTCTATTTCACCACTCTTGTTGTTGATTATACTTGGGGATCCTTTACCAGAAGTATAGGGAGAGTGATGTCATTCATTTTTATTCTGTTTGTTTTCGTTTTATTTTATTCTGTTCTCTTATTATCCCTCAACTTTTTGATATTCTATCCTATACTTATGGATCTTTTACCCTAAGTATGGGGGGATAGGTTGAGTCCTTGAGTTTGTACATTCTTTTCCTCAATTTCCCTTGTTATATAATCTTCTATACTTAGGATTTTTTGATCCTAAGTATAGGGGGGATGACCAACTTCTAATCGTTTTATTCATTATTCATTGAGTTAGTGTAGCATAGGATTCTTTTCACATTTCTACACTTAGCACGAGTTATCTCTTCCTTTGTCGCTTTTTGGTTACTATGAGGACATAGATCGAGCTAAGTATGGGGGTGTCATATATAATGTATATATATTTTACCCATAACTCGTACATTTGTGCGTTTATTAATATGACAAATAAAATTGGAATAAAAAATATTTTGTAAAAAGTTTGTAAAAATTTGAATAATTCTTTGGTAAAATATTTTGTAAATACTTTATAAAAATATTTGTAACTTTTTTTGTAAAAGTCTTTGTAAAATTATTTTTGTACAAATTACTGTAAAATCTTCATGAAAATCATTTTATTTGTAAATTGTTGTATAAATTTATTTATTGTACAAAATTATTAGTTTGTAAAGTATTTGTAAGAAGTGTTTGAAAGTATTTTTTTGCAGAAATTGGTTTGTAAATTATTTGTAATTTTTTTGTAAAAATATTTGTAAAATGTTTTGAGATTCTTTGTAAAATATTTTGTAGAGGGTTTGTAAAATTATTTGTAAAATCTTTTGTAAACTAGGATTGTAAAATTATTTTTTAACCTTGTATATAGATAACTTTATTTCGTAAAATATGTATATAAACTTATTATATAATTCTTGTAAATAAAACTTATAAATAATGTGTATAAAATTCGTTTATAAATAGAATTCTTTGATAAAACTTGTATTTAAAAACTTGTATATAAAGTTCTTTAATAAAAGTTGTATATAAAATTCTCTTGCAAATAAAATCCTAAAATTATATTAAGCTATTAAATAATATTCTTTTTGTAAATAAAAGTCTTGTATAAAAATTGTATAATTCATATATATATATATATATATATCTTTGTATAATATCCTTTGTGAATGTGTATAATATCTTTATTAATTCTTGTAAATATATCTAATCATATAATTCTATCAAAAATACATAAAGTTGAAAAGGATAAAATTCATAAAAATTTACAAAAAATGTTAAAATAACATAAAAAGCTAAAAACATAAAATTCTTTTCAGCAAAAAAAGTATTGCATTTGCATTAGCATTTTTCAGAATGATATTGATGATTAAACTAGTCTGGAATAAAGTTTTAAGAATCCAGCTTGGTTAAGACCTTAATCCACTTAATTTCAAAGGAACCTTATAGGGACTGGAGTTGAGACATTTCAAGTCAAGCGACTTAATTCTTTGGGTCCATAAGACTATGTTCGCATGTCATCTTTATTGGTATATATAGAATATATCTATATACATGTATGATTCTTTTAGACATGAACTAACTTGGACAAGTACTTGCACGTGGCTCAATACAGAAGAGGTGGTGATGGGCAGGATCCACTAGCTTGAAATGCATGCGAATAAAACATACAAATTTACTTTATGTGGTCAGTACACCCCAACCTAGTATAGTGGCATGGACGTCTAAAGATAGGATGTTGTGGGTTTTAAATAAATCTTCAGGTGACGTATGGTTTGCTGGCACAATTTTTTAAGACCACAAAATATGGGCTTAAAAAAGATTCTATATCTGTCGGGGCATAAAATATCAATGTAGTACAACAATATTTTCTACCAAAAATTGGCCATACATCAAAAATACATGCATGACCACAATGGCCAAGTTTCAGAGAACCTGCATATCTTAGTGAGTACTTGGCCACACAAGCCAAGCTTCACAAGGAGATGTGGCTACACTAGAGATGATTCTCCATTTCATCGCCTTATTCTTTTATTTTGGCCTTAAATCCCTAGCTAAATGCATGTATATATCATTAATTTATCAAAATAAACACTCCATAATTTGTACAAAATATTGTATAAAATATTGTATATTTAATGTATTTAAATTCAAAATAAAAGAATAAAGGAAGAAAAGAAAACGAAATGAAACTTCATAGGTGTTGAGTGACCCTAGACCCGAGACCGAGTCAACTTGATGACTTGGTTGACAATGAATAAAGTAGGGGGAGATAGGGCAGAGAAATTGTACAAGATATATATACAAAACCCTAGTTTTGAAATTAATCATTTGATTACTTTTTGGCACATATTTTAGATTATTGTTTTTATACTTCAAATAATAAAACCCTCAACATGAATCTTGTAGATAAAAATACAATGAAAAGTATAAATTTGAGTTCACATTAAAATAATACACATTGTGCTTGAGACACACAAAATAAAAAGTTAAAATAAAAAAGTGATATTTACACCTATAACCCTGAGTAATTTCGTAATTACCCCAGGAACCCTCGATAGTCACGAATTACATCCAGAACCCCGAATAATGCTTAACCATTACATGGCATAACCCTGTGTCCAATTCCGTTTTAATTCTCCGTTAAGTTTAACGGGAAAAATTATATATTGACAATTTTACCCATGCAGACACACTATATTTATAACATGATGCCATTATAGAGAGGAGGGAGGTAGAGGAAGCTTCTCCTACAAGACCCCCTGACCCCGTCAAACTCCTCCAGCCCCATCCCACCTGCAAGAGCCCCCTTCGCCCCCCCCCCCCCCCCCCCCCCCCCCCGCCTCCAACACCGCCATGGAAGTCACCACCCCCTGCCTGCCCCCTCCCCCATGCCAGCGCACCAGCAAGCTCGCCCCCGCCCCTACGTCGCCGCACCTGCGAGCTCGCCCCCCTCCCCCGCGCCCCGGTACCTATGGGCTCGCCCCCCTCCCCGCGCCTCGGCACCTGCGGGCTGGCCCCCTCCCCCCACCCGGCACCAGCGATCTGGGCCCCCTCCCCCGCGCCCCGGCACCTGTGGGCTCTCCCCCTCCCCTGTGCCCCAGTACCTGCGGGCTCACCCCCTCCCCCGCATCTCGCACCTGCGGGCTCGCTCCCTTCCCCCGTGCCCCTGCACCTGCGGGCTCGCCCCCTCCCCCACATCCTGCACTTGCGGGCTCGCCCTTCCCCTACGCCCCGCACCTGCAGACTTTCCCCCTCCCCATGCCCCGGCACCTGCGGGTTCGCCCCTCCCCACGTCGTCACACCTACGAGCTCGCCCCCTCCTTTCGCTCCCTCTCCCACGCCGCCGCAACTGCGAGCCCACACCCTCCCCCTATCGTCAACCTCTCCCTGTAAGAGCCCCCCTCCACAATTCTCGCTCCCTCCCCCACGCCGCCGCAACTGCGAGCCCACACCCCTCCTCCTGTCGTCAATCTCTCCCTACAAGAGCCCCCCTCCCCAATTCGTCCTGGAACATGCATGTTTTTTTCTTTTTTTTCCTTTTTAACTTTTCATTAATCTTAGCCGTTAGATAGCGTATTGGTTAGATTAACTCACTCATATGGTTGAGTTAGTGAAGAAAACTAACGAAAGGTTATGATGTAAAACAGAATATGTATTCAAGGTTTTGAGCGTAATTCGTGATTATCAAGGGTTCTTGGGGTAATTACGAACTACTCAGGGTTGTGGGTGTAAATATCCCAATAAAAATTCACAAACCTATATCTTCTCCATACTATATCAAAATGAACCAAAATCACATTTTATTATAAATAGCTTTTAATAAGCTATCTAATGAAGTGGTTTCATTTAATTAAGAGCTAATATGAAAAAGATAGGTTTTAGGCCCCTATTGTGCAGTATACTTGTATATTGTATTCAATATATTTATTCTTTGTATATTTCAAATTCTTTTATTTTTATAAACTTGTATATATTATTTGAACATATGTACATAATTGCAATAAAATAAAGCCATCAAAATAAAATCAAAATAAATAATACATTGTAATACATAGGTAAAATATACTTATATATACCTATAATGTATGTATACATAATTAATTAAGTGTACATAATAACTCAAAAAATATAAATAAAAATATATAAACATATATAAAAATAAATTGAAACATATAAAATACCATATAAAATAAGAAAATACATGTTAAAAAATAAAATAAAATCCCAAAATACATATATTTATACCTATATTTTACATGTAAATATTAACTTATAATAAAAAGCCTCATAAAAATAAGCAAAAATACATATAAAATACTAAATTAAATTACAAACCATTTTCATATATTTAATAAAAATATAATTAATTCATTTGTTATATATTTTTTATTTGACCAATCTTTTCCTCCAAGTAATTTTCTAGTTGGTCCCTGTGGACCAACTTGAACCTCCACCAGTTAACCATGGTCAACTAGCCCCCTCTCTCTTCCTTGAGCTCCGATCTGTCAGAACCCGCTCTTTCTCCCTTTTTTCGCTCGAGGCTATCATAATTTTCTATTGAATGTCGCATGATTTCTGGAGATTGAACATCTCTAATTCCCGCTAACACTAGAGATTTGGTCGATCTTCATAGACTCGATGAGCATCTGTCTTGCTAATCCCCTATTTCTCAGCCAATAAAATTGCTCCTCTAGCTCTGCCTCAACTTTTGATACCTATTAGGCCATTCTTAGCCCCTTAGAACCCCTTGAGAGCCTTCCCCTAGGTGACAGTGAGCGGCTGGCCGGTTTTGCAATGAAGAGGAGTGGCGGAGGAGGAGATCCACCATCGTTGGAGGAGTTCTCCGGTTGGTTCAGCTTCCTTGGCCGTCAGGACAAGTCGAGACCTTTTTTCACTTTTCTTAGGTAATGTTTAGCTTTTGTGTTTCATTTTCGCCTTTAATTTCTAGTTGAATCAAATCTTTAATCTTAATTTAGAAAAACCCTCAAATCCATGTAGCTTGAGCTCTAGGGCAATTCATCGTATTTCAATCATCTGATAATCCCCATTTCCATCTTATTTTTCCCCATCACGTTCTCCATTTAATGCCCACCCAATCCTCCCCTAATCCATCGTGGATCAAGGAGTCGAAGCTCCCACTATTGCCCTTCACCGGAGCTCCATCTCCACCTCATATCTGATGCATTTTTGCTTTAGTTTTGGGCCGAGGATGTATCCCTCGAGCCAAGGACCATTTTTTGTGAAGGCATGGAATCATGAAGACATAGTTGTAACCTCAACGAATACTTGGATCAGCTCTAGGTAGCTTGGAGCCATCAGAGCTCCTTGGTCACTCTCGTCCGCGTAGGACATTACTATTGCACGCGGAGGAAACCAGGCAAGCTATTGGGACTATTAGAAGGGAGATCCGGTACCGGAGGCAGAAGATGCATCAAATTGAAGCTTGTTATCCAGTAGTTCATCGGGAGTTCTTCGTACCCCCCGCCCAAGTTGTCCGATCAAGAGCACGTCTCAGATCTAATATGGTCTGTTGATTGTCTTAGAAGGGGTACGAGAGGGCTCCCGACTGATCAGCTACGTGGAGCATCTACAATAGTCAGATCAAAGGACTTTAGGTGGTAAATTTTGCAAAGACACCCCTCCACATTTTTATTATTTATAAAAGGTCATGTAATTATTTAAACAAAACTTTTGGGACATTTTGCATGTATGACCTTGGTTTTGTTAATATTGGATTCAAGGCCAATGCTAGGTCACTGCACGTATACCCCCACGTGAGGGGACATTTTGCAGGCATACCCTTCTAGATATTGTATTTAATATTTAGTCTATTAAAATCTAGTTGCACTTTTAAACTTGAGGTTATTTTGCACTTGTTCCCATGGATATACTTTATTTTGCAAATATACTCTTACCAGTTTGATGTAATTTTATTTATACATTTCTTTTTATTAAAAGTAGCTCTTGTGATCTAAAAATTGTGCAAAGATAGTTGTCGGTGTAAGATTGGTTGTTGGTTCACTATAATTTTTATTCGCAATTTTGCATGCATTTAGTGTTTATTAAAAAATCAAATAGAACTATTTTACTCCTTGTTTGACTTTAAAAAATTAAGAAAATTATAAAACCTTTTCTAAATATTCCAAAAAAGATACATACTACTTATAAGCCTGTTTTCTCACTCCATACCAAAAATCACAAAAAAAATCTCAAAAGAAGCTCTTAGAACTAGCAAGTCCTTGCTAACCCTAAAAAATTATAAAATATTTCCAAAAATCCTGAAAACATTTGTTTCTATCCCAAATCTTTATATTTTTGTATTTATATGTATTGAAATTGATATTGAGATATTTTGAACTCATTTCCTATTTTTAAATCTCAAATCAATTCGGCTTATTTTAAAAATTTCTTGTTTTACTTTATTTATGATTTAAAAAATACAAAAAAGGTAAAAATTTCCCAAAAATCCATAAAAATATAACATATTCAAAAAATATGAAAAGATTTTATTTGGACCTTTTTGACTAATTTTATCTATATTTATAAATAGTATACCCTATATAGCCAATACATATATATAACTATATATAATTTATATTATTATTAATTATTATACTAAAAATATATTTTAAACCCTTAAAAAAATAAAAAAAGAATGTTCTTTTTTGGTTATTTTTTATTTTTTGAATTTTTATTATATATATTCTACTATATAATACTTGTATTATATATTACCTTATATACTTGTATATATACTTATATATATTTATTAATAAATTAAATAGAAATTTAAAAAAATTATAATTAAAAATTATTTATTAATTATTTTATTTAATTTAAAACCCATAAAAATAGAATTGTGCATAGTTATATACACCTTTGCTTAGTTATTCATTTAAATTATTCTTATTACATCCCGTGTTCCCTGTGTTCAACACCCTACCAGCTTATCTACTATACACATACATTACTAGGTTGTAATAAATTTTGATCCACACACATATGTTTTGCCTTGCTTTATTATTCTATTGTGGGTTAATTGTTGAATTTACCAAAGAGCCTTTGAGGGTTGTCATCATAATGACTTAGTGGTCCCACCTAGGGATTCCTCTGATATTTCAACTAGCCACGCTTCCATTCTTTTATTGTTCTTCTATCTTCTCCTCCATTCGACAGTTGACACAACATGTACTTGAAATTAGAAGGAAATACCCCTCTCCTCGAGGAAAGAGTAGCTAGACTAGGGAATTAGGTTCACCTTGCTAGAGAAGGTTGTTCTTTTTCATTTTAGATGTGGGTAGCTATATTTCATATTCACAATGCAAGTAAGAATCATAGTCATCAGAATTTGCATATGAAGATTTCTTCTAACCTGATTGTCGAGGAGAACTGAATAGAGACTTGTGGAACTTAAACGTTGTTGAGTCTTAAATCCTATTTCCAATAAGGTTCCGCCAAAGTAATAATCCAAAGGTCTGACCGAGCTTCATACATTGATTTTATGAAGATTGGTTTAAAAAACAAAATTCTTCTAAGTTCTTTCTTTTCCCTTTTTCTTTTTAGTAACTTATTTTTCAAATAAGTGTTTGCTAAAGAACTAGCAAAGGTAAAGTATGGGGGATGATGAATCACCAATTCATCATCATTATTCATCTATTTTGGCTTAAAATCCTTTAGAAAAAAATGTAAAAGCATTGTTTCTCACTTTTTAATAATCCATATTCATATGTAAATAGTGCATAATTGTCATTATTTCAACACAAAATAAATAAATAAATAAAGGAATAATTGAAAAAGAAAGAGAAAGAAGATTGTATATATGAATTAAATATAGGATCATAACCTCGAGAGTAGGTCAAGACTTGACCTAGTCAATGAGGAACAAAGTATGGGGAGATAGGTCATTAACTTAAAAAAACAAGAAATCCAATTTTGCATGTACAAATTCATCGTTGTTCAAATTGTATATATCTTGTACAACTTATTTATCATTAAAACAAACTCTAATAAAAATGTTTTCTTCTTGGAACTTTTACATAAAAATATTTTAAATAATAAAAATAATTGCAAAACTAAACCTTGTACAGAATAAGAGGGACAAAAATTTGAAAAAGTTGTAAAGTCACAATTGAAAGATCATTTTTTTCTCTGTACATACACAAGATAAGCCAAACTCGCTTTCATCTTGGATAAAATTAAACAAGCTTTAAAATGAAAGTGGTTTCATAAAATTTGGAATTAAGACGTGAAAATCAGCTTTTTGGAGTGATATTATACATCGTTGTCTCTATTGTACATTTATTTTAATTATCTATTTATTTCTTCGTATTTTGCACATACTAAGTTTTTATTATTTTGTTCATATTTTATTTTATTTATATAAAATAAAAATTAAAATAATAAAATTTAAAATAATCGAAAATAAAATCTTTGTAATAGTATTACAGGTAAAATGTACCTATATTGTACATACGTATATTTATTTAACCTATTAATTAATCTATAAAAATAAAATAAAAAAATAAGAGTAGTTATTGGAAGAAGACTTTTGACCTCCAAGTAATGGGGCCTAGTTATTTCAACCTCATCACGTGAAGGATATGGGAAGATCCTCAAGCACATCACGGAAGCGTGTGGATCGCATCGAATACGATCGGGAGAGACTAGTCACACTAGTTGCTCGATGCAAAGGAAATTAAAATTTTTAATGTGATGAAACCACATGATCCAAGAACCTTTCTCGAATTGTTTCATCTAAACAACAATAGGTATAAGGTTTAACTCTTGAAGCGTGGTTGTGATCGAGTCTTTAAACGAAGAGACCTCCTGTCTCAAGTCCGATCCGATGGAAGAGACGCTTGCGAGCACGTTGATGATACGCGTACTCCTCGCAATCCATGTTGATGATCGGTGCGACAGATCTCCTGATCTCATCACATGAGATCCGCCATCTTCTTCATGAGCGAGGTGCACCGAAGGAGATGGAGATCCACGAGTAGATGATCTGGCAGCATAACGACGATGCTACAGTGATGATGACTCTCACAAGGGCTCCATGGTGGACGACCACTGTGAGGGAGAGAGAGGCTTGGCGTGTGGATAAAGAGAGAAGGAGAGAGAGCATTCATTAATTGTCGTAAACACGTGTTTCAAAGAGCATGGGGTGCTTCTTCTTATATAGGATTTTGGGAGTCCATGGATCTCAATCCAAGGACAACACACAATCAATGGTTGAGTTTGATTTGTGTTTCTTTCAATGGCTAAGATGTTGTTGTAAAAACACAACAACAATAGATTTAATTTGAATTAATTTATGTTGACAAATCAACATAATTTATCCCAGATTAAATCACTTTGACTAGTCTTATAGATAATGTGAAGACTAACCACATCCCCTAAAAATGGGGAAGGCTACCAATCATCTCATGAGATCTCATTATCTCATGATATCTTCAAGATTTACAATAAATATTTCTCACAAAAAATAATTCACAATTATCTTATAAAAAATTTCAATCAAGCCATTGAAATTATGTGAATCTCATTCACATCCCAAAACAAAATGTAAATTATGTTTTCAATAAATCATCCAATATGAGTCCAATTCACATCAATAATTAATTAACAAATATAAATCATAATATGCTCTCTTTAATATATTATAAATCACATTTATAATATACATGAATAATATGGATAGTGATATACACATTATTCATAACCACGATAATTAAATCACATTCAATCATCTTGGATCTCTTTCCTCGTGTGCCCAAATAACATGAATCACATTCACATTATTCACATCTTTGATAATTAAATAACATTTAATTATCTCAGATAACTCTCCTAATAATATGAATCAAATTCACATTATTCATGATAATTAAATCACATTTAATTATCCACTTGCTCAATGCTCGGATACATATATTAATAATAAAATTATCCATGAACTCTTTCAAGGATATTGTGCTTTCTCCGTGGATAATTGGAGATAAGGACATGGTGATTGTATTGTTCCATGTATAGATTGAGATCACATCTCAAATCAAGATCTTGCGGACCTCACATAGATGCTTGATTAAATCAAGATCGCAAATCTAATCTTCTCATTACATCTGAATCACATTCAGATCAATGTTCAACATTTGGACTAAGATCAGATTACTTCTCTATGAGAGGAGTCATTAAAATCCAAACCTGTTTCATCACTCCCTCGGGAAGGAAGCGCCAAAGTTATACAATCGTTTATGATCACATAACCCTCAGGCATTCCTAATACATGTACATCCTGCATACTAGAAGACCCAGAATAAACCTGAAGTTTTAGATCTCTTTTAGACTGCCTCCTTCAGGGTTTTATCATTAAGTTTCTCATTTAACTATTGGAAGTTGGTATTGATCATATACTTTTCAAAAGTATATATCAAACCTACAAATTCAGTCAAGCTTCCAAAGCGAGACGACCGTGCACAAAATTTGATACTTCCCAATATCTCATGAGTGAGCTCATGTCTTCTGGTTCAGTAAATGAACATGTATGATCCCTTTGAGAGATCGTATTACTCATATGCCTTTATATGCACACTAGTGCGCCGGTGTATAGACCTTGATTAGGTCATCAACCTCTTGGTCTGCAAATTTACATACTCAAACATACATTATCACATCTGTCTCCAGTCAGAGGATGCATGCCTATATCGTGACATCATACGACATAGGACTTTGGTTATCTCGATCTTGTTAACTCAACTCTTTGACCTAACTAATCTAGTACATCCGAATCTCTATTTCCATGCAGAGGACCTACATCATGAGGTTGGTCAGATATCATACAAATGAGAAAGGATTGCCATCTCCTACTCAGGCTAGAGGTCATCTCTTAACAATCATTTAACGATGCTTGATGAGTCCTCAATCTAACTCTTTAGATATTCATCCAAGCACCAGCCTCTATAATTCAATAATTGAATCAACAATTGTATGATCATTATGATGGCCATGGTACATAACCCTAATTGTACTAAGGGACCTATTATGCAAATTAGTTATTCTTCATTTCAGATCAGGGAATGATATTTGCAATAACATTTATTGCATTATGGCTCGACGTGGGCTCGCATGTCGAACAATCTCCCACTAGCTCAAAGAGCCATTATTGGGCTAGTCTTTAAACACGTACTCATGTGACAATCATAGACTATTTAGAAAAATAGCTAGGTAAGCAAATCGGTCATCTGTTCTCGAGAGACTACACCAAGTCCTTTTACAGCACTTGCATATCCCCTAGTAACAACGCTCGCATCCAATGCGAATGTTGCATCTTATGCAACCAATACTCTTTTTGTCAGTTATAGTGTCCTTGACACTATAGCTTAATTATTACAACCAGATTGTCCATAATCCTTATCAGAATACCCTTATTCCTGGAGATCTCTATCTCCTAAGGTATCCACAATTATGACATTTTAGATCACTATCTATAAAGTGTTAAGTTCTTGAAGATAAGACTTTGAGATCAATATCTCTAAAGTCCTGTCATCTTTCAAGATATTGTTATTACTGCAATCAAGTAATTTATCTCCTTAGTAGGATTAATAACAATTTACTACTCCCACTGCATGGCATATATCTAACTTTTGTACACATCTAACATACACTCGGCTTCTCGTAACTGATGCACAAGGGCAAGTAGTTCTAGAATTCACTTCCTCAACTCTTTGAGGTGTTATCCCTTTAGATAGGTCGGTATCATATCTTAAGGGAAGGAAGCCTTTCTTCGAATTTTCCACAAAATGGAGCATGTCCAAGGTGTACTACTAATGCGACGGTCCCATTACCCGCTTCTCTTTACTCCTGAACACTTTCAAAACTAAGATCTTAAGAGGTTTTCTTGAGATTGTATATCAAGGTATGGTTTAGCCAGACTATAAAAGAATTATTATTATCCTTATATAATTCCAAATGATCAGTATATCATCTACATTTAGCACGATGAACACAATGGCACTCCCACTAAGCTTCACATGGTTCATCAAGATTCTATCTGAAATCATAACATTTATGATTTCATCAAATCTGATTTTCCAACTACAAGAAGCTCATTTGAGTCCACAGATGGAGTTATTCAGCTTGCACATCTTGCTTCCCTCCACTATGAATCCATGGGGCTACTTCATATGAATATCCTCAGAGAGGTATTCGTAGAGAAATGCAATATTGACTTCCATCTTGAAGATGTCAAAGTCAAGTTGTGTAGCTATAGTAAGTGATGACACAAAGACCCGAGCGACTAAGGCAATCAGGTGTATCTAAATCGGTCGTCGCGACCTCAATCGCTCAGATGTGTCGATCCAGAAAATCGAACCACTAATGAGAATAAAATCGATCAAAAACGCGAGATAGCGGTCCTGCTATGTGATTAACCTGGTATAGCACCCATGGTCGAACTCAAGGAGCACGGGTTGGCCGAGAGGCTACGAAGTAGTAAAAATAAAGAAAATAAAGAAAGAAAATATTTTTAGTGGTTTTTAATTATTTTTATATTTTTTTGGATTTTTAAGTAATTAAGACAATAAAGAAAACAAAGAAAAGCACACTTCAACAATTTATTTAAGGTACTAAAAATCAACCAAAAATTAAAACAAAAATGTTTTTATGTATTTTATATTTTTTAGTGTTTTTGGTGAATTTTTGGTAATTTTCTGATGTTTATTTGATTTTCTAAAAATCAGAAAGTGAAACAAACAGGGGGTACTGTCCAGCCGAGCCAAAAAGCCCTAGATAAAATATCTAAGGGCCCCAAAATGGCCTGGATGTAATTTTCTTGTAAAGATGATAAAAACGGGAAAATTTAGGTACCAATTTTATTATTTTTGGATTTTTAATTTATTTATTAGAATTTTTATGGGTATTTGAGTGTTTTAAAGTTTTTAGTGTTTTCTAGTAGTGAAAAATAGCCAAAATTGGCTAGAAAATCAAACTAAGCAAACTAAACAGTAGATCATTTTTATAGAATATTTAAGTGAGTTTTTATATTTTTTTGTGATTTTTCAAACTAGACAGTGGCAAAAATAGATGTTTTTGAATTTTTTAAAAATATCAAACAAAATCAAAAATGTCCTAAAAAACTCACAAAAATCCTACACCATGGTAGGAGCCATGTGTCAAATTTTCGTTGGATTTGGAGGTGATTTGATATTTTATTCAAAAATAAAGGAAGGGTACTGTGCACAGGGACCAAAGTGCAAATACCCAAAGTTCTGGGGGTCCTGGTGCAAAATACCCAGCAAAGCACGCACCACGCGCGTGCCTAGGGCACTCAGGGACCTAAATGTAAGAAAAATAAATCCCGAGGACTTATTGGTAACAGGTACCAAAAGTCCAGGGGTCTTACCTGCAAATAACCCAAAATAAATCGCACATGCTCAAATAAACCACGCACAGGGGTATAAATGCAATTATCTAAAAACTTTCATTCATTTAATAACATCCAGAACTACAGGGTGGTCTACTGCAAATAACCCAAACAAATCACGTCGATGTACGTGTCCACAACAGGCAGGGGTATGAATGCAAATATCTAAAGCTCAAGGTCCACTATGTAAATTACCCTAAAACTAAACAACTGATTTCAATATTTACAGGACTAAAACGAAATAAAATAAAGACAGGGGCCTAAGGGTAAATTGCCCTTTATTAAGCGGGGGTGTTGGATGCGCGCCACGTGGAGATCTGACGGCTGCGGATGGTGGGCGCTCCGGATCGTCTCTCCTCGGATCGAGCGGTGCTGGTGGCTCCCAGGATGGACGACCAGGATCAAAACTGGAGCGAGGGGGAGGCGATCGACGACAACTAGAGGTCCTGGATGAACAGGTGGCCGGCGAACTTCGCCGGCCTCGTGGACGCACTCCCGACCTCCTCTGCTGCGCCTAAGGATCGGAGAAGCTCCGGCGTGTCTGTGCGCAGCTACTGATGCCCTCCGATGGTCCAGCCGAGCTCGGGTGAGCTCCGACGAGGGTGGCGGAGGTGAGGCTCCTGGTCTAAACGGCAAAAGGCCTCAGATGGCCTTTGTTTGACCTGCAAAGCAACCTAGAAGACTCGCGGGTCGAGGGCAAAGTGCCTCGACCCGGTTAGGCGAGGTGGAGGTGGCTGGTGCGTCGAGACGGCGAGCTCCGGCGAAGGGGGTGGACGGAGGAGCTCGGTTCCCAGCTCCTGTGCGAGCTGGGTTGAGTGAGTGGGTGGAGAAGGTGCGTCGGACGAAGGCGAACGTAATGGGTGATTCCGATGATCGAAGTGGGTAACGGGGTGGTCGGAATCAAAGAACGACGGCGGCGGTGCGATTTGGGGATAAACGAAAATCAAAGGAAATGGCGGAGCTAAATGGCTACCTGGATGAACGGAGAGACTGGGGAGGAGCTGGGGATGCTCCTGGTCGTCGCCTCGAGGGTCGTCTCTGCCCGAGGCTAGGAGCTCGCGCTGGTGGCGGAGCTGCGGCGGCTACGTCGCCGGATCGATGGAATCCTCCTCCTCTCCTCGCTGCAACAGGCTCAGGCGCGAGCTGTCACCTCACACACTCTCTGGAGCTCACAGGAGAAGAAGGCGAATGGCCAAAGATGGAGAGAGAGGGTGGCGGAGCTGCGGCTTTATACGGCTAGGGGTCCGAGAAAGATGGGTCCGGGCAAGCTCAGGAGCGCGCGGATCCCGAGGGAGCGGCTCCGGTGAGGATGTCGGATGAACGATTAACGATTCGGACCCGGGATTTAGGGAAATGGGTGTCGGATCAAGCGGGTATAATTGCGAGAAATCGGGTCGGGCGCTTGTATCCGCGGAAGGTGGTCCTGGGGGGGTAGTTGACCGGGCGGTCAACATCCCCAGGACCCAATGGAATTCGGCCACGTGGCTGGATCTTGAAAGGCAAATTAAGGGTAGCTAGGGGCCGAATTTGCAAAAACTCAAAACACAAAATATTTTTATTTTATTTTTTTCTATTTTTTAGTGATTTTTAATTAATTTTTGGAAATAAAAATAAGCTATATACATAGTATGTACTATATAGGTATATGTACACTATTAGGTTTTTGATTTTTTTGATTTTTAATTATTATTTTTATGCAATTTTATCCTTATTTTATATTTTATTTATTTATAGAATAAAATAAGGAATAAAAGGGTGTTTTTATTTTATTTTTATTATTTATTTACATAGGTAAAATAAATATATAGGTACATCTATATACATGGTATTTGTACAATGTGTTTTTGTATTTTTAATTTTTGCTATTTTTATTTTGTTTTTGTTTTAATTGTTTTTATTTTATTTATTTACACTATATAATAGAGACTATTTACAAAAAGTTTAGAAAATAATTTTATTTATTTACAAGGTTAAATAAATACATAGATGTGGTTTATGTACATGATAAAAGGTGTATTTTTGATCTTTTTGATTTTTAACTTTTTCTTTTGATTTTATATTTATAAATATATACAAGTATCTACAAGCATATTTTTGGTGAGGAAAATATTTTTTTATAATATTTACATAAATAATTACACATGAGCCCCTATCTCCCTCTACTTTGGCTTTTATGCGGTCAGGCCCATGCTGAGCCCTCCCTTGGGTTAGGTTGCTCAATATTTATTCTAAATATTTCCCTCTTTTTCTTTTTAATCTTTATTCTTTTATTTTTGCACAAAAACATGCTAATTATAGGTTTTTACACAATGCATGCTCTTGGTCATTATTTGTATTTACATATATCTACATGCATTTGCAAAGGTTTTTGTAGCTAAAA
This sequence comes from Ottelia alismoides, assembly GCA_037367405.1. Lineage (NCBI taxonomy): Eukaryota > Viridiplantae > Streptophyta > Magnoliopsida > Alismatales > Hydrocharitaceae > Ottelia > Ottelia alismoides. The sequence continues at coordinate 57,997 of JAZKJV010009863.1, read as the reverse complement.
TATAAGAATAAAGAGTGATGAATGGGTATTCATCAGTAAGCAATAATCTGATGGGTTTAAGCAAGGTTACTGAAGAGAAAGTTTCATTGCAAGCAATGCATTCTCTTCAGTGTGTATCTTATGGATACGAACCGTGCGTTGAAGGTCTCTACCTCCTTATCAAGTTCCCTCTTTCTCTTGAAGATCCATTTACACCTTAACGGGTCTTACTCATATAGGTGGATCCTCGAGGGACCATATACAACACTTGTATATGAAGTCTACTTTAGACTTTATTGTTAACATCCATCTTTCCATGACATGATTTTCAGAAGCTTCATCACATGAAGTTCGATCAGTATCAGATTTCTTTGACACATGGAATCCATCCTCAAACTCATTTGAAGAGGTATTAGTGTTTCATCTTTAATTATCCTTTTAGTTTCCAACTTCAGGAGCCTCTTCATCTTCTCAAGATTAAACAAGCTCATTTACTTCATTTTCATCTTGATTCTCAAGAGAGTCATCGTCTAAGAATCATATCCTTAGAGATGATATCTTTTAAGAATCTCAAGGTCATAAAGTAGGTACCCAATACCATCCTTTATTTTCCTAATGAAGTAGCACTCTCTGGTGTTAGATTTCGGTTTACCGGCATGGAAACTTATAAGAATATATATTGTAGTCTCTACTACATATATATACCTTGGAAACTAAGAGGTAATTATGCTAATATTAATCATTGATCAAATCATTTCAAACATGATCAATTGTATCTCCCTATAACTCTATTGAATTAAGGTGCATTAGGAGGATTGAGATAGGATGAAAATTCCTTTCTCCATAAGGTATTCCTTGAATTCATCTAACAGGTAGATGCTACCTTGGTTAGATCAAATTCATTTTCATCTTCCTTCAAACTTTGGTTCTAAACCAAAATTGTGAAATCTTTGAACATTTCAAAGCTTTCTAAAGTGAAGAGAAGAAATCTCATGCCACAAATAATCATTAAAGGATATCACATATCATCAAGATTCATTATGTTACAGATGATCCACATTCATCAGTATGTTTGAGATCTTGAATACCTTGACATCTAACACCATTCCCATAGAAGGATGTATTAGACATTTTACTTTGAATCTCTATTAATACATATGTAAGTTTTGAACCTTTAGACAATCTAAAGTTCAATATCTTACTAGTCTATTCATTTCATCAACAGACATATGTCCAAGATTCGATGCCAGATCATTGTCAATCGATCTTCATCCTCCTATTGATCATATAAAGTTTAATTTTCAGTATTAGAAATGTTAATGAACCATTCATTAATTTTTTAATTTAGTAGAGTCCCCCAGATATGACAATACTATGTGAAATATATCCATCATAACTCTTTATGATAGGTCTATTCCAAAATTCATGTATATTTCCGACATTTAGAAATAAACTATGAGTGTTTTCTAAAATCTAGGTAGTAGAGACATTCTCTAAGATTAAGGGCTCTCCCACAGAAAATATGAAGTCTGTCTAACCAATAGAGATTATTGCAACAATTGCATCAATATCCATGTGGATGACTATTAATCCTTAAGATCAAATTTGCTAGTCTTCTAAAACATATGCAACCAATTGCAAGTGTTATTGGAAAAATGAGATACAATTATTAAACTTTGATCTTATCCAATAAACAGGTCAATATCAATGATTATATGTAGATTATTCCGATACACTATCCGAGTCCTTCTCTAAGGATATAGATAGACTTGATAGTCATACTATCAACCCATCAACTCATTGCAGTATTGGCATTCATCCAAGTCTTTGAATGTCATATGTGTGGAAATCATAGAAGTACAGTCAACTCTGACTTTTCTTCTAACTTGGATCTGACCCATGCTTCCACTGCGCTCCTTTCATCTCTAAACAACCATTGTTTAAGATAAAGGATCTCTTATGTTGAATTCAAAAGATTACAATATAAGAGAATTTCGATATTTATATATGCTTCATTCAATTCATATAATATGAATATTATGAAGCTTCATGAATGACTTGAGTATAGACATTAGAATGATGACACCCATCATATCTACATACATCTTAACTCTTAAAGACTTTGGTTCATGTAGGTACTCAAACATTTTGAATACATCATCTCCTATAGAGCCACCATTCATGTCATTCATGATTAAATGTCGAGAGCGCATATGTATGCTAGACCATCTTCTTAGATTCTTATAAGGATTATTTGACAATCGCGATCATCATTGACATGTCACTTCCAAAGTACATCCGATGAGAGATCAAGACTATAGAGACACACAAACCCTAGGGTTGTAGATCTATTGTCTATTTAATTGCCATTCCTCATTATTATGAGGAAACTTGCACATTGCAACCACATACATTATGTGCCCAACTGCAAGTATAATATCTTGATCATGGATCCAATCCATGATATTTGACTGGTTATTATTGAGTATAGTACTGAGTGGGTTTAATTAGGATTATCTGAAATAAGAAATTTGCATAAAAATATATAAATATATATATATATATTACTTTGATTTAGGAATTTTTATATCAAAGTTGTCTTGCCTTGTTAACACTGAAAGTTCATTCCCTTAATCACTTTCAATGTAAGAAATATACTTACCATTATATCTCAGCAAGATCTGGGATCTCCTTTCCTATCTTTGTCACATCCCAATAATATGAGAAATTGTAACTCGGATAAAAAGAAGCGGGAACACATTCCTCCTTGCAAGTCCAACTTGCATCTCCCAATTCCATCTTTAACACCCAGGCCCACCACCCCCACGGTGATGTTGACCCGTCATTAATTGAACCAACTGTCAATAGGATTACAACTCGTATGCGCAATCCAATATCGCCCCAATAAAATGAGGAACCGATATTGGGGTCACTACGCATACGGCCTTACCCTTTAGAGAAGGGCCCGATCAAGATGTGCTTGTAGGCAGGAGTTTTCACTTCATATAGATCTCTCCTACATACAATCCCAGGCGACGGAACCTTTCGCCTAGACGGGAGACCATGGATGTTACTTATGTGATCCTCCACCTCGTATTCAAATCCTAATTAATCATTATGAATCATATTCATTATGATTAATTCTTCCAAGGGAAATACACATCTATTCATAATAGATTGTTTTAATTGGATATAATTAATTTAATCACATTAAATCAATTATCATTCTAATTCAATCAACAAATACTTGAAAAATATGGTATCATCTCAAAGTACGTGTTAATTTGAATTTTAATAATTAAAAAAACACCATGATTTCTCCAGCATTATCGAGTCCCTATCCGTTGTCATGGCCAGTACCTTCGGGAGTGGGACAGACCGCACACGGTGCAACCTGCTAGCCCAACTCTCCCCGACTAGACACCTTATCCACATCAGGAAAGGATAATACCAAATCGATCATTGTGTACTTGAGATGATCATCGGTTTTTCAACCAAAATATACCATATAGTAACTATCAAAACCTTTTTAATTATAAAGAAATTTGCTAGAAAAATTCCCTAGCCTATTCAAGTAACATGTTTGTTGAAAGTGTATCAAGTAATCAATTTGGTGATCTAGATCAAATCTAATCATTTATTGGTTGAGGCAATGTCATTTAAGGGAACAAGTATCATTCAAATATTTCTCAAATATTATCCATAATTATTCCAGGAAGTTAACCATTAATTTCAAAAGTTTTTTAAATGACTATCACAAGGTTCATGATTAGGATTGCAATTTTCAGCAATGACCCTCACATACTAAAATTAACATATCTCATTCATTTTAAATCCAAATTAAGCAAAGTAAGTTTCCAAAGTTTGCTAACTTAATTTATAACAAAACTCAAGTGATAATCACGCATTTATAGATGTTTCAAAACAGTAAATAACTCTTTAATTACGTCATGATTCGCCATCCACGAAACAGTGGATATAGGTTCATTAAAAGGATCATATCATGAGTTATTGGATTCCAAATCACGCAAAATCAAATCCCACAGTTTCCTTATTCAATGGGAAAATTATTCAAATGATAGATTCATGCTAAAATATTTTAAACATGACCGAAATTTATCACAAAAAAGGGATGCGAAAATTGAAATGCGATAAAATTTCACAAACCCGCACAAGCCCAAATCTTCCTAAGTTAATGGATCACATCCAAAACCTCCAACCTGGCTCTGATACCACTTGAAGGATATGGGAATATTGTCAAACGCATTATGGAAATGTGTAGATCGCATCGAATACGATCGGGAGCGACTAGTCGCACTAGTTGCTCGATGCAGCGGAAATTAAAATTTTTAATGTTATGAAACCACATGTTCCGAGAACCTTTCTTGGATCATTTCATCTATTTCACAATAGGTATAAGTCCTCTTGAAGTGTGGTAGCAATCGAGTCTCTAAACGAACAGACCTCCTGTCTCAAGTCCGATCCTACGGAGGAGATACTTGCGAGCGAGTTAATGAGACACGTGCTCCTCGCAATCCATGTTGATGATCCAAGTGGCGGATCTCCTAATCTCATCACACAAGATCCACTATCTTCTTCACAAGTGAGGTGCACCGAAGGAGATGGAGATCCACGAGTAGATGATCTGGCAGCATAACGACGATGCTACAGCGATGATGACTCTCATAAGGGCTCCATGGTGGACAGCCACTATGAGAGAGAGAGGCTTGGTGTGTGGAGAAAGAGAAAAGGAGAGAGAGCATTCGTTAATTGTCATAAACATGTGTTTCAAAGAGAAAGGGGTGCCTCTTGTCATATAGGGTTTTAGGAGTCCATGGATCTCGATCCATGGACAACACACAATCAATGGTTGAGATTGTATGTTTCTTTCAATGGCTAAGATGTTGTTGTAAAAACACAACAATTGATTTAATTTGAATTAATTTATATTGATAAATCAACATAACTAATCCCAATTTAAATCACTTTGACTAGTCTTAGAGATAATGAGAAGACTAACCACATCCCTTGAAAAGGGGGGACGACTACTAATCATCTCATGAGATCTCATTATCTCATTATATCATGAGATCTCATTATCTCATGATATCTCCAAGATTTACAACAACTCTTGTTGTAAAAATTTTTCACAAAAAATAATTCACAAATATATTGTGAAAAATTTCAGTCAAAGGCATTGAAATTATGTGAATCTCATTCACATCCCAAAACAAAATGTAAATTATGTTTTCAATTAATCATCCAATGTGAATCCAATTCACATCAACAATTAATTAACAAATATAAATCATAGTATGATCTCTTTAATATGTTATAAATCACATTTATAATATACCTGAATAATTTGGATAGTGCTATCCACCTTATTCTTATCCACGATAATTAAATCACATTTTATCATCTTGGATTTCTTTTCTCATGTGCCCAAATAACATGAGTCACATTCACATTATTCACATCTTTGATAATTAAATCACATTTAATTATCTCAGATAACTCTCCTAATAATATGAATCAAATTCACATTATTCATGATAATTAAATCGTATTTATTATCCACTTGCTCAATGCTCGGATACATATATCAACAATGAAATTATCCATGAACTCTTTTAGGATAATGCCCTTTCTCCGTGGATACTTGGATATAAGGACAGGGCGATTGCATTGTTCCACGTATAGTGACTTGGATATTGAGATCACATCTCAAATGCAGATCTTGCGGACCTCCCATAGATGCTTGATTAAATCAAGATCGCAAATCTAATCTTCTCATTACATCCGAATCACATTCAGATCAATGTCCAACATTTGGACTGAGATCAGATTACTTCTCTATGAGGGGAGTCACTAAAATCCAGACCTATTTCATCACTCACTCGGAATGGAGGCATCATGGTTATACAATCGTTTATGATCACAACACCCTTAGGCATTCCTAATACCTGTACATCCTGCATACTGGAAGACCCAGAATAAACCTGAAGCTTTAGATCTCTTTTAGACTGTCTCCTTCAGGGTTTTATCATTAAGTTTTTTATTTGACTATTGGGAGTTGGTATTGATCACATGCTTTCCAAAAGCATATATCATACCCAAGTGTTGGTCATATACTTTCCAAAATTATATATCAAACCTACAAATTCAGTCAAGCTTCCAAAGCAGGACAATCGTACACGGAATTTGATTCTTCCCAATATCTAATGAGTGAGCTCATTTCTTCCGATTTAGTAAATGAACTTGTATGATCCTTTGAGATATCGTATTACTCATATGCCCTTATATGCTCACCAGCACGCTGGTGTATAGACCTTGATTTGGTCATCAACCTATTGGTCTGCCAAATGTACATACTCAGACATATAGTAACACATCTGTCTCCGGTCAGAGGATGCATACCTATATCGTGACAACAGACGACATAGGACTTTGGTTATCTCGATCTCGTTAAGTCAACTCTTTGACCTAACTAATCTGACACCTCCGAATCTCTATTCCCATATAGAGGACCTGCATCATGAGGTCGGTCAGATATCAGCCAAATGAAAAAGGATTTCCATCTCCTACTCAGGCTGGAGATCTTCTCTTAACAATCATTTGACGATGCTTTATGATTCATCAATCTAACTCTTTAGATATTCATCCAAGTATCAACCTTTATGATTCAATAATTGAATAAACAGCTGTATGATCATTAAGATGTCCATGGTACATAACCCTAATTGTACTAAGGGACCTATTATGCAAATTAGTTATTCTTTATTTCATATTAGAGAATGATATTTGCAATAACATTTATTGCATAATGGCTCATCGTGGGCTCGCATGTCCAACATCACGCCCCCACTGAAACAGGCCACTAGTCAATCGCCCAACAACTCAAGTAACCTGCCTTGCTTTTTCCCCTTCTACTAATATATTTAGAAGAATCAAGAATTGATTATAATTGTAGCTTCAAAAACATTGATTGATTATAATGCTAGCTTCAAATTCTCTGTATTTTCATTCTTAACAGCCCAAATATATAGTTATCAAATGCAATAGTTTCTTTTTAACATGAAATCCCATATATAAATATATATATACATAATCTATTAAGAGGAAAGGGAAGCTACATCATGATGTAGCTAACCTTAGCTACATCAGGGGCAATTTTGTCTGTTTTTTTTTTATTTTTTTCAAAATTTCGATGATGGATTTTCATAACTATATCCCTCTAATATGTCATTCAAATTTCGTCAGAAACAGAGACTCCTATGACCTCCATCCAGAACAGGTAAAATACAGCAAATCTGTGACCGTTAAAAAATGACTGTCTGGATGGAGGCCGTAGGAGTCTCTGTTTCTGACGAAATTTGAATGACATATTAGAGGGATATAGTTATTAAAATCCATCATGGAAATTTCAAAAAAAAATAAAAAAAGATGACGAAATTGCCCCTGATGTAGCTAAGGTTAGCTACATCGTGTTGTAGCTTCCCTTTCCTCATCTATTAAATACTAACTACATTATAATATATTAAACACACATCGTTGTAATATCTACTAATATATCACTTTTAAGTGTTCTAAAAAAACATGTATTATCTAGTTGAGTTTTATTTCTTGATATTCTAAATCTAATCTCTTTCTGAAGCCATGGGTCAGAAGCACCTAGTATCCTAATATATTAGAGAGAATTTGCTATTACATATGGGGGTGGAATAGAGGACATTCTCGATGACCGATGGAAGTGAGCTCCACCAGTGCCTTTGCAAAAAAAGAAGAGAAAGAGTCCATTTTTTAAAATTCAATGAGTATGTGCTCGCGTAGAGGTTACAACAATTGTACCAGCAAGCTAGGATTTAGAAAGTAGATTTTTATCGGTGGAGACAACTTCGGGTTTTTCAGTGTTCTCATCAGAACACACGGGCATGCTCCTTGCTTTTGGGTCATTGATTCAAAGCTCGAGTATGGTCCGTTCGCCATGGTCTTAACAAACAAAGGTACGACTCGCTAAACATTTATATGTTTTTTCTTTATCCCATTATATAATTATCTTTATTTTCTCGAGGGTTCTCATTTCGAGGCCTGGATATATAGTAGGAGTTGGTGATGAAATTAGATAATAGTCTCGCAGGTTGTTTCTCTGCAGAGTTCTTCCCCTCCAAAGAGCACGAAGAATCCAGAGATAGTGGACAAGGACCCCCCCCCCCCCTCGATGCCCCTTCCCCATAGTCCTAAACCTTCTCTAGGGAATACATGGTGAAGATGGGTGATTGGTGCTTATTTGTAGGTTGTCGTTTCATATCGTGCAATATTCCAAGAGCAAGCTCGCCAACCCAAAGTCATATTGACTGCATCTTGTAAGTTAAGTCCTAGGCATTGTAGGTGTGTGTTAACCATGCACGCTCATGTCATGTAATGTTGTATGTATTATAGAGGTGGTCCAGTGATTGATCAACCTCAAATATTAAAATTGGGACTAAGGATAGGAGAGTAGTAGGAAGCCTCCAGTAGGGATCATGGTCCTCTTTTCTTGCATGTCGACCATCAAAGAAAAGATCAAAATACTCTAATTATTCTGTAAAAAAATAAAATATAATACATTACATTATTTATAAAAAATTGTTGTATTAAAATTATATATATTGTATGTATAGGAATTTTATACCTATGAATAAAGGTTTTTATTTAATTTAACTTTAATAGTTAACTTATCTAATTTATTAAAAATCATCAAAAAATTAAGTTATTTATTTATAAACATTTCTTATTTTGATGAGTTTTTTATTTAAAATCATTTATTATTTATTATTTATTTTTCTAATATTTATTCTAATTATTTTGTCATGTAGTTGTTATCTTTATTTGAACCAACACCCCATCGGGTGGACCCAGGTTCGGTTACCCAGGTCAACTCAGCACCTTCACCCTTTTACCTGAATAAATTCTGGGTTTGGCTTCTTCTCCTAAATTTTGCACCTATTTTTTTCACCTATCATACCTGATCCAACAACCTGTTGATTACCTGATTGATCAAGGCCTTTGCATAATTAATTTCACTTCATTTTATCTCAATCTGTGCACCCATTTCCATTTTTAATTTTTGCTTTCTCCAGCCTCTATAAATAAGCTCATGGCACTTCATTCTGATTTTGATCTGTTTTGATCCTAATTCTCCCAGAGCTTGAGCATCTGAGTGACGAGGTTGGTTATAGGAATTGAGTCCCAACAACAGGAGCATGAAGAGGTTTGAGAGTGATATCCATCATGTCGTCGGAGATACTTTGATGAGCTGACGCTTCCAAGTATGGAACCTTATAGAGGCTAGAATCTTCTCCAATTTCTTTGTATTTTCTTTGTTTATAGTTTAGGTTATTTTTCTTGTTGATTCCTTTTCTTTTCATCGCATTTCAATTCTGAATTCTAGATCTAATAAATTAGCCTCTGATCTGCTCGATCAAAAGTATATCTGGTTAAATTTCATCACCATTGCATGTCCATCACATCACTCGACTCATTTAGCTTCTTCATACCTACCTAATGCATTCTGATCATCCTCAGATCATCAGATCTAAGGAGGATTCGATCTCAATCCTCCACCCTACCAGATATCTACCCATTCTACCCCCATTTTCCTTCATTTTTGCCTACTAATCATGGACAAAGGTACTCCGTCGATCAGTGAATAACCTGTAGGCATTGGAGGAGAAATCTAGAACTGGGATCCATATCTAGAGGTTGCGGAGCACCTACCCAGGAGCTCAAGCTCCATATCCCTGATCAATGGGACTTGGATCCAATTTTTACGTTAGATTGGTGCTGGACATTGTCCAGATATTTCTGCAGCTGTCAGGAACCAAATCAGAGTCAGATTCGACGAGATTGAGGAGATTGAACTTCATTAGTTGTCTCCTTCTTCGTTGTTCTTCCAAGCAGCTCAACCGTCATCATGTCAAGCACAAAAGCTCCCCAGATCCAATCTGAACAGCACATTCAAGCCAAAATCAGAGCCGCACGATGAGATCAAGTTCTGTTAGAAGTCATCTCAACCACACAGTGTGCACGTGCATAGCATGCTCCCTTGGTGAAATTGAGTTCCACACATGCTCTTTATTTTTATTGTAAATAAAAACAATTTGCATACATATCGTGTTAAGAATGTTTGAATAATTGCATATATTCTCATGGTTGATTCATTAATTACATTTTAGTCCTTCATGTCCGAACTCACATACGTTAGCATACACCATTTGGTCTTTTTCCGATAAAAATAATAAAGTTTTGTTGCCATTTTCTGATCCATTTCTTTCCATAAGTTGAAAATAGGTCCCTCAATCCCAGATTCGTGTGCGCAAACAAGTGAAGTTCTAGTGATTTTGCACTTTTAGTCCTATGTTACTGTTATTTATTATTATTTGGTCCAATAACTTAAAAAATGCATTTAGGTCCTATTCTGCTGCTTTTTAATTTTCTCTATAATTACTCTTAATAGTTAGCAGATTAATTCCATAAAATCACTAAAATTATGTTAAGCTCCTATCAACTTGTTTTCTCTCAATAAATTATTTTTCAAAACTAATGTGTTTTATTATTTTAGAAATTCAAAAACAACCTTTTTCTCTTTTTGCAATCAAAATTCTTAAAAATTTTAAATAATTTTGAAAAATTCTAAAAAATGCAATATTTGTTTCTATTATATTCTATCACCTATATAATTTTTTTTGAAACTCTATCAGAAAACCATAAAAATTGAAAAATACAGAAAAACTTAAAAATCGTATAAATTCATAAAAAAACAAAAAAAAATATAAATTTTAGCCTGTTTTAAATCTTAATAAATTGTATTTTGTTTACAATAGATTTTTAGATGATTTTATAACTTTTTATATTTTAAAAGTCACAAAAATAGTAGAAAATTATATCCAAACATAGAATACTTTTATTTTGCATTTTTGATTATTTTTTGTATATATTTAAAAATATAAAAGATGGTTTGTTTCTTCTTATATGTATATAAACATAAAGTGTTTTCTTTTAAGATTAAAAATATGCAAATTACGAAATTAAAATTCATTAAAAATCAAAAAATAGAAAATATAAAAAATTTAAATTATTAAAAAACTATAAAACAAAAAAAGCATTAAAAACATAAAAAGTGTAAAAGAAAAAGGAAAGAAAAATCACTTTTTAGTTAGAATAATTAAATAACCCTTAGATATTGTAGCCTCCATGAGTTCGATCGTGATTGCTATATAGGTTAAATAATAGCATTTATTCCATTTCTTGTGAATAAAAAATAATTTTTGATTTGGGAATTTATGGGTTACAGTGACACACATTGTTTATATTTTCATTTGATTAATAATTCCTTTTTCAAAACCCATATTTTTCTATAATAATCAGTCCAGATCACCTCACGTGCACGTACACGTGAGGCTCCCAGTATTTTGCAAGGAGACCCTTCAGAGTTTATTTATTTTGCTTTGGTATTAGAAACTCTGTATTTAGTTTAAAAACTTATGAGATATTTGCATTTCTGTTCTTGGAAGTTATTGTAATTACAAAAATACTGCTGCCAGTGATTGTTTATTACTATATATTTTTGTTATTTGTAAGATTGGTCCTGAACTTTGCTAAATTGTTACGACATGAATTAAAACTTCCTGGAAATTACGATTAGGCCCTTTTAGTTTCTGAATTAAATTAGTTTGTGAACTTCAAGTGTTTTAAATAACATCTTGGGTCTAAAATTTGTAGGAAAAATATCTTAATTGCAAGGAACCATATTTTATCACACAAATTTTCCTTGATGCAATTAAAGTTATTTTCATATTTATAGAAATCCAAAAACATTACATATTTCCTAGGTTTGGCTTAGAAAATTATAAAAATTACAAAATCTTGCTAAAAATTCACCTAACCATATTTTATAGTATTATAACACATATCCAAAAAACAAAAAATATATATAACCAAAACCAAAAAATGCAAAACACTAAAAACCTTATAAAATTACTCAAAAAATCCAAAAATCATGTTTTAAATTTACGAGTTTTCTTTATGTTATCTAGTTTACGGGAAATTGATTTTGGATCGTATATGATTAGTTAGATATTTATTAGGCTCATTTCAATCTCCTGATTTTCTAATTTGCAATGTTTTGTGTTTTTCTTTTATTAACAATCCATAAAAATTTTATAAATTCCTCAAGAATCATCAAAAAAAGAGAAAAATCTTAAAAAAAAGTAAAAATATTATATTTGGAAAAATATAACTTTATTTGAGATTTTGACTTTCAAAAAAGCTAAGTTTTCTTTATGTAGCTTATATATCTATATATCCTTAATTTATATACTCTATATTATTTAGATATATTATTATTATATTTGTTTATTAAAACATATCCATTAAAAACATTATCAACAATTTAAAATAAAAATTATGTTATTAAAAACCACAAAAACTTTGAAAAACAAAAAATATCAAAAAGAAAATATTACCTAGGTGGATTGTTCATTTTTGTCTCTATTCCCCTCTACTATCTTTAGTTCGACACTATACACACTTGTCATTATACATACATTTTACTATAGTTATAATAAATTTTAGCTCATATTCTCATTTTCTATCTATTTGTGGGTTGATTCTTGGTTCAATTGCATTGATCGGGTATTGAGTGTCGACACAACAATTGTCGAATCCGACTTGTCCAACACTATAGACCCTCCAAAATCGGAAGATAGACATCCCATTATCAACTCTTCACCAAGGCTCTCTATATATAGCACACATATATACATATACATATACATACTCACACACACAGATGCATGCATGCATGCATGCATATGCATGCCGACATAGAAACACACATACATATATGCATGGATGGATGTATATATAGTACATACACACATGCATCCATGGGAAATTTCAAATGAGGCAGAGTCCAACTTTGGTGGAGGAAAGCCTTTCATCTCACCCATTTACTTTAACCTAACATTTCTTAATATGGTTAGTAATAGCCCTAAATATTCTCAATGTCTCATTCTCATCTTCTTTGATGGACACGCATGGAGACAGAGATCGGCAACGAGTAGTGACATCCCTCATGATTGTTCCTCTTTCTCGTATTCTACCTCCTAGCACTATTGTTGTCCTCTATTGAAAGGATGACCTCCACACGTCAGACTTCGCCACAAGGAGCCCCCACCGCCCAACTCACATTCTCCCTCCCATGTTGATGACGCTAACATCGAAAGGGAGTAAAAGAGAGGCATCACAACCGCCGTACATCACCCTATATATGTATGTATCTGATCCGCTACAATATATAATTTGTATATCTATATATGTATCTATTTCCAAATGAAGATATTTCTTTTATATCAATTAATATAAGCTAGTTCCGCTGCATCACCGCCCGGATGCAGTCCAAAATTTTCAAGGGTTCTCGCATAATGGACGCATGCAAGTAAAGAAGTTAGTCCAAAAGAGATTGCAAAGGAAGTTACGGATGAGTAGTTGGAATATCGGTACTTTAACTGTAAAATTGATGGAAATAGTGGATACAATGGAAAGAAGGAAGATTCATATATTATGTCTTCAAGAGACTAAATGGGTTGGAGAGAAAGCAAGGGAGATCGAGAAGACAGGCTTTAAACTTTGGTATTCAGGTAAAGATAAGGGCAGAAACGGTGTTGGAGTGGTTGTTCATAAAGATTTGAAGGATTGTGTGGTTGAGGTGCAAAGATTTGGGGATCGGATTATTTTGCTAAAGTTGGTGCTTGAAGAAGAAATTCTGAATATCATCTCAGTTTATGCGCCACAAATTGGTTTAGATGAAAGAACGAAACAAGTTTTTTGGGAGGATCTGGATAAGATTTTACAAGGAATCCCACAAAGAGAGATGGTTTGCATAGGTGGAGATCTTAATGGACATGTGGGAAAAGATGTTTCAGGGTATGCAAGTGTGCATGGAGGACATGGTTTTGGGGATAGAAACGAAGAGGGAAAAGTCATTCTGGATTTTGGATCTGCATATGATCTTTTCATAGCAAACACTCTTTTCAAGAAGAGGGAGGAGCATTTAATTACTTATAAGAGTGGCTCAACTAGAACACAGATAGATTAGTTTGCGTTGAGGAGAAGAGATCGGTTGTGTTGCAAAGATTGCAAAGTAATCCCTAGAGAGAGTTTGACAAATCGCTTGTTAGTCTTGGATTTACAAATAAAAGGGCTGGTAAAGAAAAGGAAGGTTCCTAAGATCACTAGAACTAGGTGGTGGAATCTTCCGCTGAAGCAATCAAGCTTCAGTAGAAGACTTATCTTGGAATTGTAGCGGTAGTGCAAACGAGATGTGGGAGGCAGTAGCATCTTGAATCCGAAAGGTAGCGCAAGAGATGCTAGGCGAGTCAAAAGGAGGAGCTCCGGGTCAAAAGGAGGCTTGGTGGTGGAGTGAAGGGGTACAAGAGAAGCTAAAAATTAAAAGAGCTTGCTTTAAAGTTATGTCTAAGGATAGAACAGATGAAACTGCACAGACTACAAAATAGCGAAAAAGGAAGCAAAGAAGGCTGTAAGCGAAGCAAAGTCAAAAGATTATGAGGTTTTGTATAAAAATCTCAACTCTAAGGAGAGCCAGAAGGATATATTCAGGTTGGCCAAAGCAAGAGAAAGAAAGACCAAAGATCTTTCTCAAGTGAGATGCATTAAGGACGAGGAAGGTCACGTGCTTGTTACTCAGAAGGATATAGAGACTAGATGGGAGCAGTACTTCCATAAACTTTTCATTGGAGAAGGAAATAGAGAGATCACTTTGGGTGAGCTAGCCAGTAGTGAAAGTTACTTGAATCGTGCATGCTATAGACGAATACAAAGAAAAGAAGTAGAGGAGACTTTGAAGGTTATGAGACCTGGGAAAGGTGTTGGACCACTTGACATCCCTGTAGAAGTTTGGAAAGTTTTAGGTGAACGTGGTTTGACTTGGCTTACGAATCTATTCAATGTTATTTGGCGAAGCAAGAAAATGCCTGAAGATTAGAGGAGGAGTATCGTGGTGCCTCTTTATAAGAACAAAGGAGACATTCAAAATTGTTCAAATTACAGAGGTATCAAGCTGATGAGCCACACTATGAAAATTTGGGAACGTGTGATCGAAAGAAGGTTGAGGCAAGTTTCCTAAGTAAAAGAAAATCAATTCGGATTCATGCCAGGTCGCTCAACTATTGAAGCCATCCATTTGCTGAGGAGAACAATGGAGATATATAGAGCTAAAAGGAAGAATCTCCATATGATCTTTATTGATTTGCAGAAGGCTTATGATTCCGTCCCACGAGAGATATTGTGGAGAGTTTTGGAGAAGAGACAAGTACATGTCCTATACATTAATCTCATAAAGGATATGTATGATAGGGCTTTATCTTGTGTAAGGACCCCGACGGGGAAGACTGACTATTTTGATGTCAACATTGGTTTACATCAAGGTTCAGCTTTAAGTCCATTTCTTTTTACTTTGATTATGGACGAGTTGACAAGTCACATTCAGGATGAGTTACCTTGGTGTATGTTATTTGCTGATGATATTGTGTTGATTGACAAGACTAGAGATGGAGTAAATGAGAAGCTTGAGATTTGGAGACATGCATTGGAGACTAAAGGTTTTCGTATAAGTAGGGCTAAGACGGAATATATGGAATGCACCTTTGATGGAAGCAATGGTGAAGGAATCGAGGTGAAGATTGGTGACGATAACATTCAGAAGAGAGATTCTTTTAGATATCTGGGATTTATTTTGCAACATGATGGGGAAATTGATGGAGATGTTACTAATAGAATAAATGCAGGCTGGCTAAAGTGGAGAGGAGCCTCCGTTGTTCTCTGTGATAAGAAAATTCCTTTAAAAATTAAAGGAAAGTTTTACAAAGCAGCCGTGAGACCTGCTATGCTTTATGGTTCTGAATGTTGGCCTGTGAACCATAGACATGTGCAGAGAATGGCTGTAGCAGAAATGAAAATGCTGAGATGGATGTGTGGACATACACGTAAGGATCGGATTCGGAATGATGCAATCAGAAAGAAAGTTGGTGTTGCTCCGATTGAGGATAAGATGCGAGAAAACTGCTTAAGATGGTTTGGTCATTGCAAAGAAGGCCAACTGATGCACCTGTTAGGAGATGTGATTGTTGGGATGTTGAGCCGACTAAGAGAGGGCGAGGACGGCCCAAGAAGTGTTGGAAAGAGAATATACGAAGGGATCTTAGTTTTTTAGATATAAGTCCGAGATTGACCCAAGATACATCTGAATGGAGGCGAAGAATCCATTGCCGACCCTACTTAATTGTGGGAAAAGGCTTTGTTGTTGTTGTTGTATCCATTAATATACATATTGGTATTCATATAATTACCATATTATAATTGTAATGGTACATATTAATTTGTTTTGGAATATAGAATTCTTTGTTTCTGATGAAATTGTAATGACATGATAGATGAATATAGTGATGAAAATGCACAGTGGTATAGTGATGAAAATGCACAGTGGTATTTTCTGAAAAAATAGTAAAAAAAGGGAATGTAGTAGCTAAGGTTAGCTGCTCTATGTAGTAGCTTCCCTAACCCTCTCCCTGTCTCTCTCTCCCTAACCCCCCCCCCCTCCCCGCATATATATATATATATAGAAAGAGAGAGAGAGAGAGTAGAATGGTATTGTCCCCCGGTTGGCTCCCATGCTACATTTTCCTTAATTTTTTATTTTTCACTACAAAAAATTGAGCTATAGTGACGGTTTTTTCAAAATTCATCACTAAATTAGCCATTTTTAAATATATAATGATGATATTATTCACTGTGAAATAATTTTTCGTACTCAAAATTAGCAACGAATATCATATATGTCATTATATCATTAGCAACGGTCCACATAGCATCGCTTATTCGTTGCTATTTTTCAAACTTCTAATTAATTATCGCTAAATTTTGAACTAAAAAATAACGACAATTAGTTGATAATTTGAAAAATAGCAACGGATAAATGTTGTTATGTGGACCGTTGCTAATGATATAACGACAGATATGATACTCGTTGCTAATTTTGAGTACGAAAACTCATTTCGCAACGAATAATATTGCCATTATATATTTAAAATGACTAATTTAATGATGGATTTTGAAAGAAAAACGTCACTATAACTCAATTTTATTGTAGTGTTTTTTTAAAAATGAATCCGTGAAAATTCATCACTACATCCATATATTATGTCTTTCAAGTTTCATGAGAAACAGAGACTTCTGCAGCCTCCATCCAGACGTGGTGGATTTCAACAATTCTACGACCGCTAAAAAATAATTGTCTAGATGGAGGCCGTAGGAGTCTATGTTTCTCACGAAACTTGAATGACATAATATATGGATATAGTGATGAATTTCCACGGATTCATTTTGGAAAAAATAAAAAATATGGAGAAATAGAGTGGGGAGAGCCAAGTTAGCTCACCCCTGGGGCCATCCACATTTATCCCTATATATAGGGAAAAATATGGTTGTCCCATAGGGTAAGCTAACTTGGCTCCCCCACCTCATTTTTCCTATTTTTTTAAAATAGTTCCGTAGACTTTCGTAAATATATCTCTATGTTATGTCATTCCAATTTCGTGCAAAACAGAGACTCCTATGACATCAATCCAGATATGATCGATTTCAACTATCCTGCGGTCGTTTAGAAATGACAGTCTGAATGGAGGTTGCAGGAGTCTCTATTTCACGCGAAACTTGAATGATATACTATAATGATATAGTGATGATTTTCCATGGAAGCATTTAAAAAAAATGGGAAAATGAGGCGGGCGGAACTCCAGTTAACCTATGTATGTACGTATGTTTGTATGTATATATGTATGTATGTATGTATGTATGTATGTATGTATGTATGTATGCATGCATGCATGTATGTATGTTGGATTGATCTTGTGAGAGCAAAATTATGTGAGAGCTTGAGAACAGTGAATCTGGACCACTAGATTCTGTTCTTCTCTCTCCTCTTGCAATAAATCAGGAGAGAGATGACAGAATCAGTGCTCTCATGCTCTCACGGATTTTGGCTCCCACAGAATCATCCATATATATATAGAGAGAGGGGGGGGGAGGGAGAGGGAGAGGGAGAGGGAGAGAGGGAGGGAGGAAAGGGAAGCTGCTCCATGGAGCAACTAAGCTAGCCCATGGAGCAACTTATTTGGCTGCTCCATGGAGCAATTTTCCTCATTATTTAAATTTTATTGAGAAAATTCAACCATGTATATTCATCTATATATCCCTAGTATATGTCATTCGAATTTTGTCAGAAACAGAGACTCGTATGCCCTCCATCTAGAACAGATAATTTTAATGGTCTCAAATTTATTGCAATCGACCTGTTCTAGATGAAGGGCATATGAGTCTTTGTTTCTGACGAAATTTGAATGACATGTAGAAGGGATATATATATATATATGAATACACATAGTGGAATTTTTCCAAAAAATAAAAAATTTGGTGGAAATTGTGTAACATCCGGGTTTCTACAAAGCCGAACTCGATCCGAATAAGGTCCGAATAATCCAATAAAGTTATCTGACAATATTAGATAACCTAAAACGATCAATTGATCGTAAATCAAAAGTCGTTCGGGCAAAATCGACCGAAACTCAGTTGCATCGTAACGCGCGTCGTGAAAAAGCCGCGAAGCAAATTCGGAAACCGCAAAACGAACCGAGACCATCATTAGATCCGATTCGACGACACGAGACCAACGGAATCGACCGTTCGTCAATCGGAGGTCATATGATATTTTAAATTATAAAATTTAATCCTAAACAAATACCGTATCCGAAAATTTCGGGTATTCAAAACCCGATCAGAAGTATATCAACATTATACTCAAATTGATCGTCATCCTGATACGACCAATTCAAGATATTGTGCATCGAAATCCGAGGTCCGAGGCACACATACGGTCTATTTTTATGTATACCAAATAAAGAACTAAAAAAAGGAATTAAAATCAGTAACATGTACTACTGGATTTCAGCCGTTACATTTTTTCTTTCTCTTTCTAGCCCCATGGCTATTTTCTTAGCCTCCACTTAGCCTTTGCTACTTCCCTCACTTGGTAATTTCCCCCCCCCCCACTTGTCAATACCCAAGCCCCTCATTCCACTTATAAATATCAACCAAAAGCCTCAAATATCTCCCAAAATTCCAGCCAAGACCTCCTTGCTCCTCTCCAAAATTCTGGAATCTGCAGCAGTTGTCTCTATTGCATGCAAGAGGCCTCTTCAATCTTGGATGGAAAGGTACAAATCTCCCTTATCCTTTGCTGCCAACCATGTAAATTGCATCTCTTGTAAAAAAATCTCCTTTACTACTACAGATGTAAATTGTCCACATTATTGCCTAACTCTAGAAACTGTGAGTTGGAAGGGTGACATGAAATTTGTTCATCTCTATATTAGCGATGCCTCCTATTTTTTTTTCTGGAATGTTCTCAAGTAGTGTTGCTAATTTGACTGTAATCACTGGAAGATAAAGTATCGTAGTTGCTGGTGGATAAATGATTGGCATCAAGCAAGAAAAATAACAAATCCTTATTCAGAAAAGAAATAGGATTACAATTTATTACAATCTCATAGACATGACAATAGGTAGAAATTTCTTAAATATTCGAATTGATGCATGGAGTTTTAAATAGCAATTATATACTGAGGATTATGTTGTATGTACTGTAGTAACCTGGGATCAAAATTTTTTCGGCTTCTTATGATGAATTAAGAATGTTAATATCAATGGTTAGATTATCTGTATCTAGGATTTCAAGCCTTAGGTTAATATATTAGGTAATATGTATATAAGTATTAACAGAATACATCCTTATTCGAACCATGCATTTAGGTAAACATACCAGGTGAAATATGTTAGTAAGTAGTTACCTACAGTATGCTATAAATTCCACATAAATATGAAAAAAGGGGGGGCATGAAAAGGTAATATTATACACAGAAGCTGTACTTGTGCACATGGGCTGAAAGTAACTTTCCTTTATATTTATATAAGTAAATTGATTTATATATTTTCATAAATCAATTCTAAAGGACTATTTGATGATTACTAATTTTAGTAATCATATTCTATAAAAAAACATAGATTTCTGCTATCTACAATTTGTTTATTCCCGGCGTGTACCATATAGTTGTTTGGACACCTTCATAAGGAAGAAACGGTTGGACTTATAAATAAGAAATATATGTTATTACATACTAACCTATTTGGAATCAGAGTATTAATGCAATTGTTACTGGATATGAAAAGTGAGTTACCATGACAAAATATAATTGCCTGCTTAGATGTGGTTTAGATAGTTTAGTGTGATTGAAGATACATTTTTGTGATAGATATATTCAAAATAAATATGTTAGTAAGTACCATATTGACTATATTTGTTTAATACATAAATCATTACCGATAGCTACATTTATGTAACAAGTATAATCACACATACTGAAAATATTTGTGATCAATTATTTGGATATGCATCATTTATTATGGATCACTATTAAATAAGACCGTCAACAAAATACCTAGATCTATAAGTCATCTATAGGTGGGATAGCAGAAGAATTAAGAAGCAAGGAAAGAATGAGAATAGTGAATTGATAAGGACTTATCATTATGGTACCGGTCATGGTGACCTTCCACCTGACCGTGCGAAGGCGCGATGACCCTCAACTGGGCGGAGGAAAGGAAGCCCAGTTAGGGCAGCGGCCGCTTAATGCGCAGGTTTAGGATCCCAGTCTTCTTCACGGTTTTTACGCGAGCTCGCAGTGTTTTTACGCCTCGTTGGGATCCTGACTTTGACCAGTTCCGCTGATCCTGACTTTTAGGATACCCAGGCGGGGGATCCTTGGTTTTCAGTTTTACGTACGAGCTCATTCGCCCGTACTAGTCGGGCAGATTTCCAGAGCGACTTTTCTAGAGAGTCTCCCTCACCCGTCTCAGTGGTGTAGTTTGGGAGTAGACCTATCCCTCTATTGGACTGCGCTTCCAATTAGAGGGTGAGACGGAAGAGCCATTTGTAGGCTTCTTCACCGCTTGAGTTTACTTCACCAACAGACTTGGCGATTCTATTTCTAGATCATCCATATCTACATCTACATCATCTGGAGTTATATCTAAAAAATTGAAGTTAAGAATTGGAGAAGTTACGATCAAAAGTTGGATTAGTAGGAAATGACTATTCTCTCTATCTAAGAATTTAATTAAATTAAGAGATCTTTCCAATCTTAACTTTTCCATTATCACTCACCAACGTGATCTCTGAAGAAAATGATATATGTGCTTACAATCATACACTCATGAATACTCAACTACTATATAAATATATCACATGTGGGAAATGTTAGGTTATGGGACAAACATTTGAGAAGCTTACAAATAGACTGAAAAACCTTTTTACTTACGCAAGTAGATGTAAACTTTACTTTCCACCTTTCTACTTGCTTGCTTTTGCACATATTAAATGTCTAGTTATTTTTATAAGTTTTTGGGAGGTACCAGCAATTGTTGACGCCTCTTCTTTCCTAACATGTTTAGCAGGCAAACAGCCTGCAGTTTAGTAGCAGCTCAGTAGCTATACATGCTTCCTGGAGATAGAGTATACACTAGACGGTATGAATTACTTTGTCTCAGTTTTTGTTCAGATAGTGATGTAAATGATATCTCTTTTGTATCACACTTTGGGATATATGTTGTAAAATGGAAGATCCTTGTACATGTTGTAAATTGATATGAATATTAATAAAAAGAAATTTTGGTGCCATTTATCTCTTTTACTTTGTGGTTATGTGATGAAAATGAATGTCATAATTGCGCGAAAAATTTTCCCTGTTTTTCTGCGACTTGTGTGATCTCATGTGAATAAAATATTGTGAATTTTGTCGTAAACGGGTACCCAGATCCTGAGGGGTTCACAATTTGGTATCAGAGCAGTGGTACCCCGATACGCACATTCGCAGTATTTCAATTCCGATCGCATTAAGTTCTCGAATAACGACAGTCTTCAGACTTGTTGTGAGTTCGAGAAGGGAAATATGACATTCATATTCAATAACCACAAATGTCACCAATTTCATTTATTTTCATATTATATCCCAAGAAGAGAAAAGCATTTACGATAAGTATCTGTCTATGGCATTTTTATGACTAATTATGGTTCTTATGCAGAGCCATGGCATCTCGACCCAGTCAGGAGACGGCTGACCAGTTGGCATGTATACTGACTGCCCTCACTGACCTCCAGTAGCAGCAGGCTGCCATGCGAGGTCAGCAGGAGCAGATTTTGGCCCAGCAGACTGAGATTGCTGATTGGCAGACGGATATAGAGATGAGGTTTGAGGACTTATCTGATTTCACGTACCATCCATCCCAGGATGGAACACGGCAGGATCAGCACCAGTCCGTTGAGGTGGAGCAGCCTCATCCTGATGATCCACTAGAGGACATACCAGAGCATGGAGCTGAGGATGGAGACTTTGACAGGGAGCAGCACCCTGTGGACTTAGCAGACGAGGGTGCGCGCGAGTACTCAGCTATTCACAGGCACCAGTCCATTTTCACATCCTACCAGCGTGCCAACATACCCTTGTTTGAGGGTACAGGTACACCAGATGTTGCTGAACAGTGGCTGAAGCAGGTGACGAAGGTGCTCAGGATGATTCGTGCGCCACGAGACATGTGGCTATCCTTCATGGAGTATTCATTGACAGATTTTGCCGAGAGATGGTGTGATGTTGTAGTGTCTGAGCTAGACGAGAGCCTACATGAGATGATTTCGAGACGAAGTTCTGAGGCCATTTCTTTTCTGCGAAGTGGAAGGAGTCCCAGCACCGACTTTTTGCAGAGCTTCGTCGGGGGAAGATGACAGCCAGAGATTACTTTATCTGATACACAGAGCTGTCATGACATACCCGGGCAGCTGGCGCGTTTCCAGAGGAGAATCTGGAAAAGTTCATTGGCGGCATGCGAGAGGAGGTACAGGAGAAGCTGGTAGGACTACACATCACTTCCATCTCCGAGGCTACCGATGCTGCGGAGAAGTTCGAGGACATTAGAGGGAGACATTTCAGGAGCTCGTCTGGAGAAGCGCCTAAACCGCGAAGATCTTTTGGACCGATACGTCGACCGTTTCAGCAGCAGAGGTCAGACAGATGATTCCTACCTACAGGTTCGTCCTTCACAGGCAGTGCTCGCTCTTCTCCATCGACTACTCTAGGAGGAGCACTCGCCGGATGAGGCACAGAGTCCGCTCGACCATCTGGGTCGCAGCGAGCAGATAGACCACCTGCAGGACCAGCCCGGAGCACAGATACCGCCACTCCACCTACCAGGCCAGTCAGATGCTATCGATGTCACGAGTGGGGGCATTATCGATCACAGTGCCCACAGGTTTCTGGTGAGCCTCAGCCACAACCCTCATAGTCGTAGCCTCAGGCACAGCGTTCAGGGAGTTTCCGTGGCAGGAACTCCAACTTTAGGCGACCGCAGCAGAGACAGACACAGAGTGTGGCAGGTTCCAGTGCCGCTCCAGCCAGGCAGGGGCAGATACACGCAGTTACTGAGGAGCAGGCACGATCAGCCGCTACCGTGGTGAAAGGTATGGTCTCAGTCTTGGGCCGACCTTTGCATGTTTTATTTGATTCTGGTGTGACACACTCTTTTCTTGCTTCGAGGTTGCTTACTTCTTTAGATAGAGTCGCAGAGACTCTCTCTTCCCCATATCACTTCCGAGGGCCAGGTGGCCAGTTGTTCATTATTTCACTGATAGTCAGGCACTTGCTCGTACTGATTGGCTGTCACGAGATGATTGCAGATTGTCTACTTCTGCAGCTTGATGAGTTTGACTTGATTTTGAGCATGGATTGGTTATCCGCCCATCATGCACTTTTTGATTGCTTTAGGAAGACGGTTGTCTTCAGGATTCCAGATCTACCCGAGTTTACTTTTGAGGGTACTACACATGACTCCAACATGGAGTACATTTCAGTATTGCGAGCCCAGCTACTTGTTGACCAGGGTTGCGATTCATATCTTGCATTTGTACGAGAGGTATCTGATCATGAGCCGATGACACAAGACATCCGAGTAGTCTCAGAATACCCTGACGTGTTTCCTGATGAGCTACCAGGATTACCTCCTGAGAGAGAGATCGAGTTCGAGATCACATTGCTGCCAAATACACAACCGATCTCTATGGCACCATATTACATGGCACCAGCCGAGTTGAGGGAGCTAAAGGTGCAGTTGCAAGAGTTACTTGATTTGGGATTCGTGAGATCGAGCACTTCACCTTGGGGTGCTCCGGTTCTATTTGTCAAGAAGAAGGATGGATCTATGAGACTGTGCATCGATTACAGACAGCTAAACAAGAGAACGGTGAAGAACCGTTATCCTTTGCCGCGCATCAATGATTTATTCGATCAGCTCCAAGGATCTTCGGTTTTCTCGAAGATCGATCTTCGCTCAGGCTACCATCAGCTGAGGATTCACGAGTCGGACATTCCGAAGACCGCCTTTAGGACTCGCTATGGACACTACGAGTTTGTGGTGATGTCGTTTGGGCTCACCAATGCACCTGCGGCTTTCATGGATATGATGAACCGTATCTTCCGTCCATACTTGGACAAATTTGTAGTGGTGTTCATCGATGATGTGCTCATCTACTCACGGAATGAATGGGATCATGTGAATGATCTACGGATTGTCTTGGATACATTGCGAGAGCACAAGCTATATGCCAAGTAGAGCAAGTGTGAGTTCTGGTTATCCCAGGTCTCATTTCTCGGGCATATCATTTATGGAGCAGGCATTGCAGTTGATCCTGCGAAGATAGATGCAGTTATGTCTTGGGAGTAGCCTAAGACAGTTACTCAAATTCGGAGTTTCCTCGGATTAGCAGGCTATTACAGATGCTTTGTCAGCGGATTTTCACGCATTGTTCGCCCTCTGACACGACTGATGCAGAAGGGAGTCCCATTCATTTGGGACGATTCATGTGAGCAGGCCTTCTAGATACTGAAGGAGAGGTTGACTACATCACCTATTCTAGCTCTTCCTTCAGGCACTCAAGACTATGCAGTCTACACAGATGCATCTGGAGAAGGTCTAGGAGCAGTGTTGATGCAGAGAGGAAGGTTAATTGCTTACGCATCACGGCAGTTGAGACCGCACGAGCGGAACTACCCCACACATGACTTGGAGTTGCGGCAGTTGTCTTCGCCTTGAAGATCTGGCGCCATTATCTATATGGGGTGAACTTCGAGATTTTTACGGATCACAAAAGCCTAAAGTACATCTTTGATCAGAAAGAGCTGAACATGAGACAGCGCAGATGGCTCGAGCTGCTAAAGGATTATGAGTGCACGATCTCTTACCATCCCGGTAAGGGAAACGTGGTGGCTGATGCACTTAGCAGAAGAGCGCATGCTGATGGTACGACGAACTGGCTATATACGTGGGATACGCTTGCAGCTTTGAGCGATTGGCATCCTCAGGAGAGCGCATCCATTTCTACCGTTGTACCTCCTCGATACAGCAACCTTTGGGATCGTATTGTAGAAGGCCAGAAGACCGATCCTTGGATTCATGATAGATACATGCGCGCTGTCAAAGACGAAGTTGATGATTTTGTCGTAGCAGAGTCTATTTTATGGAAGGTAGGATGGGTCGTTGTACCCAATGACGAGCAGCTTCGCAGAGACATTCTCAATGAGGCACACATTTCACGGTTATCTATCCATCCAGGCAGTACGAAGATGTACCGTGACCTGCGTCTTCATTTCTGGTGGGATGGAATGAAGCGCGATGTGGCGCTACATGTTAGCAGATGCATGACCTGTCAGATGGTCAAGGCTGAGCACAGGAGACCACCAGGATTACTGCAGTCTCTCCCCATTCTCGAGTGGAAGTGGGAGAGCATTTCTATGGATTTTGACATAGGTCTGCCGTAGACACCAGGTGGCCATGATTCTATATGGGTCGTTGTTGATAGGTTGACCAAGTCATCCCATTTCATACATGTCAACACGACTTACACTCCATCCAGGTTAGCCAAGCTCTATGTGCAGAACATTATCAGGCTGCATGGTATACCACGAGAGGTGGTGTCTGACAGGGATTTGAGATTTACATCTCATTATTGGCATCAGTTCATGTCAGCACTACAGATAGAGCTGAAGATGAGTTCTGCATACCATCCGCAGACAGAAGGGCAGAGTGAGCGCATCATTCAGACGCTTGAGGATCTACTTCGCGCATGCACTTTGGAGTGGAAAGGGTCCTGGAAGGACCATTTACCTTTGGTGGAATTCACGTACAACAACAGCTATCACTCCAGTATTGGCATGGCACCATTCGAAGCCCTATATGGGCGGAGATGCCTCACACCTCTCAGTTGGCGTGAGGTAGGTGATCATGTTTTATACTCCGTAGATCTCTTG
The DNA here is from genome assembly GCA_037367405.1 of Ottelia alismoides. Lineage (NCBI taxonomy): Eukaryota > Viridiplantae > Streptophyta > Magnoliopsida > Alismatales > Hydrocharitaceae > Ottelia > Ottelia alismoides. Next base: position 31,493 of record JAZKJV010009863.1, on the reverse strand, counting down.
GAGGAGACTGCGAGAGCTATTGATCTTGTGAGACGGAGGCTTCTGACGGCACAAAGCCGCCAGAAGAGTTATGCAGACCGTCAGAGGAGAGACTTAGAGTTTTAGGTAATCTAATTATTTCCTCTTCACTTATTCATTTATAACTCATATATAGTCACCTTAATCACATACTAATGACACTCCTGTAAATACATGTCGGAGATTGGGTATTTTTGCAAGTATCTCCCATAAAGGGAGTGCAGAGATTCGGTGTTCGTGGCAAACTAGCGCCGCGATATGTGGGTCCATTTGAGATTCTTGCAAGAGTAGGGAAGGTGGCCTACCGAGTAGCCCTTCCTCTACATCTATCAGCTATCCATGATGTCTTCCATGTATCCAACCTGAGGAAGTATGTCCACGATCCTCGGCACATCATCAGTTACGAGAATCTTGACGTAGAGCCAGACCTGACTTATGAGGAGAAGCCAGTTCAGATACTTGACCATGCTATGAAGAAGCTTCGCAACAAAGAGATTTCATTGGTCAAGGTTTTGTGGCATCATCACGGAGTCAAAGAGGCGACGTGGGAGACTGAAGCTGACATGCGGGCACGATACCCGCAACTTTTCTGAGGTAATAAGCAAAACAAGCTTTTGTAATTAAATATATGTTCAAATATATGGCTTGTTTTCTCTTTGAGGTTTTTATGGGTTCAAAATCCTTTGAGGTTTTTATGGTCATATGAGATTCAAACAAGACACCTAATAACCTTAACTCGAGTCTCGAGGACGAGACTCCCTTTGAGGTATTTATAATTGTAACATCCGGGTTTCTACAAAGCCGAACTCGATCCGAATAAAGTCCAAATAACCCAATAAAGTTATCTGACAATATTAGATAACCTAAAACGATCAATTGATCGTAAATCAAAAGTCGTTCGGACAAAATCGACCGAAAATCGGTCGCATCTTAACACGCGCTGTGAAAAAGCCGCGACGCAAATTCGGAAACTGCAAAACAAACCGAGACCATCATTAGATCCGATTCGACGACACGAGACCAACGGAATCGACCATTCGTCAATCGGAGGTCATATGATATTTTAAATTATAAAATTTAATCCTAAACAAAAACCATATCCGAAAATTTCGGGTATTCAAAACCCGATTAGAAGTATATCAACATTATACTCAAATTGATCGTCATCCTGATACGACCAATTCAAGATATTGTGCGTCAAAATCCGAGGCCCCAAGGCACACAAACGGTCTATTTTTATGTATACCAAATAAAGAGAAAAAAAAGGAATTAAAATCAGTAACATGTACTACTGAATTTCGGCCGTTATATTTTTTTCTTTCTCTTTCCAGCCCCTTGGCTATTTTCTTAGCCTCCACTTGGCCTTTGCTACTTCCCTCACTTGGCAATTCCCCCCCCCCCCACTTGTCAATACCCAAGCCCCACATTCCCCTTATAAATATCAACTAAAAGCCTCAAATTTCTCCCAAAATTCCAGCCGAGACCTCCTTGCTCCTCTCCAAAATTCTGGAATCTGCAGCAGTTGTCTCTATTGCATGCAAGAGGCCTCTTCAATCTTGGATAGAAAGGTACAAATCCCCCTTATCCTTTGCTGCCAACCATGTAAATTGCATCTCTTGTAAAAAAAATCTCCTTTACTACTACAGACGTAAATTGTCCACATTATTGCCTAACTCTAGAAACTGTAAGTTGGAAGGGTGACATGAAATTTGTTCATCTCTATATTAGCGATGCCTCCTAATTTTTTTCTGGAACGTTCTCAAGTAGTGTTGCTAATTTGACTGTAATCACTGGAAGATAAAGTATCGTAGTTGCTGGTGGATAAATGATTGGCATCAAGCAAGAAAAATAACAAATCCTTATTCAGTAAAGAAATAGGATTACAATTTATTACAATCTCATAGACAGGACATTAGGTAGAAATTTCTTAAATATTCGAATTAATGCATGGAGTTTTAAATAACAATTATATACTAAGGATTATGTTGTATGTACTGTAGTAAACTGGGATCAAATTTTTTTCGTCTTCTTATGATGAATTAAGAATGTTAATATCAATGGTTAGATTTTCTGTATCTAGGATTTCAAGCATTAGGTTAATATATTAGGTAATATGTATATAAGTATTAACAGAATACATCCTTATTCAAACCATGCATTTAGGTAAACATACCAGGTGAAATATGTTAGTAAGTAGTTACCTACAGTATGCTATAAATTCCACATAAATATGAAAAGGAGGGGGGCATGACAAGGTAATATTATACACAGAAGCTGTACTTGTGGACATGGGCTGAAAGTAACTTTCCTTTATATTTATATAAGTAAATTGATTTATATATATTTCCATAAATCAATTCTAAAGGATTATTTGATGATTACTAATTTTAGTAATCATATTCTATAAAAAAACATAGATTTCTGCTATCTACAATTTGTTTATTCTCGGCGTGTACCATATAGTTGTTTGGACACCTTCATAAGGAAGAAATGGTTGGACTTATAAATAAGAAATATATGTTATTGCATACTAACCTGTTTGGAATCAGAGTATTAATGCAATTGTTACTGGATACGAAAAGTGAGTTACCATGACAAAATATAATTGCCTGCTTAGATGTGGTTTAGATAGTTTAGTGTGATTGAAGATACATTTTTGTGATAGATATATTCAAAATAAATATGTTAGTAAGTACCATATTGACTATATTTGTTTGATACATAAATCATTACCGATAGCTACATTTATGTAACAAGTATAATCACACATACTGAAAATATTTGTGATCAATTATTTAGATATGCATCATTTATTATGGATCACTATTAAATAAGACCGTCAACAAAATACCTAGATCTATAAGTCATCTATAGGTGAGATAGTAGAAGAATTAAGAAGCAAGGAAAGAATGAGAATAGTGAATTGATAAGGACTTATCATTATGGTGCCGGTCATGGTGACCATACACCTGACCGTGCGAGGGCGCGGTGACCCTCAACTGGGCGGAGGAAAGGAAGCCCAGTTAGGGCAGCGGCCACTTAATGCGCGGGTCTAGGATCCCAGTCTTCTTCACAGTTTTTACGCGAGCTCGCAGTATTTTTATGCCTCGTTGGGATCCTGACTTTGACCAGTTCCGCTGACCCTGTCTTTTAGGATACCCAGGCGGGGGATCCTTGGTTTTCAGTTTTACGTACGAGCTCGTTCGCCCGTACTAGTCGGGCAGGTTTCTAGAGCGACTTTTCTAGAGAGTCTCTCTCACTCGTCTCAGTGACGTAGTTTGGGAGTAGACCTATCCCTCTATTGGACCACGCTTCCAATTAGAGGGCAAGATGGAAGAGCCATTTGTAGGCTTCTTCAGCGCTTGAGTTTACTTCGCCAACAGACTTGGCGATTCTATATCTATATCATCCATATCTACATCTACATCATCTGGAGTTATATCTGAAACATTAAAGTTAAGAATTGAAGAAGTTACAATCAAAAGTTGGGACTAGTAGAAAATGACTATTCTCTCTATCTAAGAATTTAATTAAATTAAGAGATCTTTCCAATCTTAACTTTTCCATTATCACTCACCAACGTGATCTCTGAAGAAAATGATATATGTGCTTACATTCATACACTCATGAATACTCAACTACTATATAAATATATCACATGTGGGAAATGTTGGGTTATGGGACAAACATTTGAGACACTTACAAATAGCATGAAAAACCTTTTTACTTACGCAAGTAGATGTAAACTTTACTTTCCACCTTTCTACTTGCTTGCTTTTGCACATATTAAATGTCTAGTTATTTTTATAAGTTTTTGGCAGGTACCAGCAATTGCTGACGCCTCTTCTTTTCTAACGTGTTTGGCAGGAAAACAACCTGCAATTTAGTAGTAGCTCAGTAGCTACTCATGCTTCCTGGAGACAGAGTATACACTAGACGGTATGAATTACTTTGTCTCAGTTTTTGTTCAGATAGTGATGTAAATGATATCTCTTTTGTATCACACTTTGGGATATATGTTGTAAAATGGAAGATCCTTGTACATGTTGTAAATTGATATGAATATTAATGAAAAGAAATTTTGATGCCATTTATCTCTTTTACTTTGTGGTTATGTGATGAAAATGAATGTTATAATTGCGTGAAAAATTTTCCCTGTTTTTCTGCGACTTGTGTGATCTCATGTGAATAAAATATTGCGAATTTTGTCGTAAACAGGTACCCAGATCCTGAGGGGTTCACAAATTGCTTCCTGAAGCAGCCAGTTTAGCTGCTACATGGAGCAACTTCCCTTTCCTCATATATATATATATATATATATATATATATATATACATATATATATATAGACACACACACACGCACGCACACACGCACACATAGACACACATACATACATATATATAGGGACCCCTCCAATGAGACAGACCTTTCCTACGATTTAAAAAGCTATTACCAAATTTGTTAATTGTGTAACAACTTTGTAAAATATAGACTAGACATTGCAAAATAGTGATGATCATATAGCAGCTATATTGTAGCTAATATTTTAAACTAATGTAATAATATTTTTATAAGTCTTTATTGGTATACATATTATGTTAAAATTTATTATTAAACTTATGAAGTTAGAAATTAGAAAATAAATAGAAAATACCTAAATTGACATGGTTTTCCATGCATCCAGAAAAGATCCCATCTTATTGGAAGTTTATATATATATATAGGGTTAAATGAGGCTACTCCCTAGGAGTAGCCAATTGGCTACTCCCACCCCTATTTTTCCTCTATTTTTTATTTTTTTGGAAATAAAAAATATGTATATTTATCACTATATCCACCTAACATGCCATTCCAATTTCGTCAGAAACAAGGAGTCTTATGCCCTCCATTTGAAGGGGGTCAATTTTGACAATTCTGAGACCATTAAAATTTGACAGTCTTAATGAAGGGGATAGAAGTCTCGAATTAAGTTGAATTTTGAATGACACCATGGTAACACATTGTGATCTAAATTCCAATATATTTCATTTCAAAAAATAAAAAATATATATGAGTAAAGGGGTGGGAGCATGTAAGTTAGGTACAACCAGGGAGCATACTCCCTTTTCCTATATATATATAGGGTAAAATGTGTATGCCCCCTAGGGGGAGCTAACTTAGCTCCCCCCGCCCCTTTTTCACAAAATTTTTTAATTTTTTTTAAATCTAAAACCGTGTAAATTCATTATTAAATCCCTATATTATGTCATTCAAATTTCATATGAAACAAAGACTCCTACGACCTCCATCCAAACGTGGTCGATTTAAAAAATCATGCTACCGTTAAAAAATGACTTTCTGGATGGAGGTCGTAGGAGTCTCTGTTTCACACGAAATTTTTATGACATAATATAGGGATATAGTGATGAATATTCACGGAAAAAATTTCAAAAAAAATAAAAAATTTGAAGAAAATAGGGCGGGGGGAGCTAAGTGAGCTCCCCCTAGGGGCAGCCCCATTTTCCTCATATATATATATATATATATATATATATATATAGAGAGAGAGAGAGAGAGTCGATCCTATGAGATGGGATTTTGGTGAGATGGGAGATTCTGGATCACTAGTTTCAACCAGGAGAGAGAAACCATGAGAGAGAAGACAGAAACTAGTGGTCCAGAATCTCCCATCTCACCATCTCACAAAATCTTATCTCATAGGATCATTCCTCATATATATATATATATATATATATATATATATATATATATATATATATATATATATGAGGATGGGGAGCTTGCACCAAGGTGCATGTAACTTTACATGCACCGACGCTTATATCTTCTACATTTTTTTACTTTTTAAAAAAACACCACCATGTATATTCATCTATATATCCCTCCAATATGTCATTCGAATTTAATCAGAAACAGAGACTCATATGACCTCCATCTAGAACAGGTAATTTTAACGGTCTTAGAATTGCTGTAATCGGCCTGTTCTAGATGAAGGTCATAGGAGTCTCTGTTTCTTACGAAATTCGAATGACATATTGGAGGGATATATAGATGAATATACACGGTGTTATTTTTCAAAAAAGTAAAAAAATGTGGAAGATATAAACGTCGGTGCATATAAAGTTACATGCACCTTGATGCAAGCCCCCCATCCTCTCTCTCTCTCTCTCTATATATATATATATATATATAATTTGTTTCATTTGGATATCCCTCGTACGTACTTTAATATAAAAACATAAATGGATATATACGTAACCCAAACAACTTGCATATCCAACTTATGCATATTTTGCATATTTAGCGATACAATATAATATCATTTTGATATCCATAATATTTGTATAGATATCTATATATCCTTTTTTAAAACAGGTACAAATATATTTTTAATATTTAATTATGAAATAAATATATAATGTATATGTATCGTGAGAAAGGCATACTATACGTGTTTATTTAAGCTAACTTCTATAAGGTACTTCTCGTATTAGTTGTATTTGGACTGCGTCCATATTATATGCATCAGCTGTAAAACTAACTATTCTATCGATATTTTTACATGTCCATGGATATTCATATTTTGAAATAGATAGGGATATCATACCTGACTATGTGCTATATATCCCTAGGTCAATATGTTTACATAAACAGTAGAGGAGTTAAGAAATGTTGATGAGGATGATCTCCTTTCACATAAACATGTGATAAAATGTTGGAAGGAATGGACGAATGATAATTCACCTGTTGAGTGGAATTGTGTTTCCATTATTAATCACGATTGCTTCTTAACCATGCTTCAACAAAACATGGGAATTGACTCAACAAGGGAATGCCGATTTTAATGTCCTCATCTATTCTCTCTCAATAAAATGAGCCTTATGATCAAAATAGGTAGCTTACATGTTTGACCAACATATTTTGCACAAACGTGCCTGCAAGGATATCCGTATATCTACGTGGATATCATTGAATAGAGCGAGAGGATCGTAGGTGTTGTGTTACAGGGATCTTCATGAAGATTGGACGACTATCCCGGTCTCGAGGAGGGCCGTCCGATCTCATGGGCATAAATACCAATGTAAGATCTGGGTTTGTAGTGGCAGCCCGTTTGCACCAACCAAAGTTTCACGTTCGCCGTTTGCATCATAAATATGACAACGATGCCTCGAAAGCTCTTCCTGCACCTTGTGTTCACCGCCTTCCCATTGGTATCGATGTTGACTCCCTCCCTCCTAGTGTTGCCCTCTTCTTCTGCTTCCCATTCCTACGCTACACTATGGATCCTCCTCAACTATCTACATCCATTCATGTCTCCTCTCCTTTAGAAAAGTAAAACCATCCAAGGAGGGGCTTGTTGGATAGCATCCGAACCACGTAGAAAGAAGCCTCGACGAGTAGTCTTCGTGCCATGAGGGAGTGAAGATGGGTCACCTATAGTATGTTCACGTCCCTTTAAATAATTCCAAACAGATTCTGATGGCATGGATACAAACGACAGTCTCCAACGTCCGAGCAAGTTTGCTTCTGTAGGTTTTGGCTAACTCTGCGCTTCACTCTGCACCACTGTTCTGATCTCCTGCTGCAATATATACCTCGGGGGTTGGATTTCATTTGGCCAGAAATGTTACATGAATCGGTGGGTTCTGATTATTACGTTGGAAAGGTTGAGAGGATGACGAAGACAGTCGAAAAAAACGTCGAAGTTGCTGCTGATGACAGTTGTAGATATAAGTGGATTACATCCTTTTTCATCCTTTTCCACTTTCTCACCCGTTCTTTCTTTTTCCTGCTTTTTATTCCAAAGTGTTATTTTCGGGCTACCTGTAATGATTTGAATAATCAAGCGCGAGAATTCCAATGAGATCAGGAGGGACAGATTCCTTCCACCCATATTGCCTGTGCAATTCAGGTTGTCGGATCGTACCTCCACACAGAGGAGGGAGAGAGAGATTTGGCTGGTTTTTCATTCCTCGCAAATGCAAATGCTTGCTTTTGCAGAGGTCAGGTTTTGGTATACCGAGGCAATGGCTATAGGGCCGTTCACAGGCGGAACAAGGAATTTTATTAAGGGGGGGCAACTAAACAAAATAAAGTAAAGGATATAGAGATATAAAGCAAAGCCAAATTTTTTAACAAAATATACAAGCATGGGATTCAAACCTGGATTTGTTAGTTGAAGGAAACAACACTTTACCAATGAGACATTCAACATTTAGTAGTACTACCTGACGTTATTTTTCTATATTTAACTTTAACGCAGGGGCCATATCAAAATTTAATAACATTATATAAGAGAAATGTAACAATTAAGGAGGGGCCATGGCCCCCCTCAGCTATATGCTAGTTCTGCCCCTCGGGTCGTTCCCTCCGTCGATATCTGATTCGCATGACTCTCCCTCTCTCTCTCTATATATATATATATATATATAGGGGTTGGGGAGCACGTACCCAGGTGCATGTTATTTTACATGCATCAGGGATTATATCTTGCACATTTTTTTACTTTTTTGGAAAAAGTCACCATGTATATTCATCTATAGCGGCAGTCCCTCCTTCCAGCACAGGCGGCGGTCGTAGGAAGATCCTCGTGAATCACAGGCACGTAGGTTACTAATTTTGAATACACAATTAAGGTGACATTAATGGAGGAGATAATTGAATTGGTTACATACTATATATAGATAATGTATAAAGATGAAAATGGGTTTTTACTTAATTTATAAATAATATTAACATGCTAATAATAACAACCACAAGATCAAATTCGGATGGCTGAGATTGCTGGCCTTCCTTATGAATGGAAGGACCATGTTTTATTTGAAAGATATCATATATATATATATATATATATATATATATATATATATATATATATGTCTGTGTGTGTGTGAGAGAGAGAGAGAGGGAGAGAGAGAGAGATAAATGGGCTGCCCCTAGGGGAAGCTAACTTAGCTCCCCCCACACTATTTTCTTCATTTTTTATTTTTTTTTAAAATTTCTTCTGTGAATATTCAACATTATGTCCCTATATTATGTCATTCAAATTTCACGAGAAACAAATACTCCTACGACCTTCATCAAGACAATCATTTCTCAACGGTCTCAGGATTTTTTAAATCGATCCTGTCTGGATGGAGGTCGTAGGAGTCTCTGTTTCGCATGAAATTGTAATGACATAATATAGGGATATAATAATAAATTTACACCATTTTTATTTTTAAAAAAATATGTAAAAAATGAGATGAGGAAGCTAAGTTAGCTCCCTTAGAGGGCAAAAACATTTTACCCTATATATAACACTCTGAAAATTATTTTTGGATTATTAAAGTTCAGTCTGTTCCTGGAGTCGAAAAAAATATTATTCGAGTTTATCGTGTGCTTCCGAGTATTTCCATGATCCGATAGTCTAGATACGTGGCTATAGGCCACTGGCTCTTTTTCTGGAAAAAATGGGAGTCGAACATAGGGAGGTGAAGTTATAGGTCGTGCCTTTGGAAGAGACCCTCCCGCTAGTGATGTGATGAGGCTGATGACAAAGTACTCGTTGGAGAAGGTAGAGGTTGCCGGAGATCTTCAACGTCTGGATTGCATGGAGGATTTCTCGACCTCTTTGGTAATCCCTGACTCCTCGGAACCCGGAGTCGGCGCCTCACTATCCTTTTTTCGCAAAACATGAAGCCACTACCAATTCACTTTATTTGACTCATGTTGTCGTCGGTTCACCTCTATTTGCTGGAGAAAGGCCATACGACCAGATCCAAGGCTTTCTTGTGGTTACAAAACATGGATCTCAGGCTTCCGATCGGGACGAATTTGTTGGCCCTCTAGAGAACCCGATTGTGGTGGACAGTGGACGCTTTGAGCCTCCCGGGTACCAGGTCTCCCTGTGCTTGCACTTGGGGTGGAGGAGACCCATCATTGACATGGTGAGGAACACCTGAAGTGGGTGTTTTGGCTTTGGAAGAGAAGTTACACGATCTGTTGGGTGGGTCTAAGAAGGCAGTGGTGTTGGTTCCTCGACACGTGAAGGTAAAGGGCGGGATAGACCACTGTATGGTGAACAAGTTGGTGCTAGGGGAGACGAGAATCAAGACAACAATTGAGGTTCTTTGCGAGGAAGCGTAGGAGGGGTGACTTCTTTGATTGGGAAGCTGGGAGGTTGGATTATGTTAGAGAAGACAACTGTCCAAAAGATGCAGCATCACATGTGATTACTGGGGAAGAGTTGGGGGGGGGGGGGGGGGGGGGGGGGGAGACTATGAAGCTGCTCACTTGGAACGTCCGGGAGCTAGGACAATCTGAGAAGAGATTGGACATCAACTCCCTACGTGCTACATGGAAGGTTGATGTATCATGTTTGTAGGAGACAAAGATCAGTTCACAGGACTCTATGAGATAGAGCTCCATCTCTAGCCCTCATTTCATGGAGTTCAGTTCGATGTCAGGAAGTGGTAGCTCAATGGGTTCGGTTGTTGCTTGCAATGGGAATATGTTCGAGTTGTCTATTGAGGTACTTTTGACTCACTCTATTTTAGTCCTCCTGATAAACGAGGCAGATCAGTCTTGTCTTGTTGTATCGTTGGCTCACAACATCTCAGGATCATCTACGAACATGTTTCATGGTATCTTCAGGATGAGCTTTGCATTAGGGAGAGGTTCACGGATGTGGCATGGGTGGTAGGCAGGGACTTCAATGTCACATTATGCAGAGGTTAGACCTGCTAGACAAGGAGCACAAGATCCCAGTTCTGGTCTTTTTATTAACGTGGTGGAGAAACTAAATAAGGTTAGCAAATATACATGGAGGAACACATCATCTAGGTCACATATTGACCACTTTCTTCTATAGAATGCGGCCTGGGAGGCGTTTAGTTTGGCGGTCGTCACCACTTTGCCTAGATCAAGATTGGATCATATGCCCCTATGCTTAGATACTTGCACTGACAGAGGATACTCATCATACTTCATATTTGAGTAGAGTTGGATGCTGGAGGAGGGTTTCCGAGGCATGGTCACCTCCTTCTAGTCAGGTTTCGTGGTAGAGGGATAGACTATGATGAGGATGGTTGTGAAGCTATCAGTGATGCATAATATCTAATAGGGTGGAGCATTGGGTTGGGTCGGCTTGGACCCAACCCCGACATGACCCATGAAAGCCCGACCCTATCTTGGACCCGATTCGCATGTGGGCCGGGCTTGGGCTTTCATATTGTCGAGATTTCATTCTCGGGCTGGGATGGGCCCGAACCCGTGGTAGCCCGAATGAGCCCGACCAAGCCCGACCTCACCCATACACATGTGTTGCAGCTTTTGTCTCATACAAAACTTCATACCCCTTCCCCTCCCTCTTTCCCAATCCCCGCTAGATCCCTACCCGATGACTCCTCCCGTGACCCTCCCTGGCAAGGGTAACCCCTCCTCGACCCTCACTCCCTGACATCCCTCCCCTCTAGACCACCTTCTACCCACGACCTTCCCTAATGGGAAGCAACCCCAAGCATCCCTCTCCTCATGAAGCCCTCCTCGACGACTGCAACTCGACCCTTTATGCGGCTATGTTAGCACCCTTGGCATCTGTTGGGCCTTTAGCGACATAATCTTCATCATCGCCTACTTCATCGCTGACATGGTCTGCAATCAAATGGGTCGGCTCTACTTTTTTTCCTTAGGCAGACACAACAACCTCGCGATGACCTATAGACTCTTCTTGGAGAGGAAGGTCTCCTTCCATCCCTCGTGCGTGTTGTGCTCAACATGGCAGGGTAGAGCAACATCCTTTGGGGGTCGGGCTCGTGAAGCTCCTCATGTTGCACCCTTCAACCACTAGGGTGGTGGCACCAGCTTTGTGTAGTTGGGCTATACCAAGAGAAATTTGAGTTGAGATCATCGTGACCTTTGTTATTTTCTATATTGTCTTCCCCACATAGATTCCAAGAGGAGCACCTGCGATATCTATGTACCAATCAGTAATAACCATTTCAAAGTTTCATTCTTTTATCTTTGAACTTACAATTCTGATGTGGGTCTTTATCTTTTACATGCGTTGGGGCTGCTTCAAATTAGATTTATTGTGTTCATGGTGCATTTGGTCATCATTCCCATCACTAGAATGTACACCAACCCTGCCAGGAGCTTCAGCTCTGCGGTGTTCATTAATAGGAAAGGAAAGGTCTAGGATGACCATGTAAGCTTCTTATCTCTTTTTTATCCTCATAATATCTTGCGCTTTTTCCCGATTGGGTCATATTTTAAAAAAAAAGTCGACGCAAAGTCATGGATCTTACAGTGTATCTTCTTGATTCAAATTTTCTTGGCAGCTTTGGCGGCACCTCATACCGCAGTACATCTTGAGAGCCACAGACATCAAGGCTCTTGTGATTCTAGGAGCAACATAAATAACTATATCGTGATGCCAATGTTGTTATTCTCAATGTGCAGGCGTGCTAAGACCAACCCAAACCTGGACTCGATCCCATAGGCTTTGGGTCGGGCTTGTGCCCTCGGTTTAACAAAAAAATGCAGGCCTAGACCCGGCCAAAAGCCTGAGAAAATTTTTTGAGCCCGAGCCGAGTTTTCTCGAGTTGGACCAGGTCGAGCCAAATTCTCCACCCTAGTAATAGACTTGTGGAATTCTAAAGGTCCAACATAGAAGAGTGCGGTTTGAGACAAAATCAGGCCTAGGATCATTTGGTCAACTTTACCTAGTGAACAATATTAGTGACATGGACGATGAAGATATTTTGAGGCATGGGGTAGTGCAGAAAATCTGGGAGGAGGAGGACACGAATCAGGAGGTAGAATGGAGGAACAGGTCAAGAAAGAAATGGCTGAAGGAGGGTGATGTGAATACGAGACTCTTTCATAATGTTGTGAACATGAAAAGAAGAAGAAACCTGATCCACATGATCGTGGTTGAAGGTACGAAGGTGCATGGGGAGGCGGACATTGTGAGCGAGGTGATGAACAACTTCTAGAACACGAGTAACCTGTGAACCACAATAGGTCAAGATATATGAGAGTGGGGGTGAGCCACATTTCAGGCAATGATCCAAAAGAGATTGTGAGGCCTTTTGGCACAGGAGGCTCGAGAAGCCCTTTTCAGACTAAACCAAAATGGATGCCTTGGTCCGGATGATTTCCCAGTGTTCTTTTATAGGGCGTTTTAGGATCATGTTGCAGGTGAAGTGATGGAAGTCATGACAGAGTCCGTGAATGGGAATCATGGATTTGGTAGGATCAATAGATCCCTAATTTTCTTGCTTCCCAAGAAAGATGCTCCTACAAGAGTGGATGAATAAATGCCATTGCACTGAAAAATGTGATTTACATGATTGTGGCGAATGTTGGACTTGTAAGTCCTTGTAGACCCATTAATGCAATAAAAGTTATAATTTTATCATATCCCTCTAAAATTAAATTAATAAAAAAATGAATGCAATTTTCTATTAAGACCCCTTTCTACATTTACGGTTATGTACCATTGCCATATTGAATACCATGTAGCTGGGAGGACACAACTGACTTCAAACATGTGATATTTAATAAAGATCTCTATCTGAGAAAGAGATCACAATCTTTCTTTGTAGATTAATTTCCAACCAACTTCCTGATTCAGGTCCTCGGCATATGGATGCAGATTTGAAAGCATTGGAATAATCAAGTCAAAGATTTGACTTATGAGGTCGAGATAAACTAAGACATGAATCGTAACTGTCACAATCAAGCACATATCCTTTAACCTGAGACATATATGCATATATTTATGCTCGAGTATGCACATTTGAAAGGGACAATAGGTTGGTTACCTAGCCAAGGTCCATATACCAGTGTGTTTTTGTGTATATTAATATATATGAGATGTATGATCTCTCAAAGAAATCATGAATGTTCATAATTAATGAAATGGGAGATGGAGCTCACTAATGAGATAATTTGAGGTCAAAATGAATTACATTCATAGTTGTCTTATTTATGAAATAAGACATGGATTTGAGATATTAATAAATACTTTTGTAAAATATATGAATAATATTTTCGCCTAAATATCAAATGAGAAAGTTATTGATTTATTATGAAGAATTCAACCAAACTACGATTTGTACTCAAAGTTTCCTAGTGTTAAGGATGAATTACTGTTTGGAATACTCAGGGTGAACTCTATCATTATAGATCAGCTACCATGACACGTCGATTGCGAGAGAGTGATGACATGATGGATTTTAGTGGCCTATTTAACTTGATGATTTGAGAATTAATTGGATTAAATCTCAATTCATTTGAATCCAATTTCAATTTCCAAATGTTGGAAATAAAAATGTCCATGGAAGTGTGTGTATATATATATTCCTTGAGCTCATTTCTAAGCTCAAATGATTTGGACTTTGATTAGAAATGACCAAGGAAGCTGGGTTTAGCTCACCGATATTTTCTTAAGCTCACATAGAGTGTCTTGTATTTTGTTGAGCTCATTTAGGGTGTGTGTTGACACAAGCTTTTTATGGGATTTTAATTATATTAATTATGAACAATGTCGTTGCAGCCCAATCAAGCATCAACGAACAAACAAAAATTTTTTCTTCTCTCGATGCAAAATAATTACGAAGAATAAGGTGTATCAAGGGAAATATTTTTGCTGCTTATTTACCTGTATAGAAGATAGGATCGAACTCAGGGAGGCTACAATTACTGAGGGTTATTCAAATAATCGAAAAATCAATTAAGAGAAAAAGGAATCTCAATGGCAAACTATCTTGGTTTTTTTGTGAATTTTTTGTCTTTTCATTTCTTTATTTTCTGATTTTGGGAAAAGGCTTTGTTGTTGTTGTCTGTTTTTCAAATTTTTAGTGATTAATTTTGCAATTTTTATTTTTCAAATAAGGAACAATATGCACAAAAGAAAGAAAGACATACACCACACTCTTTTTGTATTTTACAAAATAGTCAGAAATGTACAAAAAAATCTAAAGAAAATATTTTTAATTTTAAAGAATTTGAAATGTTTTTGAGAATTTTTGTAGAATTTTTAGATTTTTTTGTATTTTTCTAAAAATCAAATAGTGTAAAAATGGTAAATAGTGGACAACCTGGAGTAATTTGCAACTTCAAAATATTTTAAGTGCCTAAAACTCCTAAAAATTATTTTAATGCTAAACTATAGATAAATATCTACAAACAAGAAGTAAAATTATAATTTTTGGATTTTTGTAGAATTTTCTGTGATTTTATAAAGATTTTTTGTATTTTTCAAATTTTTTAGGTTTTGAAAAGAGTTTATGTACGAAATTTTCATAAAAATTAAAAGACAATGAAAGGAAATTAATATAGTCCTTTTTGGAATTTTTAGAGCAATATTAAAAATTTTATGAATTTTTTAATTTCAGGAATAGAAAAAGACACTAACTTTTATTTTTTTAATAATATCAAATGACAATAAAATGCTTGAAAATTTTTATGCTAGAATGATACACACATCAGGAGCATATCATGACTTTTGGAAAATTTATTGACCAATAAAACATTTATTTCAAAGAAAGATAAAGTAAAATGATTATCTGGAAAATATGGGATAAAATGTGAATGTTAAAAGTTTTGGAATTAGCATTTAAAAATAAATAAAAAACGAAAAATAAAACAAAATTACCCAGTTAGAACGTGCTCTGCACATGCGTTTGGAGCAGGGGGCTTTTTGCGTAATTTTTGATATTATCGGGGATATGCATGTAATTCGCCCAAAATTGTTTTTAATACCCTCCCCTAGGGTTACGGTTGATTTCACGTTAGTTCTCAACCAAATCAGGGGGCGTCTTCGCTCTCCCTATCTTTCTCTCAAGTCATGGGGGTGCCGAACGACAGCGGGCGGTCTGGTGCAGGCGCTGGTGGTCTTCGACGGAGGCACGGTCGTACTAGAGGGTGGTGGGCTAGTCAGGCAGAGGGAGCTTGCATGAGGGTGCAGCTGAGTGATGCTGGTCGATGAAGAGTTGAATGGTGAAGGGCGGAGTAATGGAAGGGTAGTGGACTGGTCGGCGATGGAGGTTCATGCAGGTGAGGACTACGGTGGAACCTTAGCAAGACTCTGGATGAAGCACATCGAATTATACAGTTACAGAGATGGAGATGTTAGCAGTTGTGTTTGGGCTAGAAAAGTTCAAATCTTACCTCATCAGTTCACATGTTATTGTATACACGGATCACACTGCCATACGATACTTTCAGTCAATGAAGGATGCCAAACCACGCCTTATCAGATGGATTCTTCTTCTCCAAGAATTTGATTTAGAGATTCAAGATAAACCTAGAGTGAAAAATGTTGTAGCAGATCACCTTTCACGTATCACAGATGTAGAGACCTCTGAGCAGAACATGATCCCTATTTCTGAAACCTTTCCAGATGAGGCCATCCTGTCTGTGGATTCACTCCCATGGTATGCTGATATTGTGAACTATTTTATCTCCAAGAAAGTTCCACAAGGCATGTCGAAGTACAAGGTAGACAGATTTCTGTCAGGGATTCATTATTACCAGTGGGAGGATCCGTACCTATTTCGCAAAGGTGTGGATTGTATCTGGAAAAGGTGCATTCCTCAGGAGGAACACACCAGTGTACTTGAGCACCGTCACAAACTAGAATTTGGTGGGCATCGTTCGGGGAAACACACAGCAACAAAGGTTTTACATAGCGGCCTATGGTGACCCACATTGTTTAAGGATGTTGCAGAGTATGTTCGAGGTTGTAATTGTTGGTTCCAAAGATACCATGCCCCTAGATATATACAGATTTCTGATGTTGTTGATGCGTGGGGCATAGATTTCATGGGCCCATTTCCTGTCAGTCAGGGATTTCAGTACATCCTGCTTGTTGTGGATTATGTTAGTCGATGGGTGGTGGTTATCCCCACCCGAGCTGCAGATAGTTGTACAATGTGTTCCTTTCTTAAGGACCATATTATTGCATGGTTCGGGATTCCCAAAATACTAATTTTAGATGCAGGAAGCCATTTCATTAATAGAGAAGTAAAGAAGCTTGTGAAGGAGTACACCATTGAGCACAGAGTTGCGTCTCCTTACCACCCTCAGACTAGTGGTTTGGCAGAAATTTCAAATAGGGAGAACAAGATGATATTGCAAAAACTTGTATGTCCAGATAGGAAGAAACGACCCAGATGCTTGATTCAGTTCTATGGCTTATCGGATAGCGTAAAAGTTTCCTTTGGGTATGTCTCCCTATAGATTGGCGTATGGAAAGCCTTGCCACCTGTCAGTAGAATTAATTCACAAATCTTTATGGGAACTTCGTGTATGCAATCTAGATTATGAGAAGGCAGGAAAGAATAGGAAGTTGGATTTGAATAAACTACTGGAATTGCGAGACTTTGCATATGATAACTCAACCATGTATAAGGAGAAAGTCAAGCGCTGGCATGATAAACACATTCGAAGGAAGACTTTCTCTCCTGATTAGAAAGTTTGGTTATTTAATGCTAAATTGAAGGTGTTTCCAGGAAAATTGAAAATCAGGCAGTCAGGACCGTTCATCATGAGAGCTGTGAGTGACAATGGGAGTATTATCATATCTGGGTTGTCATCTGACGCACAACCATTTATTGTGAACGGACAATTGCTGAAGCCATATCTAGGTCATGGTACATTCTTGTCCATCGTTGATTATGTATCTGTGGTATCATATGATGATCTTTTGATTCCATCTTCTGTGTCTGATACATGAGCATCTACTCCTCTTGTAGTCATTTCGTTTCACTCTTTCTTCTTCCATTTTATCATTCACCCCCTTTCCATGTGTGTGTGTGTGTGTATATACTATATTTAGGATGTGCTTTATTCTAAGTATAGGAGGTAAATGATTTGTTTTGTTCATATTCGTCCTGTTCATCACTCTTGTTATTGTCTATACCTAGGGATACTCTACACAAAATATAGGGGGTGATATTATTCATATCATTTTTTTTGTTTTTTTCCGTTGAGTCCATACATTCTCTGCATCAGTTTTCCCCTTTTGTATAGTTTTCTATACTTAGGTTCACGTCTACCTAAGTATAGGGGGCATCACCGACTTTTTTTGAGTCATTGTAGCATAGGAGTCCTTTCACTTTTCTATATTTAGCATGAGTTATGTCTTCCTTTGCCGCTCTCTGATCACTATGAGGACATAGTTCGAGCTAAGTATAGGTGATGTCGTATATATTGTATATAGACATAACTCGTACTTTTTATATTTATTTTTGAGGATATGTATATAAATTCATAAAATCCATGTGTGTGTGTATAGACTTTGATGACCTTTTAAAAAAACAACAAAACACAAAAAAACACAAAAAAACACAAAAAAAACACCAAAAACACTAAAAACACAAAAAAAACAAAAAACAATTCTTGTATATACTTGTATATATTTTACTAATCCTTTTTCCATTTGAAAAAAAACTATAAATCCAAAATCTATAAAAAGTTGCATAATAAAAAAACTCTTTTCGCATGTGCATCATTTTTCCTTTCTTTTCTAAAAACCCATAAAAAGTTCAAAATTAGAAAATTATTTAAAAAAATGTACTTTTTTTGCATTTTACATATTTCTTTCATTTGTATGTGCATTTTTCAGGATAGTATTGCACATTTAAACTAATTCTGGAATAAAATTAAAGAATGGAGCTTAGTTGGACCTTAATCCACTTAATTTTAGAGGAACCTTATGAGAACTAGATTTAAGACTTTTCAGGTCCTAGAGACTTAATTCTTTGAGTCCATAAGACTATGTTCACATGTCATCTTGATTAGTCTAACTAGAATATTTAACAACACACGCATGATTCTTTCAGACTATGGCTTATCTTGGACAAGCACTCTACACATAACTCTTCATGGAGGAGGTAGTGAGGAGGTAGAATCTTTTGGCTTGGAGTAGCACACGAGGGTAGTACTTCTAGGAGGAACCTCTCATCTTCCTCTAGGGAGGGAAGTGCGTCTCAACCTGGTCTAGCGATGTTGAGGTTTAATGACAGGATGATGTGGGGTTGCAATAATGCTTCAAAAGAGGGATAGTCTACTAGCTCAAGAGGAAAAACTCCTTATGTACATACTGCACCTTGTATATATTTTCAAAAAAAGGAAAAATATTGAATCTCCAAAAGTGGACATGCTTGATTGAAAAGTGAAATGTCTGTCGGGGTGTATACACAAGGATAAAAAAGGAAATTAATAAGAGATTCAAAGTTAAATATTTCTAAGCTTGCACCTGGATGACTTGGCTACATTGGTCATGCATCTAAGGATAGGTAGTTACACTGGTCACCGTCCATTCTTTTCTCCATCTCATCTTCTTGAGCTAGTTGTACTTGAACTTAAAAAAGGAATATCCCCACTCCTCTAGGAAAGAGTTGCTAGACCGGGGGACTAGAGTTACCCTGTTGAGGGGGTTGTTTCTTTGCTACTTTTGAGATGGGGAGCTATATTTCACTTACACCATACAAGTAAAGATTCATAATCATAAAAATTTGTGTATGTAGACTTGTTCTGACCTGACTGTTGAGGAGACCTGAATAGGAGTCTTATGGAACTTAGATGCTATTAGGTTTTAAATCCATTTCCCATTAAGGTTCCGCCACACTAATATTCCAAAGGTCCGATAGAGCTCCATACTACATTTTTATGAAGATAAGTTTAATACTCAATATTGTCCTAATTTCTTTATTTTCTGTTCTTTTTCTTTTTATTCACTTATTCTTTCAAATAAGTGTTTGCTAAGGGACTAGCAAAGGTAAAGCATAGGGGGATGATGAATCTGTATTTCATCATCTTTATTCGTTTATTTTAGCTTAAAATCCCTTATAAAATACCTGTATATAATACCAACTCCATATTCTTACTAACTTTCATTTATGCGTAAACATTGTACACTTATTACCATTATAATCTAAAGTAAATAAAGAAAGAAAGAAAGAAAGGGATAAAAAGAAACGAAAAAAAAGGAAGACTGTATATATATATATATATATGTAATAGATACATGCTGACCCGAACCCCAAGAGAAGGTCAAGACTTGACATGATCAACCGGGAATAAAGTAGGGGAGATAGGGTCCTCAATTAAAAAAATCCAAAAAAATGTTTGATGTGTATATTTGTATATTTACACTATTTTATTTATACATAAAATGACCTCAAATAAAATAATTTTCAAAACAAAAGTTGTAAATAAAAATGTTCCCTAATTAATAAAAATGATTGCACTATCAAATCATGTACAGAAGAAAAGCAACCACACTTGGAAAAAAGCCACTAAGCGATAATTGAATGACCAATTCCGGCTCCATATGAACTCAATCGAACCAAACTCGCTTCCATTGTATTTTAAATTAAATTATTTTTAAAATGGTTGTGATTTCATAATTTTTGGAGTTACGGTTGAAAATTCGGTTTTCTGGGGTGGTTTATGCAATTTTAGCATTTATTTGTAAATATTGTATTTGTAAATATTTGTAAATATTTTTACTAATTATTTAACACAGAAATAAAAAAATAAAAATTTTAAATAACCATCATAAAAAAACTAATTTCCTTATTTAACTATGTATATAATGTACCATATGTATATAGTATATGTATACAGTTGCTATTCTTAAATAACCATCATGAAAAAATAAAAATTAACATTTTTTATTCAATTTAATTAAGTGATGAAAATACAAGAAAAATAGTTTTGTAATTAATTTTAACATTAATCTCCTTCTTATCTCTATCTCATTTCAATTTTTTCCTTATCTCTTTATCTCATTTCAATTTTTTGAATTTCAAATTCTTATCTTTTCTATTTATATTGCTCCTTCACCCTCATTCCAACATGATCAATCTTTGTTGAGAGGAGCCATTTCTCTGAGAGTTATATTGTCGCAGAGAGGTGCCTAGCCTCCGAGCCATCCAGTGACAGCAAGTCGACCTTCGTCGAGGTGATCACGGCCTTTTCCACTCCTAAGGTAAGATCCATCATTTTCTTCTTATTTTTCATCTAGATTAATCTTAATTTAATTTTTCACATTTTCATTTCATCGTCATTTTTTTATCTAGATTTTAGAATTCATCACAACTTGATTCGCCACCAATCTCGATTTTTCATCTCACATCTCGATCTATTCATGTTCTTATTCTACCTCATGAAATCTTCCAACTCCGACCGCGTACAGTGGCTAGAAACTCATATCCATACCTCATTTTTCGCCAGATCCCCGTTTACGCATTCTATTTTGATTTTGGGATCGAGTCATCATGCTCGCATCCTAATTGTTTATGAATAAAAAATAGCAAAAAAATAATTTTTTCTTTTCTTTCTTTCTAACATTTGTTTGCAAGTAATAAAAAAATAAAATAAAAAAGAATTATTTACGATTTCTGTTCTAAATAATAAAAAAAGTTTTTTTTATTATTTCATTTCTGTTTTTAAAAAATAATCAAAAAATTAAAAAAGAAAAAGGGCAACAGCATGCACCACCCCTCCAGCTGGCAGGCGGTGCCTGTCCACCCGTCTCCTCCGCCTTGGCCCCAGCTCCACCGTCCTTCGCCACCCCCACACGATGACTCCATCCCTTCCTCTTGACCACTGCTCGCTGGACAGCAATGTTGCCAACTGCAAGCACGACAACTGTCATGCTTCTCGGCGTACACTACCCAGCACCGTCGCGTGAAGAAGCACCACCTTCCGACACGCCTTAATCCTCTGTTGACATCCGTGCGTGGAGCCAACCTCTGTAGATAAAAGGCTGCGACGGTCGGAGCCAAAATGGCAGGCGACTGCGATGAACTGGAATCGAATCAAAAAGGGCGAAATGGAGCAAAGGAGTGATACTTGGGTGATCTACGAGGATCATTAAAGTGAGGCAGAGGTGTAGGCAAGGTCTTGGCCTCGATCCTGTTGCGTCGGGCAAGAGAGGTTGTACACAGTGGAGGTCTTCAGCCACGTATGAGCAACGTGCTACCAGGAACAAATTCAAGCTCCGAAAAAACTCTCCAGGATCTATCACTATCTTGAAAATGGCTTAGGGGTAATGGTGATGTGAGGGACGAGATGAAGAGTGAAGGAGGCAGAGGGAAAGAATTTATAGGCAGTTCTAGGGTTCCAGAAAGATTCTTCTTAAGTAATTTTTTTACTGAAGCATTCAGAAAGTAGGTGCCACCATCACTATTGACCACCTTTGGTAATCCAAATCGAGAAAAAAGGGTTGGTAAGGAATTTGACAACAGTGGCGCTATCAACAACGCGAGTGGGAATGGCTTCAAACTAACGGGACCCATAGTCAACGACGAGTAGGATGTATTGATAGCCATGAGATGTGGTGAAAGGTCCCATGAAGTCTATTCTCCAAGTATCAAAGATTTAGACTATATGTATAGGTTGGAGGGGCATCATGTTACGTCGGGTCATTGTTTCATTGGTCTGACAGGCAGGACAAGATTGAGCAAAATTATGGACATACTTAAAGAGTGTAGGCCAGTAGAAACCGCATTGTAAGACCTTAGCAGCTGTTGCACTTCCCTGAATGGTGTCCTCCACACCCAGAAGTGTGGCAGTGAGATAGGACGCTAGAGACTTCAGATTCAGGGATACAACATCTCCAAATAAATTAGTGCCCTCTTTGAAGAGGTAAAGGGTCATCCCAGTGATAGTATCGAGCTTGGGCTTTGGTTTTATCCTTCTTATGTCTTGGCCAATCGTCAGGTAACTTGGAAGTAATGAGGTAATTGGCGATGTCCGCATACCAAGGAAGTTGAGAGATAACCATTATATTTTCATCTGGAAATGTGTTAGAGATGGGATCATATTTTCGATCGAGCCATCGAGTGAAAGAGGTGAATGGAGTCTTGATAAGTGATCGGCAACGACGTTCTTTGCTCCGGCCTTATCTCGAATTTCCAAGTCAAATTCTTGGAGCAATAGAACCCACCTAATGAGTCTAGGCTTGGCATCTTTCTTTGTGAATAGGTACTTTAGAGCAGAGTGGTCTGTGTAAATTATGATATGGGATCCCAAGATGTAAGACCGATTTTTTTCTAGTGAGAACACCACAGCCAGCAACTCTTTATCAGTTACAGTGTAATTCTTTTTGTGCATCATCAAGTGTCTTGCTATCATAGTGGATAGCATATGGTTTACCAACCTTTCTTTGTCCCAAAACTGCCCCCAACAACATAATCAGAAGCATCACACATGATTTCAAATTAAAAGTCCAATCGGGGGTTGTAATATAGGTGCTTCAGTGATGATTTTCCTTAGTGTATTGAAGGACTCGTATGTTTCCTCGGTGAATGTGAAATCTTGATCCTTTTCAAGTAGTTTGGTGAGAGGGCGGGAAATTTTCGAGAAATCTTTGTTAAATCGGAGGTAAAAACCAATGTGACCTAGGATTGATCGAACTCCTTTTACATTCATAGGTGGTACTAAGTGGTTGATGGTTTCAATTTTTTATGGATCCACTTTCATCCCCTTTTTGACACAATATGTCCCAACACAATCCCTTGATTCACCATGAAGTGTGATTTCTCCCAAAATAAAATTAGGTTTACCTCAATGCATTTTGTAGGACTCTATCCAAAAATCCGAGTGTTTCCTCAAAGGAGTCCCCAAAAAATCAAAATCATCCATAAATACTTCCATGAAATCACCGATCAAATCGGTGAAAATTCCCATCATGCATCTTTGAAAGGTTGCTGGGGCATTACATAATCCGAAAGGCGTACGGTGAAAGGTATGTCCCAAAGGGATAAGTAAAAGTGGTTTTGTCTTGATCTTTTGGTGCTATGCTACTTGGTTATAACTGGAATATCCATCCAAAAAATAGAATTCTTTTCCGACAAGCTTTTCGATGATTTGGTCAATGAATGACTGCGGGAAATGATCTTTTCAGGTAGACTTGTTGAGTTTCCTATAATCGAAACAGACTCTCCAAGATGTGGCTACTCGGGTGGGTATGTCCTCTCCTTTTTCATTTTTGACAATTGTCAATCCAGCTTTCTTGGGGACAACCTGGAGAGGACTGATCCAAGGACTATCAACAATAGGATAAATGATGCCCACACTTGACCATTTATAGATTTCATTCTTCACAACCTCTCGTAGATTGGGATTTAACCGTCTTTGCATTTCTCGAGAGGGTTTACTATCATTTTCCAGATATATGTGGTGTGTACAGATTGTTGGGCTTATTCCTTTCAAATCGGTTATCCTCCATCCAATAGCCTCAGAATTTCTTTTCAAAACCTCAATGAGTTGCCTTTCCCTGAGTGTGATCTAGGTTGGCATTGATTATGACTTGTAGAGTATGTGCATCATCAAGGAAAGCATACTTCAGATCTTGAGGTAGGGGTTTCAATTCAACAACGGATGTTGATGGAGTTAGAGATGTAGTTTCTTCTGATGAATCTATCAAAGAAATGGTCTCAAAAGGTGGTTCCATCATGGACATGATCATGGTTGAGGTCAATGCAAGCTTAGAGTTTAGTGTGTCCCACGCATTATCAAGCTCATCAATTTCTTATCCAGTGAGAGGGCATGGTGGAGGTTCAAGTGCAGAGTTCAGATTATAAGTGGCAATTTGATGACTCATGTCCTTAGAAGTGGATCGTGAGGTGTTCAGACTAACCTCTAGAGGGTCTTTGGAAAGATGGATAGGGGCAAAGTCATTTTGTATATCGAGTATAGCACAATTTTCTATCCAACCACAGTCTTCAGCCTTAGAGTCAATGGATGTGGGAATGACAAGATCAACATGGATAACCATGCCATTGATATTAAATTGGACTGTTCCATCTTCAAAGTCAAAGTGTGCCTTAGCGGTAGCTAAGAATGGTCGTCCGAGTATGATGGGTGTCTCACTCAGTGTGTTGGTTGGATCCATATCCATTACCACAAATTCAATTGGAAATTGATGTCCTTGAACAGTGACTATTACATCCTCTGGTAGTCCTCTCGGTCTCTTCACAGAACGATCAGCCATTTGCAGAATCATCGAGACATGTTTCAATTTTCCTAAGTCAAACTGCTCTAGAATAGCAGTAGGGAGGAGATTAATTGAGGCTCCATTATCTAGTAGAGTGATGAATCTCGGATTCACCATTCTAAGTCTCATTAATTAAGCTCGAGTCCCTCAAAATCAACTGCATTTCTGCATTTATTTCACATAATTAGCATTCGTGCATGATTTCATAAGAATTGCATTTTAGCATTAATTTTGGCATAAAATAAGAAGCCAAAATCCAAGCCAAAAATGACCTGTAAATAGCCTAACTTCCCCTATTTTTATCTCTTTCATGCTAACTCCGAATGCCACAAACCCACCTCCATTGTGTACACATCACTAACAAGAATAAATAAAAATACAAAAAAATAATTAACCCTGTTAAGTGGACCAAAAACTCAAACCCTAGTTTCAGGATTTTCAGACTAAAAGCCACATATCTTCCCCATCCAGTGTCCGATTTGATCCTACTCACTTTTGAACTAATGCACATTCAATTACCTTCAAAATAAGACCAAGTTCAAGTGAATCGGAACTCGTATGTGAAAGTTGGGTTTTGGGCCTCTTTTGTACATTGTATACTTTCACGGTTTTTGACTTGTATTTTATGTATATATTTTCTTAATTTATAAAAATCCAAAAATTAGATTAAGATATCTTTTATTTATCTTAGATTTTTCCAGATTTTTCCAGATTTTTATCATGTTTAAAAATGACAAAAAAAATAAAAAAAACCAAAAATCAAGGTATTCTATGTACATGGGATACCCCAAAAAGTCACTTTTACATTTGACCGAATTTGGATTTGATGTCTTCATGGAAGTTGTAGATCTCATCGAGACGAGCCTTTTTCGTGAAGGAACTTTTTCGATCCGAGGTCATTTGCTATTTTTTATCGATTTTACAAAGGTTTTTATTCTCGAATTTTCTTGTGCTGACACGTGGTAGCCCTAGAGGCCGCCACGTGTCAGTCGTTTTTGGCCCTTTTTTATTTCCGTTTTTATAAAAAGAAAAATTCAACCACGCACGTGCAGCGCACGTGCCACCCCTGCACGCGCACTGCACGTGCGAGCCCGTCCCCTCCTCTCGCTTCTGTCGCCACGTGGCCCATACCGGGTCGTTCGATCGCGGGCCGATCGAACGGCCTGGGACCCCGTCGGCATCCTCCACTTCCCCCCCCCCCAAAAAAAAATCTTTGTCGGCCGCTCCTCAAATCCCGCGTCGCCACCCCGTTGACCCCCCCCCCCCCCCCCCGCAACCTCCGCCTCCGTTATCCCCACGCCGCCCCTTCTATCTCGCACCTACCGATCGTTCTCCCTCGTCCTATAAAAGCGACGTCACCATCCCGAGTCCAGGCATCCGCCGTTACTACTCATCTCCAAGTCGCCGCCGGTGTGACAGGCCCGGCGTGCCCATCTACCCCGGCGAGATCCGAGGAACTCCCTTCCTCGTTGCAGTTGCGGCACCGCCGCCTATGCTGCTCCATGCTCCGGCCGCAAGCCGTCGAGCCGATGACGATCCTTCATCGCCTACGATCATCTCCTCCGACAAACAACTTCACCTTCGACAACAACGCCAACTCCGCCGAAGTCCCTCTTCCGCATCGCCGCCGATCTCAGACGCTTCGCCTCCGACTTCGACACGTCCGCAACTCCAGCCCATACGCCTCGCTTCTGCCTCTACGTCGCCTTCTCCGACAGGCCATCAGCGCCTCCTCCGCCTAGGTTGGCCCACCGCCAGCCAGAGGCTCGGCCGGCCTGCCTTCGTCTCCCACCGCAGGACCGACAGGGCTTCTCCGCTACTCCGCCACCAACCGCCAGCACAGAGGCCGAGACCCCCACGCACGTGCTCCTCGCGTGCGTCGGGGGGACGTTTTTGCATCATTTCCCCTGGAGTCCACCCCTATTGCACAGAAGCCCCAAAGGTCACGTGCACAGCACGTGACCATTTGGTAATTTTACATAAGGATCTCCGAAGGTCTCCAGACTCTCGCATTGGCCCCCACCGACCAGTGATCACGTGCAGTGCATGTGATTGGCTGGAAAATTGCACTCACCACCCCCTTTTTTAGGTAATTTCAAATAGGTCCTCTGCATTCTAGTTATTTATTTTAATTATATTGCATGTATACCCATGTGTTCCCCAGTCATTTTATACCTACTCTTTACATTATTTTATGAGTCCAAAAATAGCATGATGTTTATTGCTTGATTCTGTACACTTTGACATATTGTGGGAAATTTTATGATTGACGGTTAATTAATAAATAATTGTTTTGTGAAAATTCACATACTTTGCCCAATCTGAGCTCTGAAATTCATAGTTAATTAACCGTTGCTTTAAAAATCTCCGAAAAATCACATATTGTAGAGATTATTTTGATTGACATTGTGCCCAAAAATCTTTGCATTTGCATGATAATTTGCTCTGTAAAAATCATTTTGCATATTCATTGTTATCTTTTAATAGGTATTAGACCCCACATTTTCGAGATTTAAGATTTTTTCTGAGATCCGTCACCACACCTAGTGATAGATCTTAGATAATTTTATTTCTTGAAAATAAGTAGGTTTATTATTTATTATAATTAATATATTGAAATCATTCTCTCTACATTTAAAAATCATAAAAAAATCATATTGCATCAGAAAATTCCAAAAAAATTACAGTGCACTAATTTTGTCATAATTATCATCTCGGCCAAGTTTTGTATTTTTCGTACATTGTTTGTTCGAAGTTTACATTTTCGTCCTTAAAGATGCCGAATTTGCATTTTGCATCCCTTTATTGCATTGAAAATTCCAAAAAAAAAAGACCGCCTTGAAAACCGAACATGAAATTGGATAGACATATCTCTAGGTTGTTCCTTTGCCTCCTTGTGATCGACCTTGGGACTTGCCCAAGTAAAATAAATATAAAACCACTGGATTAAAATTGATTAAAAATTGTGGTTATTTCTTGATTGTTTCCGATCGCCGCCTAACAACGAACGACTTTAATTGTTCGGTTTTCTGACCCCCGAATTTTCCATTGTAAATCCCATAATTTTTCAGCATTCATTTTCTTATATTATTAATTTTTTGAGTCACTCTCTGACATTCTCTCTCCTTATTTTTCTTGCAAGGTACCCGGCGCACGTGGAGCGGTTTTTCAAGAACCGACGCATCTTCACTGACATCCGAAGAAACTGCAACTAATTTAAGATCGAGTCGGGTCATGAGAGAGCGTAGAGTCTAGGTTTTAAATTCCTGCAAATTTTAATTTCTGCTCATTTATAGCGGTGTCCGTTTGGACTCTCGCGTGTGTAAAAAGACTCTGAAATCTATTTTGTGGTGTGTCGTGGCCTGTTTCACTCTTCGGTGAGGGTGGGGACCGAATTGAGTGGAGATTAGGATAGACCTGCACATACGGCTCTCTGAGCATTTTTTATTTTTGATTGTGCTCGTAGGATCTTATGCCACACTTCACATTAATCAAGATCACATTATATCGTTCAACTTAGCCAAATTTAACTCAATTCTTCCCTCTAATAGAACTTTCTGCTTAGGTGGCGGTTTCATCGGCTTGCATTCATTTAGAATAAATTTTAAATTCTGTCTATCATCCACATGGAGATTGCGAGGATTCACTGTAAGTTTTCTAACTGAGCATTCATCATAGTTTTCCGCATGCATCGGCTTTTCCCGACTTTCTCCCTCTTGTTTCATCACATAAATCTAAAGGAAATTGGGACTGGACGGTAGACGTGTATTTGTGCTCATCTAAATCCTTCAGTGATCACCTAATTAAAATCGGGACTGCTAAATATAGCTGATTTCAAAATAACCCATAAAATCAAGAATTTCTGCGGGAGAGCAACCCCGACCTTGGATGATTTTATTTTTCTGAGTGAGTGAGAGACGACACTTAAGGATAGATCCCCAAATCCAGAATCTCAGCTCGCTAAATTTTTGCCAAGATTGAATTTATCACTAATTAAAATTGAAAAGATAATAGCCGAACTCTTACGGCTTCATTGTGTGAGTTGGTGAACCCGGGTTTGAATTGTGTTTGCATTGGTGTGCGTGAACCGATTTCAAGATCAATAGCCGCACATTTGATTTCTCTTGATTATCCCGTGCAATCATCTCTCTCTTTCTTTCTTGATAATGGAACTCTTGTCCAAAAGCTCTCGCAGATCCAACCCCCCATTCCTTTCAAAAATGACCGAACACCGATCAGAGCTATAGTATGAAAATGAATTTGTTTCAGTTAGGCCCAAATCAACTAAATCTGTTTCTTTCAATAATCCTCCAACAATTGCGGGAGGTTTCCACCCGCAGATAAATTTGGCCTCCTCATTGAATTTCTATTCGAACCATCCAACCGCAAATGACGACCTACCATCTTGGACTGAATCGTCTTATTCTCAGTTTCTCGCCAATGAAACTTTTCAAGATCAAAAACCCTTCAAATCTCATGACTGGCGGAGAAACCAAACTCAGATGGAAAGACATGCACTGAAAAATCATCGGCATTGGATTTGACCATGATAGACCCCACGTCAGAACATGGTACTCATAAAGAGGACTGAACTGACCGCTTAGAAACACATAAACCATGTATGTTGACTCCACAATATCAAGGTCTGACCAATCAACGACACATGTCTGAACCATATGAGCAACCTCCTTCCATTATTGTTGAGGAGAAATTTTCAGAAAATAATGATCATATTTCGGATATTCAAGAAACTCTCCTCTCAGCACAAAGGGAAAAATGGAAGATGAAATTATCGAACATACACCTACTGCTCCCATAATAATTATGAACCGAATCTTGAGGAGGATATTTCGAGGATAAATAAGAGATTCATCTCAATAGAGAAGAGATTTCAAAAATTCACCGATCGATTCATCGCATTCTATGGTGGCTCGGACAAGTAAAATGAATGAGGAAATAACTGGATCTGAGATTGAAAATTCTGAGGATATTCAGGTACCTAGGGACAATTCTGAAAATGACTATGTCGTTGACCCTCACCCTGAACACCAGAGCCCCTTTTCATCTGAAGAACATCCCCACCCCACACCACCCAGAAAATACCAAAAAATGGACATATTTGAAAATCACAAAAAATTGAAAATTCAGAAAATTTCATAAAAATTGAGCCTGAAGATGATCTGCGGAATTTGGATCCGACCGTACGGGAAGCACTGGAAAAACGCTTGATGTTTGAACTTCCCTTTATACAGGCCATCGAACACTTCCCCGACCTTAAAAGATTTATAACCAATAAATTAATGAACAAAAAGTCAGGTAGGATACGAACAGAGACTGAAAGACATATCTTGTCAATGGCCTCCTCCTTGGTGTTGAGGAGAAAAACCAAGAGCCGTATAGTGAAGCGGTTGCCCAGATTTGACTGCGAAATCAAAGACACAATTTTACCCATGCTCGGATTGATGATGATTCACCGATTAATATCCTCCCGACCTCTGTCTTCACGAACTCCAACTCGGACCGATTCGGAAGATACGAGTGATTGTTCAATTGGCAGACCAATCTATAAAGAAGCTGAGAGGAATAATTTCTGTCATCATAAAATTCCAAGGTGCTCCGCTCAAAGTAGAATTCACGATCGTTGATATTGAGCATCAAGGAGAATTCACCCAGTCTCCAATCATTCTCGGAAAGCCATTCTTGGCATTGTCCAAGGCGAGTATTGATTGTGAGACTCGGGAAAATCAATTTTCACAGCATTGGAAGCACTTAAATCTGACCATATCTTTGAGGAACCCATGATTTCTGAGGCAACCCATGAAGTCCCCGACAACCTTAACCATGAAATGGTAGAAGAGCCCTACCCCGCAACCACATCTGAGATAACGGTTGTTGATGATTTATTGTTTAGAAAATCTCCCCCTGCTCCATTCCCAGCCGCTCTCACCATGAAGAATCATGTATATGAATCATATGATCCGGAGACTTATGCATGGGCACACCCCTGGGTCAACCTACTCTGACTACATGGATTACATCAACTCGACACAGGAATGCGCCAACATCAAATCAATTGAGAAAGAACATGCAGAGACTCTCCCCAGTATTTCAATTCCCGCGGATCTCAAAATAGACAAATCTTTTCTACTACGATCCAGGAGACATATGCATGGTCACACCCTGGAGCAACATTCTCTGTATATCTTGACCAAATCATTCCAAATCGAGAATGCTCAAACATTCGGGAGACTAAGAACAAACGCGCAGACCAAACACCAACCACGGAAAATTCTAATGGCTATTCATCTGGATACTCAAGTGAACCGACACCTTCACGACGAAATAAAAAGAGAGTCACATTTGACCTTTCGGAAGAGGAATCAGTTGATGATCCCATTATCAGGTTCCGGAAAAGATGGTTTACATGAGTGAAGTCTGTTTGGCAGCTCCTAAAGTCATATCTTCGCAAGGA